>OW203723.1:1249044-1624044 GCA_934045075.1 Yponomeuta sedellus | reverse complement strand
AATAAATAAATAAATAAATAAATAAATAAATAAATAAATAAATAAATAAATAAATAAATAAATAAATAAATAAATAAATAAATAAACATTCATGGACATATTACACAGATCTTGTTAGCCCTGTACTAAGTACAATTAAATGACTTGTGTTACAGGTGCTAACTCGACGATAGATTTAATACAATAAATACATAGATAACATCCAAGACCCGAGACAAACTAGAAAAGTTCGTTTCCTAGTTTGACCCGGCTGGGGATTGAACCCGAGACCTTCGGTGTTACAGTCAGCGTGCCAAACCGCTGCGCCACCGGGGCCGTCAAGTCAAGTATGTAATCAAGTCAGCATGGATTAAATAGTTATATATTAAACGGGTCAAATCGCGATTATTTATTAGGTAAAACGTAATTACTTTATATCCCGACGTTTCGGCAGCGTTGCAGTTGCCGTGGTCTCGGGTAGACCTACAGTTCATTGTGGGGAGTCACTTTTCATTTTTCGCAGCTGGCCGACACACAACACTACAAAATCTTCTATCTTCTATAATATGAAAATGAATCGATGAATGTGTTGGTAAGCGCAAATCTCGAAAAATCAACTGTGCGGCGCTGAGCAAGTCAATATTTTATAAATTATAAGGAAGAGCGGGTGACCGTGCTCTTCCACTATAAAGGGAAATATCCCGCCAGGCAGATCGTATGCCTGGGGACGGCCGGTCCAATTTTTGTTAGTCGGACGTTATATTTATGGTATGTCATTGAAACACTTTGATTGCGCGATGCAGGAATGTTGGAATTTGTAGTGCGCGCGCAGAGTTGACATGTGCTCGCCACAAATAAATAAAAAAACCTTACTTATCTATCGTAAAATCATCCCGATTGTGCGGATTTTTGGTCAAGTAATATGCCGACGTTAATAATGATGTTCGATGTTTTTTACCAGACATCGAGAGATAATCTTAACGACTTATCCTCCTTTTCTTACGTTACATTTTATATTGTCATTCGCGAAAGAGAATGTAAATTCTTTACGTTGAAATAAAATTGATTTAATTTGATTACCTCATTGTGGAACGGTAGAACGCCGGCAACTCGGGAGGTCGGTGGTTCGAATCCCGGCATGTAACAAAAACTTTTTTCTAAGTTACCTATGTATATTTCTGAAGCTATAGTAGCGATCCACTCATCAATTGCGAAGGAATATCGTAAGGAAACTGTGAGGCTCAGTGGGGAAATCTCAGGTCTAAATAATATTGTGACTATATGTACATAGACATTTAAAGTTAGATTCTTTCTCATTTAAACTCAGGTGGTTCGGAAACTCTTGAGTGGGATTCTAGTTACTGTAATCCCAAATAAAACTACCCCACAGCCCGTCGGCGCGCCGCCGGCCAAATCGCCGTTTAGGAGCGTTTCGCATATAATATTACAATGACTTTCGGTGTAACAAAATTATACTGGGCTGTATATTATACGAACAGGAAAATTACAAAAAAAAAAAAAAAATAACCCGACTGCTGAAAGTGAGAAACTGAGGATTCGCCGACGTTTTCTTGATTGGTAAAAAATAGGGTCTTTGGTATCGTTTGCTGCGGTTAAAAATTCCCCCTCCTTATGACTTCTTACAGTCAGATTTTTGTAGAATCTTAGAGATCAAAATGGCATACGACAGCTGCCATATTGTTGAAAATCAGCGCTGCTTCGAATAGAAATAGCTAACGCTGAAATAGTATTAATGTTTATACTATTTTTATTTTAATGCACTAACCCGTGCTAAGGAACAAATTTAAAAAACCTATTTAGAGGCTAATATTGGCTTTAGTATTAATGTCACAAGCACACTTAATTTTATAATTATGTTATGTAAGCATATTTGTTTATGGCAAAAATCATTCACTCATTCATTCACTCACTCACTCACTCACTCGCTCGCTCGTTCGTTCGTTCGTTCGTTCGTTCGTTCGTTCGTTCGTTCGTTGTTTCATTGATTCATTCGTTCATTTGATTTTCGTCCACCATTTTGTTTTTCATTAAACACAAGAGTCGCCGTATCTCTGTTCTGTTCAGTCTATCTCCTATCTACATACTCGTAGACAGTACGTAAAACTCGCGTTTCCAACAGCCATCATTTTGTCATTTCACTCCTCATTAGTCATAAAGAGACATACAGCAGTGCGAAAGAAACAGCCACCCATTGCCTTCTCAGTCGGGCACAAAGTAAGCACAGAGGCGTAAAAATAATCCGTCGTTTATACAGGGTGATTTTGAAACCATCAGGATTTTTTATTTTATCCAGATAGACAATGAAGCGCTCGTGGCCTTGTCGAACCGAGTAATTGGAATCAATCACTTGTGTTAAGCAACAACAGGTGCAGTCAGGAGTAGGATGGGTGACCGTCCCGTGACTACCGCTAGTCCGGGACGGTCACCCAGGGTGCTTTACCCTTTCCGGGCGCTTCCGTGCTTCGTAAATGCACGTTAAGCCGTTGTTGCCGGCTGTCATGTAATGTCAGTCGTTAAGCCATGTCAGAGGTCTTATGGGCGGCTAGATACCTTCTGACAGTAAGGCCCGCCGCTGTCTTAAAACTCACCACTGCAAGAAGAGACCGGAGGCACAGCAGTGGGGACATACGAAAAGGATTGATAGCGGATCTGATTTATTAAAATAATATAACTCTATACTTGCAAGGTAAATGGGTAATAACCAGCTCTAGGGTACCTGGGGGCGAGTCTCTAAAATGCATACTTGCTCAATAGACTCGTTCATAGTGTGAATGACTTTTATGATTTCAGTGGAGACCCACAAGCATTATTTATTAAATATCTATCTATGATGATGATGATTATTGGCCTTTTTGCATCTACGTAATGAGATGATTTATACAGCGTCCAGTGGTATCCTCACTCACACTAGATGGGTGAAGGGACCACTCCGACGCTGTAGTGCCTGGGACATGGTTTTATAGATGATGTAGGCTTGCCTAGCTTCTATACCATCCTGAAAGCTTAGTCAGCCTAGCCCACAGGAAAGACTAGTCAATAGGTGCGGAGCCAACCAAGCCGCGGGTATATTTATTTACATATATATCTATCTATATATTATATGTAAATAAATATAAACTATACATTTTTGATAAACAAAAATAAATAATGCAATAATAACTTATATACATTTTCATAGATAATCATAATTTTCTAGGTCCGGTTCCAAACTGTATTCACAAACCAAATTGATAAGAATTACCAGGATATCCCTGAAAATTCACCAAGGAATCTAGTCACCCTGTAGAGCTTGAGAAAATAAAAAGAAAAGGCCGTCAAGACACTCGTGTACCCGAGGCAATTCACTTCGAAGCGTTGTTTTCACGCTCCTAGTACCTTCGCTCGGACAAAGTGGTTCATCTTAGTAACTGAAACTCTAGTCCACTCGGATTATAGTGTATGTCCAATGTTTTTCTTTTTTATGTTTCATTAAAAAGAAAAACATTGGATGGATGGACGGACGGACGGACGGACGGACGGATGGATGGATGGATGGATGGATGGATAGATAAATCATTTATTTTTGCTTAAAGACACACACAAAGCATCACATAAAAAAATAATTACATAAAATAGTTTAAGTACAAATACAGCTTTATCTTAAATACTAACTCACATGCATCGAGTTCTACGGCATTTTAGGCCATATGTGGGTGTGCTACATAAGCTCAAAAAGGCCGTATCTCAGTATAATGGTACCTACTTTAAATAAGTAGATATTCTACTGATTACAACATTTTAATCAGTTGAATATAGACCTAAATCTTTGTGATGGTGATTATATTTTTGGAGATATACTCGTATTATTCGATATCAACTCTTTTTTTATGTCCCTACTATTGGGGCACGAGTCTCTCCCTGTATCGCAGGAATGTTAAGCCATACTCCACCACGGGGGCCAAGTCTGGCTTGGTGGAGGATTGTAAGACAGTGGCGGGCATTACTGTCAGAAGTTATCAAGCCGCCCATGAGGCGTCTGACATGGCTTAACAACTGCCTTTACATGACAGCCGGCACCGTGCCTTGCGAAGCATGGAAGCGATCGGAAAAAATGCCACAAGCGATAGTCACGATATCGTCACCCATCCAGTATCTAACCGCGCCTTTTGTTGCTTAACCCCAGTGATCGATTCCAATCACTCGCTTCCGCTGGGCCACGAGCGCTGTGAGCGATATATTATTACAATAATATATGGGTGGCATTTTTAGCCTCTAATTAGGTTTTTAAAATAATATATATATATATATATATTAAAGTATTTATAAAAATATACGAGATATTATTACAATAATAATTATCTCCTATATTTTTCTATTGGGAGATATTTCTGGGTGGCCTGGCATCCAAAGATATAGACCTCTGATCTAGTTTGGGACCCAATCTATCCACAAATCGATTCTTTTGCACCATGTTGTACCATTGCTTATTAAAACTAATTTGTGGATGGAGAAATAAAGATAATTTGTATTTTGTATTATTTATATTGTATTTTTATTATTTTATTTATTAGGCACACAAAACAGATATTAGCCAGTACATCATCAACATAACATTAATTAACATGTAAGATCCAGACTAATCTCCAAAACATGTGTACACAGCATGGTTACAATTATATGAAACTTTTCTTTGTACATTCAATGGACGTTTGATCAAGCTGAGAACCAAGAAAAATAGTTACAAAGAAATGATGAAAGAAAGAATTTTTATTTATTTACATGAATTTTGTAATATTATTTTAAAATTACACCAAAGCGTTACAGTACCTACTAACATCTGAGCACTTTCTGTTAAACATATAAACGGTAATTACGTTGTTGCCTAATTTAGTTAAGTATTTTCAGATCTTGTAAAATTAATTTTGACTTAAAGGTGCCAAGCCTGTCATGAAAAATATCCAAATTGAATTTACTCCAGCACTCGTTCTCAGTTCGAAGCATCCTATCGAATGTTGCAATGAAGCCTACTTTAATATATAACGGGAACGTAACGCAACGCAACGCGACGTATCGTAACGCGATGCAACGAAACGCAACGCAACGCAACGCGACGCAAAGTAACGTAACGTAACATAACGTAACACAACATAACATTTACATACAGGCACATACATTGCTTCTGGCCCCACACTCGGATACCCTGTGTCGTGGGAACCAGAAACAACGACATCACAAGAATGTAAACATCCAAGACCTGGGTTTTTTGGTCCCCAGCTGGGGTTCGAATCCGGGACCTCTTGCATGGTAGGCAGATGCACTACTACTGCGCCACAGTGGTCGGCGCAATTTAATTGAAAATAAGATTTAATTAGAACACTTTGCTTATTTTAAAAATCTTTTTGTAAGTGATGCAATTTGTTTAAGCCAGATGTCGCTGCCTGTACGTAATACAAAGAATAGTGTCAAGAGGTTCGAAATTTCACTGATGCCGGTGAGTCGCCCATTGGCTCAATTGGTAGAGCGCTGGCACGGATAGCCAGAGGTTGCGGGTTCGAATCCCGGCATGGGTGAAATTTTTAGCCTCTAAATAGGTTTTTTAAGTCTATTTAGAGGCTAAAAATTCCACCCATGCCGGGACTCGAACCCGCGACCTCTGGCTAACCGTGCCAGCGCTCTCCCAACTGAGCTAATGGGTGATTCACCGGCATCAGTGAAATTTCGAACCTCTTTACAATATTCTCTGGATTACGTACAGATAGCAACATCTTCGCTTCGCTTATTTTCGCCAAATTCTCTGCGTATCGCACGTTTATGTATTACTCCGTACCTAAGGTTCACTTTAGAGCCAAAACTGGTAGAATTGGCTCCATTAAGGTTAATTATAGTCAGTTCCGTTAACGTGCAGGATCAGCCTGTCTTGCGATGTGATGAGCTCAGCGCCAGAACTTGGAACTGTACAGCTGTTTATGTGTACTGTGATACTGTCGTTAAGGGTTACCTTACTTGTACCATCCCTCTTCCTCACAGCAATGTTATTTTATGATCGTAAAAGAATTATTGTACTTTTAACAAATAAGACTTTTCTAGATAATAAAATATTAGATATTTTAAAAACACATACACATCGCCAACCGGTCGAAAGTCCAGCATGTAACGGATTATTGACTGATCAAATTTGACCTGAACGCAAGTGCTACATTAACTTGAATTCATTCAGTCGTAAGTTCTTTCGTTCATTCAATCATTCATTTAATATTTTTTGTATTTGTCCATTATTGCATTGTTGTTTATCTATTAGGTAAACAACAACAACAGAAGACTCCACCTAACGGTAAACGGACATCCAACATATAGAAGGAAAATTATTCACCTTACATCATCAACTCATTATGTCCCTACGGAGGGGCACGGGTCTCTTCCCTGAGGAAGGCATAGGCTATACTCCACCACGGGGGCCAAGTCCGGATTGGTAGATTCACCATCATTCATTCATTCATTCACCTTTATTCGTTTACTCAATAGTTCATTCAATCGTACGTTTATTTATTTAATTTTTTCATTGCATTAAAATGTTAAAATTACTTTGTTAAATTCCGCCAAAGATCCCACAAGCACCATGCGGTTAGTTAAAGTCCTTGCACTTGCACTTGTGAGCCAGGGGATGCCTCGTGTTGAGGGGCGGTGCATTAACTAACCGCATGGTGCTTGTAGGATTTTTGGCGGAATTTAGCAAAGTAATTTTCACATTTGAATGCTATTATGGATTTCCGCAAAATAGAATGATTTTTTTTTTCATTTTTGCATATGTTTCAGGTTTAAAGATCAGTGGCGTAATTATGCGCACCAAATCGAAGCTTATTTAGTTAATCGTTGTTCCAATCGTCGGTCAAATTCCATACTATTTTATATTAAACGGGTGTAATTGCAATTATTTATTAGGTAAAATGCATTACCTACCTACCTTAATTCCCGACGTTTCAACAAAGTTGCTGTTGCCATGGTCACGGCCTATGTATGTGTATCGCGAAATTAAGAAACACAAATTCCATACTAATTAGACAGAATGTTCCAATAGACTGGTTAACTTTATATTGCGTTGCGATTTCCAACAATGGTTTTTCAATGAAGAAGGTTTGAAAATACACCTCGCACCTATAAAACAGTGATAATAAAATATACCCGTAGGCATTAAACGAACGCGTGTCGGACGGATCACTGTAAAGTGCAGTAGCTGTTACCACGTAGCAATGTCAGTGCACACCAGAGAGAGATCTTGTGGGGGCGTTCCATTATATACGTACAGCCACTTTTGGGCTCTCATCGGTCTGTCTAAGGCTATGGTGCAAGTCACAAGCTTTAAGTCCTCATATTGAAGCTGATGTTAGCTCTGCTGATGTTAAGACGGCCTCTGTGCGGGTCTTGGATGTTACATGTTTGTGATGTCGCTGTTTCTGGTTTCCACGACACAGGGTATCCTAGTGTGAGGACAGAAGCAATGTATGTGCCTGTATGTAAATTTTACTTTATGTTGTGCTGTTATGCGTTCCGTTGCGTTGCGATACGTTGCGTTGCGATGCGTTACGTTGCGTTGCGTTGCGTTCGTTACGTTGCGTTGCGTTGCGTTGCGTTGCGATGTTGAGGTTGGGGCCATAAACATAGATTGTTTGTGAGCAGGTAAATTGAGTTTATTTTTATTTAGTTGTTTCACAGGTTTGATTTGGTCTATAAAATTATTATTAAATGTATTTGCTATTTCCATTGGGTCCGTGATACTCCTATTGTTTGCTTTAATTTCTTGTATAGTACTTCTAGGCATCACATTCGTGTTACTATTTATAATTTGCCAAGTAGCTTTGGATTTGTTGGCAGCAGTATTGATAATATAATTGTTTTGTGCTTTCTGTGTAGTTTTCAATAACTTTCTGTACTGTTTAGAGTAATTTATAAACTTAGCCTTGGTTTCAATTGAAGGATTTTTCCTGTAATTCCAGAGCAGTTGCCTTTGCTTCTTGCTAGATTGTTTTATGTCACGTGTGAGCCACTTAGGTTTTCTTGTACTTCTAATTGTTACCATTTTTTCAGGGAAGCTTTGGTTATAAAACAATACAAAAAGTTCATGATAACTATTAAATGCGTTATTTGGAACTAATTCATGGAAAATTTCCGGAGGCATGTTTTTCAGACTCAGTCGAAATTTTTCTAAGTTTTCCCTGCTTATGATACGTTTTGAAACTCGCCAGGAATTTATTGTGTAAGTCTGAACTGGACAGCGCAAAATTTGTCCTGTGTGGTCGGAAAGGCCAAGGTCAATAACTTCGTACGCACATTTACGATGCATATTATGGGCAAAATTGTCAATGCAAGTATTGCTTTCCAACCGGGTAGGTTCTCTTATTACCATTTTTAGATTGTAACCAAGCAAAAAATATTCAAAATTCGAAGAAATTTTATTGTGTTTTAGAATGTCTATGTTAAAATCTCCGCAAATTACAATTTTTGTTTTTGATTTATCAGCAATCTTACCCAAAATTAATTCCAATTGTTCATAAAAAACATCTAGGCTTGAATGCGGTAACCTATAAATGCAGACTATTGTGATTTTGTGGTTTAATAGTTCAATAGCACAACACTCAATTATTCCCGTGACAGAAAGTTTTGTTATGCTCGGAAGAGGCTTGAAAGGGTGGCCCTTTCGAACCAAAATACAGGCTCCTCCTCTCTTAGTTGACTCTCTTGAATAGAAAGCTGCTCTTTGAAAATTAGGGATAGATAGAAGAGTCTCTTGACCGGCCATTATGAAATGTTCCGTGATACAAAGGATATCAATCGGAGATTCTTTACTTTCTAATTCGTGTAAATGGACAGCTAGTAAATCTGATTTACTCAAAAGGCCTGCAATGTTTTGGTGTAGTATGTTGATTGAGTTCAAGAAAAAACCGCGTTTCTGCTCCATCATTCTTTGACACTGAATCATTTTGCCCCGAGTCTTCGTGCTGATTTACTACTATACATTCAGCCCGCAGATTCATGAAAACACTTTTCAGTCCCAAAGTATTAATTTTACCAGATCTGTAGTTTGACATTGCGTTATAATCTAAGTAGTAATTGGAGTCAAATAGATAGGCGTAGCCATACGTTTCACAATCTAGGTACAAAAGGTTATTGAACATCTCTGCTCTACAATTAAACAAGGTGTGGTGCTCGCTATGGTGTCTGTAAGCTGGAAGACTAATTATGATATTTGTATGGTCGATGTTCATGAGTTTCATTCTCAGATATCGGACAAGTTCTGCATAGTTTTTTGTTGATTCAAAATCGGCGTCTCCAATCATTACAATACAATAGTCATCTTTTTTTAAAGGTTGTAGTTTTTCTTCAAGTCCATTGAAAATTCCACGAATATCAGCGTTTTGGTACCTATAGTTGCAGAAGTTGAAGTCATTTCCGAATATTTCCTCTAGGAGGTCTAGACTCTTTTTGTTATTTATTGTGCTAATCACGCAAAGATTTCTTTTTTCTTTTGTAGTTTTCAGTTTTGTAGGTTGTTCTTCTTGTATATTTTTTTCTTCCGAAGGTTGTTTAATAACATCACTGTATTTTCGACCTGGTGTGTGGTTGTTAGTTGGTTTTTCCAATTCTTTAACATCTGTGTTTGTCGCAGTTTGTAGATTTTTTAATTGTACCTTTAATTGCGATATTTCTTCGCCTGCTTTTATGAGTTGTTTCTTCAACTTTATAATTTCTTCTTTCAATGAAGAAATTACCTCTTTCATGAATCCTTCAGCCTTACAGTTGTCATTCAGCTTATTCTTTTGGGTTTTATTAGGCGTAGAAGCCGAACTCATGTCGGAAGCAGCAATCTTCGTAGGTGTATGGCAAATATCCTTGAGGAGTTTTATTTCTAGGTTTAGTTTATTTATTTCTTTTTTTAAGTCATTATTTTCTAATATAGTTGCCTCTAGTTCATTTTGAGTAGAATTCAAATTCATTGTTAGGTTCGTAATTTGTTCTTTGAGATCATTCACACCACAGCTATCTTGTTGCGTGGTGTAGTCCGCGCTTCTTGAAAGTAATTCTATAGGTGAATTATCCAAAGTATCGCCCAGTTCATGAAAACACGATTCTTCTGATAGTGTGTCCTGTGATGTCGAAGTACTTTCCATTACTTCCGATTCTGATCTTTGTTCTAGACCTGATCCACTCGGTTCCGGTTCATTATTTACATGAGTTATTTTACCCATGCTTTGCTTGCGAATACATAGTTTGCACATCCAAGTTTCTTTGTTTTCCGGCTTCATTATACGGTATAGTTTTTCCGAAAGTCCTACGCAGTCGAAATCGTAGTGTTTTTTGCATTTTGAGCATAATACTGTATCACTTTCCTTTCTATATGACTTGCACTTGCCACATACAACAGTCGATGCTCTAGTCCTTCCAATGCCACACTTAATTTTCTGCTTCACGTTAGTAGACTTCATTGTTGAAAAAATGTATGTAAAATATATAAAGTATTGTTCTCTCACTAATGCTGCGTATAGTGGAGCGTCGTCTGACACGGACGGCTCAGTGACAGCTCAATGACAGGGCTCTTCTTTCTCTGATTGGCTAATTGTTTGTCAGTTATTTGACAACGTCATGTGAGATTGACGTATCTATAGCTCTCTCGCTCTGGCTTAAAGTCGTTACGGTTTCTATTTGGGAATTACAATTGAGATCTTAGATGTTTACTCACGATTGTCACTATTTCCAGGGTATATTCAAAGTGGAATCAATTGCTTGCACTGTGCACTTAATGCTGTTGTAACTTTTGTAGTGATACGATAACGATAACTATTTTATTTCATCAATAATTTACGCACTGTATTTCAAAGGATGCTTACACGAGAACGTTCCGTTCCCCCTTTTAGAAAATAAAGTCATTGGTACTGTCACGTGGGGTCTTACATGATAGGATGTTAGACCCTTGTCACATTAACCTCTTCTAGCCTGATGTATGAGAAATTTACTATTTTGATTTTGACAAAGTACAAAAATGCGTTTGTAACCGTACATGGAAACTATGGGAATCGAAATAGGTCTCTCGCTTCCGAGTCCATTGTTCGACCCACTCGGCTACCGCCGCTATGTTTCCCAAATTATTTAGTATTACATTTTCTCATTCAAAATCTGCTATATTGAAGTGAAAAATATCGACGCGAAGTGTAAAAAAAGTATTTTCATCTTTATTTACCTGAAATCCTAACAATTTTTTTCATCTATAATCTAAAAAATTATCGCTGAATGTGTTGGTAAGCGCAAATCTCGAGAGCAGCTGAACCGATTTCGCTAATTCTTTTTTTAGAATATTCTTTGAAGTACGAGGATGGTTCTTACGGAGAGATAAATAATAAAAAAAAAGAATTGACTGTAAGGCGGTACGAAGCTCGCTGTGTCAGCCAGTTGTGAATAAAAATTCTTGAGTATAAGATTCAGTCCGCCTACCTCCGCGCCAGCCCCCAAGCGTGGGGTATAAGTAACAGTATCGAACAATTCAGTGTCAGTTTATACTCTCGGGCGGAACCAACAAAATGGCGCCGGCAATCGTCGTAGAATTAACTCCCGCTGTAAATACGAGCTATAGAAAATGGAGATGAGCGTTGGGATTAGAAAGGGGGTATTTTAATGCTTACGTTTAATTCGGTGTCGTTTGGATGATGGGCCACAGGTTGATAGCTCTACCGTTTACAGTAACAAGCGACAGGTAAAGAGAGAGAGAGAGAGAAAGATAGAAATGAAATGAAATGGAGCGAAGTGGAGCGGAGCGGAGTGGAGTGGAGCGGAGCGGAGTGGAGTGAAGTGGAGTGGAGCGGAGCGGAGCGGAGTGGAGTGGAGTGGAGTGGAGTGGAGTCAAATATCTTTCTCTCTATACCTGTCACTTGGTACTATAAACATTAATGAAATTAACAATCTTATATGATTTTTAATGCAATAAAACCTACTCGGGGCTGCTATTGATGCAAATTAATTCAGCCAGATGTCGCCGCCTGTACGTAATACAGAGAATATTGTAAAGAGGTTCGAGATTTCACTGATGCCGTTGAGTCGCCCATTTGCTCAGTTGGTAAGATCACTGGCACGGATAGTCTTTATTAGATAAACTTTATTTCAGACTATGCGTCCATACAGGCAGGCGGTACAACAAAATTAAATTAAAAAGAAAAGTTTTTAGAACTACTTATACAACAAAGTAGGGTCAAAGGGTGCTTTAGTACTAAGATTACAAGGCACTTTTATCCAACACTTGTACGTATCCGTCAAAAAGAACCTGTCAGACAGCTCTCTTCCTATTGAGTTTCTGAGAAATCCCTGAGATTAAGCTTGACTGAAACGCGGTTAAAAAATCTGTTAACTACACTTTGCGTAGGGATTATGGGTATTACCCCCTATGATAGCACAACGTGGCGCTCTTTGGGGGAGGGCTATGTCCAGCAGTGGACTAGTATAGCCTGACGACGACGTCGATGGCACTTAGTGCTAAGACGGCGTCTATAACATACAAGATTATTAATTTGACAATGAGATAATGATGTCTGGAATAAAATACAGTACAGTATATGACTTCTATGTTTTATAATAATTATTAAAAGTCTGTAATTAAGCACTTTCAAAGACTATGTTTGGAGTTTCACATACTCTTATAAAACCTTTTCATTACATTTGCCTAATTTTACATACTCTAGCTCTAGCCTATGACCCTAAACATGCATTTAGACGTATTATAAGATAAGATAAGAATATTCTTTATTGTACACACCAGAACATAAACATTAAGTTATAATAGCAAGCATGATGGGAAAATAAATGGGATCTATCTACAGACAAAAAGAAAATAAGAAATTATTTGGAAAGAAAGAATTCTACTACTTTAGATTTAAATATAGCAGAAGATGGGGAGCGCCTTATAGAAACCGGCAGCTCATTCCACAGCCGGACCGCTCTTACAGTGAATGAGCTGGCAACGAACATTGTCGGATGACTAGGTGTTTTCAGCGTCAAATTCTGGTCTGAACGTAGTGGCCGGCCGTGGTCACTGAGGTAACTAAAACGCTCTTTGAGATAAAGGGGAGTAGCTGGAGGGGAGTATTATTTTAACATATTAGTGAAAAATGTCACATGCAAAGAAAATAATAGTATAAACTATATAAATCCAAAAGAGTATTGTCATATCGTTTAAAAAAATAATAGTAAATAAGCAAAATGGTCATTTAAACACAAAATATAAACAAAATTACACAAACAAAATAGGATTAGTCAATCAAACCGCCCCGAGACATATCCGAAGCAAAGATTCCCATAACCCTGGCAGCATTACCGCGCTGCCCTGCCAGGGATATCCTTTGCATCAAATATGCTCCGGAGCGGTAGTCCAAGCCGCGGTACCATAGACGACGTACTACCTCCTTAATAAAGGCTTTGCCCTGAAATCCCCAGACCCCAGTGGTTTCTAAAGCCAGGCGCACGAAAAAATAGCTGCTCATCAACTGACTGTATTGTATGCATTTGAGCCTGTTAATATAATTAATTGTATACATATTACAAATATGCATATTATTTTAACCAAATTTATTCTTTTACATATTTTCAACTTCTTACATTATTTATTATATTAACTCGGGGTGCTCTGAGGGCGCCACGGACAACTTTTTATAAAGACGTGAAATTTCTGGGAATTATTTTATGTCCACGACTTTGCTAGCCGCCACCAGGTCGTTGTAAGTTTGAATATTTATTTTACTTAACATTATTATTATTAGGATGTATTAGCAAAAGAAAAGATAAAAAGTACCCGGAACCGGCGTGCATGCAATCATGCATGCAACGACTTATGTGGTTGATGAAGCGAAGGTGATCTGTCAGGATCGTGGCAAGTGGCAGTCCCTGGTCTCTGTCTACCCCTCTGGGATACAGGCGTGAGGTTATTTATGTATGTATTACGTTAATTGATTCAAGATTTATTTATTTTATTTACTAGCAAAAGTTCTGACCTCGCGACCGCGGACCGGACGACGCAGCGTGGGCAGGCCGTCCACCAGATGAGTCGCTGAATGCGGACAACTCAAGACCGTGAAGCTTGGAAACCTGGAGGGAGGCTTATGTCCTGCGGTGGGCGTCGAATGGCTGATGATGATGAGAGCGACACAAAAGAGTGAGACAACAAAACAATACACTTACCTGTCTAGTTGACTCGCCAAAACATGTGTCAATAGAATGCGATGAGTGTGGCGAACATTGCTTAAAAAAAAAAATTGCTTCTCTTGGTTTTTTTCTAGGTTTCCTTCCTTCCTAGGTATTACTTCTATAATACGTAGTAGGTAGCCGGAACGGTTATCCGATGTAATTTTTCGAAATTTCCACGTACATTAGCCTTAAATTCTTATCATCTCTCCATCGGCAACGGCCATACAATTTTACTCGACACTCAAGCGGCTTATAATCGCTCTTAAGCTGAAATTGTTCGTCGCTCGTTAACGCGTGTTACAATATCTATGGAAATGTGATGACTCTATCGATTGCCACGAAATGAGCCGTTAAATAAAAAAAGAGAAAATCGAAATTACCCGACCTCTGAGTATTAACTATTAAGGGGATCCAGTGGGATAACCATCGCGCCAGCAATGAAAAACAAATCATCTTTTGCAGATCGTATTTGCTCAAAGCGCTTGACAGAATATCGATAAAATCACTAAATAAAGTATCTTTTATATTTCCAACTATAAAAGTTACTTTAATTTTAAATGTATATTTTATAAAACCGTGTTAATATTATTTAAGATTGAGAACCGACCATTTAGTTTGTAATTGAAGTTCAATTAATTATTCAATACCAACTGATGCCAATACCTATATCCTTTCGCTATTAACAAAAAGTTATTCTTTGTGATGTTTAGAGTTATTCAGAAATTTATTTATTCAATCATATCTTCATCGGTTACGATAAATAATAAAATGAAATCTGCATTACACAGCTGAGATAAATAATATGATTACTTGATAATATTTTCAGAAAGACTTCTGTTTGACAGGAAATATTTGTGATTGGCCAAGATGCCATATTGTTTGAGCTAGGAGGGGTCTCAGGCAGGGTATAAAAGCAGATAACATTTAGTAGCCTGGATTATTATTTTTGGTTGTATTCTCCCTGGGAGCCTGATCCTGAGCCATGTAAGTTATGTACTTCGTTCCAAAATTGTTTACTTATTGTGTTTGAACTATTTTGTTTCTCCTCTAAATATGTTTTAATTTATTGTTTTATGTGTGGTGTGTAATTGTGCTTGATGAAACCATTATACCGTTACAGTAAATTTATTTGCTGTTTAATTTGCTGTTTCCTCAGAATAGTTAACTAATTTACAGATTACAATATAATGTAGGTAGGCTAATAGAAATGCATAGTAGAATTAAAATTATATTTACTTCTAGATATTTGTCTGTACAACATTTAGTGCAAATACTTAGCTTTCCAAATTCACTGTCAGTATCTATTTGCTCTTTCATAAGATTATCATATTACATTACTAAAGTCAGCTTTCTAATTAACATGCTCTTGTAAAAAAGTAAGGTTAGCTTTCATAATGCTCTTTATTAATTCTTCCAATCTTACACGCTCGTGGCCTAGTCGAACCGATTGATTGGAATCAATCACTTGTGTTAAGCAACAATAGGCGCTGTCAGGTGCAGGATAGGTCACCGTCCCGTTACTACCGCTTGTGGCATTTTTCCGAGCGCTTCCGTGCTTAGCAAGGCACGTTAAGCCGTTTGTGCTGGTTTTAATGTAATGGCAGTCGTTAAGCCATGACAGAGGCCCTATAGGCGGCTTGATAACTTCTGACAGTAAGGCCCGCCACTGGCGCCAGGTAGAGTATGGCTTAACCTTCCTGTTGTGCAGGAAGAGACCCGTACCCCAGCAGTGGGGACATACAAGGGTTCATATCGATTAGCTAAAAGTGTCTGTTAAATCTCTTAATCATGTTAACAGTAAGCTAGCCTTTGTAAAAATCCCTTTTTGTGCAATGAAGAATTTTTTCAAGTATCAATATTTTTAGGATCCACGATAAAGTACTAGGATCACGAACCTGAGACTAGATAGCAATTATACCGAAAACGACCGTTTTTGGTATAACGCTATTTCATTTAGTATTCACGCTATAAAGTTCTAGTTTTTTGACCTTAGGTTCACTGTGATGTGTCCTTAAATTACTGCTAACGTGATTGAGAGATTAAACGGACAGTCTTTTTGAAAATTCAGTCTAAAAAAAGGATACAATTTTTTCCGGAGGCGCTAGTATTACTCCTTGATGGGATCCACCAATATCGACTTATAATGAGTCACGATGATTAATTTAGTTTCCGCCTAAAAGGCTAAGGCCGCAGCAAAAGGAAAGATATAAAGTACCCGGAACCGGCGTGCGTGCATGCAACGACTTATGAACGTTGATGAAGCGAAGGTGATCGTGGATCGTGGCAAGTGGCAGTCGCTGGTCTCTGCCTACCCCTCTGGGATACAGGCGTGAGGTTATGTATGTACGTATGAATCTATTTTAAAAACCTATTTAGAGGCTAAAAATTCCACCCATGCCGGAACTCGATCCCGCGACCTCTGGCTAACCGTGCCAGCGCTCTCCCAACTGAGCTATGAGTCCCAATAATGGGCGACACACCCGGCATCAGTGAAATTTCGACCCTCTTTACAATACTCTCTGTATTACGTTCAGGCAGCAACATCAGGCTGAACCAATTCGCATCACTTGCAGCCCCGAGTACCTACTTTGCAGTATAATCGTAATATAATCGTGTTATTAATTTTTCAGTTTTACTTCTTAAGTATGTTTTTTTATTTCAGCAACAGCACCGCCATCTATTGACGTGTATAACGTTTTTGGTTTTGTTTTTAGGAGGTGTGCAGGTTTAATTTATTGCCCATGTCATCCCTGTTATTATGATAAATGGAATTATAAGGGAACATAAAACGGGGACACATAAATCTCCTTTTAGGAGCTCCGCTGCGGTTGTGCAGCGGAGCTCCTGAAAGTGGAGCGAAGTGGAGCGGAGCGGAGTGGAGTGGAGCGGAGCGGAGTGGAGTGAAGTGGAGTGGAGCGGAGCGGAGCGGAGCGGAGCGGAGTGGAGTGGAGTGGAGTGGAGTGGAGTCAAATATCTTTCTCTCTATACCTGTCACTTGGTACTATAAACATTAATGAAATTAACAATCTTATATGATTTTTAATGCAATAAAACCTACTCGGGGCTGCTATTGATGCAAATTAATTCAGCCAGATGTCGCCGCCTGTACGTAATACAGAGAATATTGTAAAGAGGTTCGAGATTTCACTGATGCCGTTGAGTCGCCCATTTGCTCAGTTGGTAAGATCACTGGCACGGATAGTCTTTATTAGATAAACTTTATTTCAGACTATGCGTCCATACAGGCAGGCGGTACAACAAAATTAAATTAAAAAGAAAAGTTTTTAGAACTACTTATACAACAAAGTAGGGTCAAAGGGTGCTTTAGTACTAAGATTACAAGGCACTTTTATCCAACACTTGTACGTATCCGTCAAAAAGAACCTGTCAGACAGCTCTCTTCCTATTGAGTTTCTGAGAAATCCCTGAGATTAAGCTTGACTGAAACGCGGTTAAAAAATCTGTTAACTACACTTTGCGTAGGGATTATGGGTATTACCCCCTATGATAGCACAACGTGGCGCTCTTTGGGGGAGGGCTATGTCCAGCAGTGGACTAGTATAGCCTGACGACGACGTCGATGGCACTTAGTGCTAAGACGGCGTCTATAACATACAAGATTATTAATTTGACAATGAGATAATGATGTCTGGAATAAAATACAGTACAGTATATGACTTCTATGTTTTATAATAATTATTAAAAGTCTGTAATTAAGCACTTTCAAAGACTATGTTTGGAGTTTCACATACTCTTATAAAACCTTTTCATTACATTTTCCTAATTTTACATACTCTAGCTCTAGCCTATGACCCTAAACATGCATTTAGACGTATTATAAGATAAGATAAGAATATTCTTTATTGTACACACCAGAACATAAACATTAAGTTATAATAGCAAGCATGATGGGAAAATAAATGGGATCTATCTACAGACAAAAAGAAAATAAGAAATTATTTGGAAAGAAAGAATTCTACTACTTTAGATTTAAATATAGCAGAAGATGGGGAGCGCCTTATAGAAACCGGCAGCTCATTCCACAGCCGGACCGCTCTTACAGTGAATGAGCTGGCAACGAACATTGTCGGATGACTAGGTGTTTTCAGCGTCAAATTCTGGTCTGAACGTAGTGGCCGGCCGTGGTCACTGAGGTAACTAAAACGCTCTTTGAGATAAAGGGGAGTAGCTGGAGGGGAGTATTATTTTAACATATTAGTGAAAAATGTCACATGCAAAGAAAATAATAGTATAAACTATATAAATCCAAAAGAGTATTGTCATATCGTTTAAAAAAATAATAGTAAATAAGCAAAATGGTCATTTAAACACAAAATATAAACAAAATTACACAAACAAAATAGGATTAGTCAATCAAACCGCCCCGAGACATATCCGAAGCAAAGATTCCCATAACCCTGGCAGCATTACCGCGCTGCCCTGCCAGGGATATCCTTTGCATCAAATATGCTCCGGAGCGGTAGTCCAAGCCGCGGTACCATAGACGACGTACTACCTCCTTAATAAAGGCTTTGCCCTGAAATCCCCAGACCCCAGTGGTTTCTAAAGCCAGGCGCACGAAAAAATAGCTGCTCATCAACTGACTGTATTGTATGCATTTGAGCCTGTTAATATAATTAATTGTATACATATTACAAATATGCATATTATTTTAACCAAATTTATTCTTTTACATATTTTCAACTTCTTACATTATTTATTATATTAACTCGGGGTGCTCTGAGGGCGCCACGGACAACTTTTTATAAAGACGTGAAATTTCTGGGAATTATTTTATGTCCACGACTTTGCTAGCCGCCACCAGGTCGTTGTAAGTTTGAATATTTATTTTACTTAACATTATTATTATTAGGATGTATTAGCAAAAGAAAAGATAAAAAGTACCCGGAACCGGCGTGCATGCAATCATGCATGCAACGACTTATGTGGTTGATGAAGCGAAGGTGATCTGTCAGGATCGTGGCAAGTGGCAGTCCCTGGTCTCTGTCTACCCCTCTGGGATACAGGCGTGAGGTTATTTATGTATGTATTACGTTAATTGATTCAAGATTTATTTATTTTATTTACTAGCAAAAGTTCTGACCTCGCGACCGCGGACCGGACGACGCAGCGTGGGCAGGCCGTCCACCAGATGAGTCGCTGAATGCGGACAACTCAAGACCGTGAAGCTTGGAAACCTGGAGGGAGGCTTATGTCCTGCGGTGGGCGTCGAATGGCTGATGATGATGAGAGCGACACAAAAGAGTGAGACAACAAAACAATACACTTACCTGTCTAGTTGACTCGCCAAAACATGTGTCAATAGAATGCGATGAGTGTGGCGAACATTGCTTAAAAAAAAAAATTGCTTCTCTTGGTTTTTTTCTAGGTTTCCTTCCTTCCTAGGTATTACTTCTATAATACGTAGTAGGTAGCCGGAACGGTTATCCGATGTAATTTTTCGAAATTTCCACGTACATTAGCCTTAAATTCTTATCATCTCTCCATCGGCACCGGCCATACAATTTTACTCGACACTCAAGCGGCTTATAATCGCTCTTAAGCTGAAATTGTTCGTCGCTCGTTAACGCGTGTTACAATATCTATGGAAATGTGATGACTCTATCGATTGCCACGAAATGAGCCGTTAAATAAAAAAAGAGAAAATCGAAATTACCCGACCTCTGAGTATTAACTATTAAGGGGATCCAGTGGGATAACCATCGCGCCAGCAATGAAAAACAAATCATCTTTTGCAGATCGTATTTGCTCAAAGCGCTTGACAGAATATCGATAAAATCACTAAATAAAGTATCTTTTATATTTCCAACTATAAAAGTTACTTTAATTTTAAATGTATATTTTATAAAACCGTGTTAATATTATTTAAGATTGAGAACCGACCATTTAGTTTGTAATTGAAGTTCAATTAATTATTCAATACCAACTGATGCCAATACCTATATCCTTTCGCTATTAACAAAAAGTTATTCTTTGTGATGTTTAGAGTTATTCAGAAATTTATTTATTCAATCATATCTTCATCGGTTACGATAAATAATAAAATGAAATCTGCATTACACAGCTGAGATAAATAATATGATTACTTGATAATATTTTCAGAAAGACTTCTGTTTGACAGGAAATATTTGTGATTGGCCAAGATGCCATATTGTTTGAGCTAGGAGGGGTCTCAGGCAGGGTATAAAAGCAGATAACATTTAGTAGCCTGGATTATTATTTTTGGTTGTATTCTCCCTGGGAGCCTGATCCTGAGCCATGTAAGTTATGTACTTCGTTCCAAAATTGTTTACTTATTGTGTTTGAACTATTTTGTTTCTCCTCTAAATATGTTTTAATTTATTGTTTTATGTGTGGTGTGTAATTGTGCTTGATGAAACCATTATACCGTTACAGTAAATTTATTTGCTGTTTAATTTGCTGTTTCCTCAGAATAGTTAACTAATTTACAGATTACAATATAATGTAGGTAGGCTAATAGAAATGCATAGTAGAATTAAAATTATATTTACTTCTAGATATTTGTCTGTACAACATTTAGTGCAAATACTTAGCTTTCCAAATTCACTGTCAGTATCTATTTGCTCTTTCATAAGATTATCATATTACATTACTAAAGTCAGCTTTCTAATTAACATGCTCTTGTAAAAAAGTAAGGTTAGCTTTCATAATGCTCTTTATTAATTCTTCCAATCTTACACGCTCGTGGCCTAGTCGAACCGATTGATTGGAATCAATCACTTGTGTTAAGCAACAATAGGCGCTGTCAGGTGCAGGATAGGTCACCGTCCCGTTACTACCGCTTGTGGCATTTTTCCGAGCGCTTCCGTGCTTAGCAAGGCACGTTAAGCCGTTTGTGCTGGTTTTAATGTAATGGCAGTCGTTAAGCCATGACAGAGGCCCTATAGGCGGCTTGATAACTTCTGACAGTAAGGCCCGCCACTGGCGCCAGGTAGAGTATGGCTTAACCTTCCTGTTGTGCAGGAAGAGACCCGTACCCCAGCAGTGGGGACATACAAGGGTTCATATCGATTAGCTAAAAGTGTCTGTTAAATCTCTTAATCATGTTAACAGTAAGCTAGCCTTTGTAAAAATCCCTTTTTGTGCAATGAAGAATTTTTTCAAGTATCAATATTTTTAGGATCCACGATAAAGTACTAGGATCACGAACCTGAGACTAGATAGCAATTATACCGAAAACGACCGTTTTTGGTATAACGCTATTTCATTTAGTATTCACGCTATAAAGTTCTAGTTTTTTGACCTTAGGTTCACTGTGATGTGTCCTTAAATTACTGCTAACGTGATTGAGAGATTAAACGGACAGTCTTTTTGAAAATTCAGTCTAAAAAAAGGATACAATTTTTTCCGGAGGCGCTAGTATTACTCCTTGATGGGATCCACCAATATCGACTTATAATGAGTCACGATGATTAATTTAGTTTCCGCCTAAAAGGCTAAGGCCGCAGCAAAAGGAAAGATATAAAGTACCCGGAACCGGCGTGCGTGCATGCAACGACTTATGAACGTTGATGAAGCGAAGGTGATCGTGGATCGTGGCAAGTGGCAGTCGCTGGTCTCTGCCTACCCCTCTGGGATACAGGCGTGAGGTTATGTATGTACGTATGAATCTATTTTAAAAACCTATTTAGAGGCTAAAAATTCCACCCATGCCGGAACTCGATCCCGCGACCTCTGGCTAACCGTGCCAGCGCTCTCCCAACTGAGCTATGAGTCCCAATAATGGGCGACACACCCGGCATCAGTGAAATTTCGACCCTCTTTACAATACTCTCTGTATTACGTTCAGGCAGCAACATCAGGCTGAACCAATTCGCATCACTTGCAGCCCCGAGTACCTACTTTGCAGTATAATCGTAATATAATCGTGTTATTAATTTTTCAGTTTTACTTCTTAAGTATGTTTTTTTATTTCAGCAACAGCACCGCCATCTATTGACGTGTATAACGTTTTTGGTTTTGTTTTTAGGAGGTGTGCAGGTTTAATTTATTGCCCATGTCATCCCTGTTATTATGATAAATGGAATTATAAGGGAACATAAAACGGGGACACATAAATCTCCTTTTAGGAGCTCCGCTGCGGTTGGATAAAAAAACTGGCTTATTATGATCATTATTATTTATTTATTTCAGACATAGCCCATATAGTGTTAGTAACAATTTGACTTATGCTATGTTAGTAAACTATTTACATTATTATACTATTTTTATTTTTAATGCACTAACCCGTGCTAAAAGGGTTAGTGCATTAAAAATTAAAATAGTATAATCATGTGGGTACAGTGATATCGTTCCGATGTAAAACCTAACTGCAAAGTAGGTAGTCGGGGCTGTAAGTGATGCGATTTGCTTAAGCCAGATGTCGCTGCCTGTACGTAATACAGAGAATAGTGTAAAGAGGTTCGAAATTTCACAGATGCCGGTGAGTCGCCCATTGGCTCAATTGGTAGAGCGCTGGCACGGATAGCCAGAGGTTGCGGGTTCGGATCCCGGCATGGGTGAAATTTTTAGCCTCTAAATAGGTTTTTATATTTACATTATTATAATTATTGTAGTGTATTACAGCCTAGTCCCAGCCAGCCCCCTGCTTGACAGCATAAGGTGTATTGACACCAGTGGCGCTGTATGGGGCTATCCATCCGATCAGCCAACACCTTCAGAAGGCTGCTGGTACTGACCCATACCCTGTACATCAGGGATGCTATGCGTTTGCGGATTATTGCATGGAAATCATCCGTTCGCGCGTCAGCAAACATCCCCGATGCACTACTACCTCAGGGCAGCCCTAGCAGCAACGTGAAGGCGTTGTTATAATGGACCAGTAGGTTATCCCCTGCAGTGAGACGTATAGCAAAGAATCATCTTCTTCTTCTTCAGGTTATATTAGTCCACTGCTGGACATTGCCCTCCCCTTATGAGCGCAAGGTTGTGCCATCATTAGGGAGTAATGCATATAATCCCCACTCTGGGCATGCGGGTTGGGGATCGCAGTTTGGTAGAATTGTACTGCAGGGGGCGGTGCTGCCCACCCTCCGGTTTGAGTCCCTTAGTCGCCTTTTACGACACCCGCGGGAAGAATTTGGGTTGGTGCTATTCTCTTAAAGCCGACACCACACATCAAAGAATCATGCAATGTAAAAATGTCTACGACTGCGATATAACATCTAAAAACAAATTAGTGTTAATATGCCAGGCTACCAAGCTACACTATTACATTTGTGGGATTTTTTTTGCAAAAAATTGTATAATGAACCGCATTGCTTTTCAATAAAGCAAAAGTATAAAACGGTAAGAACAAATTAGTGTTAATATTCCAAGCTCTTTGTAATCCCACAGACACTTCTTTTATTTTGGCTTCATGCAAACGTCGTTATGAAAGGTATTATTAAAGAGGAAAAGCTCTTATATCAGAGTTTCGTAGGTGGCAAAGTAGCTTTTAGCTCTTGATTTAATTAGGCGCACTTTGGGCTTCGTACAAATGTTCTTACTTCACGATTCCGCCCACAAAGCTGACGAACGTACTTAGATGTTTCTGTTGATCTTTAAAAACCCATTTAGAGGCTAAAAATTTCACAATTTCAATTTCAAAAATTAAAAATTTCAATTAGAGGTTCGAAATTTCACTGATGCCGTGAGTCGCCCATTGGCTCAATTGGTAGAGCGCTGGCACGGATAGCCAGAGGTTGCGGGTTCGGATCCCGGCATGGGTGAAATTTTTAGCCTCTAAAAGGGGTTTTTAAATTTGTTCCTTAGCGCGGGTTAGTGCATTAAAAATAAAAATAGTGTAATCTGTTGATCTTGTTCGATGTTTTTAGGTTCTGTACGGAGGCGTAACCTAGGGAGCCAAGCGCATTCTAAAATCAATTAGGTAAAATACAATTTCCAGATGTAAAAATAAACAATAATAAAATAAGATAGATAGATAAGGATCTGTGGCATGATCTATAAGTCAGAGCTTTTGGATTTGATAGAGTGTGTTGAATTAAATTAAAAAAATCTTTATTGCGCGGTCAGGTGCAGGTAGGGGACCGTTCCGTGTTTACCGCTAGTGGATTTTTTCCGAAAGCTTCCGTGTTTCGGAAAGCACGTTAAGTCGTCGGTGCCGTCTGTCATGTAATGGCAGTCGTTAAGCCATGTCAGAGGCCTTATAACTAGCGGCTTGATAAATTCTGACAGTAAGGCCCGCCACTGTCTTACAATCCTCCACCAACCCGGACTTAGCCCCCGTGATGAAGTATGTCCGAACATTTTTGCGATGCAGGAGGGTGTCTTCCTGCATCGCAGAAAGATTAGTGCCCCAGCAGGGGGCCCTGTGGTGGGGACATACAAAAGAGATTGATATCAGACATATGATTTATTAAAATAATATAACTCTTGAAACTTGCAAGGTATATGGGTAATAGCCAGCTCTGGGGTACCTGGAGGGCGATTCTCTTAAATGCATGCTTGTTCAAAAAAATCCTTCATTAGTGTGAATGAGATGACTTTTACCGGACTAATATGACAGTCAGGGAATGGTAACTTCATTCACACTATCGGTAGTCTAGTAACCAATCGCATTGCAATGGTATAACTCGTGCTACTTTAATTCAGTGCCTCGCCCTATTCGATCCTCTTCGCGAAAGATACTGGAATGACATTGTACTGGCATTGCTTTGTAGACTGCCAAATCGAGGCATTGTCGTGCTTATATCATTCTATTGAAAAAGTAAGTAAGTATTAGGGCCTAGTCGTGTCGATGGGCCGCTAAGATAGTAAAGTTGTTTGAAGAACGGTCCAACTGTCTTGATACCAATCGGCACAAATACGTGACAGCTAGAGTCCCGTATTTTTTATTATTGTGCCGCTTTTGGTAAATTTATGTCGTGTCAAAGGACCCAGCGTGAATGCAACTCGCACTTAGCCAGTTTTTTAAGGTTGTCATTGCCGGGTACCGGCAGAATATCAGCGCTGAAGTTTTTTTCCGAACTTCCAGCACATGCTGAGTCGGAGCCCATTTACGTTTGCCACACCTACGTTGGTCACTCTTAGTCTAGTACATTGCCCGGGTACATTGCCGTACTGTGTATGGCTAGTTGTCTGTGTGTTTCGCTTTTCATGTACCAATGCTACTGTTTTGTTTGTTTATTATTTCTTCGTGCTGTGACTTGTAACCAGATTCTTATGGCTTCACTTTGTATACGTGTGTGTGTTTTTTGTAAATAAATTGTTAATCAATCAATCATTGTCTTTTATATTGAAATATTTATGAAGAAGCCTGGATAACGAACGCCATAATAGTTTCGTTTAATGACTCGCAAAACTCATTACTCCTGTGTTGACACAGCCCCTGTTGCCTCGTGCCAGTCGGTGCCAAAATAACGAAAACTTGTGGTTATTTCATTCCGGACAACGTTCCAATAAATTGATTAGTGAAATTGTTAAACGTTGCAGGTGAAAACCAACTTTCACCAAAATTCTTTTGGCATTATGATCTTTATTATAAACTAGCTGACCCAGCGAACTTCGTACTGCCTAACAGTCAATTTTTAATTATTTTTTTCTCTCCGTAACCATCCTTGTACTTCAAGGAATATTCTAAAAAAAGAATCAGCGAAATCAGTCCAGCTGTTTTCGAGATTTGCGCTTACCAACACATTCAGCGATTCATGTTTATATTATAGAAGAGATGATAGTTATCGATGCATAATAATGATATAACTAACTTTGCAAGGTCTTGTGGTAAATATTAATGAATTATGTATACGACAGTACTTATTATAAAACTGTACAATTTACAACTGTTACATTTTAGACAAATTTGACACAACGTTTAATTTTATATCTAGCTTATATATTTATTACGTCCCACTGCGGGGCCCGGGCCTTCTCTTAGACGGAGAGGTATTTTCTAAGTATGGGCATGACCACGCGTGCCCACCGCGGATTGGAAATTTCAAGCGCTGAGATTTCCTCACAACTTAGAAACAAAGTTGTAGGGTTCAAAATGCTTCGAACACGCGTCGTCCCAAATGTGAGGCCAGCATTCTACCGCTCCGCTACCACCGCTCATTTGTCTAAAATAATCTTTTATTTCTAAGTTTATTATTAGGAAATTTTACTTCGATGTGTAATTTATTCGCTCAATGAATTATAAATTATCTATAATTTCGTCCCTGCCTTCACCATCAATCTTCTCTTAACATCGATATCTAATGCTATGAAGCAATATACTTATTTAAGGCGCTTTCGGGTGCTAATTAGCGCCACCAATGAAATAAAAAATCATAACTTGATATCGACCCTTGTTTCCCACTGCTGGGACACGGGTCTCTTCCTGTATCGCAGGAATGTTAGGCCATACTCCAGCACGGGGGCCAAGTCCGGGTAGGTGGAGGATTGTAAGACAGTGGCGGGCCTTATATCAGAAGTTATCAAGCCGCCCATAAGGCCTCTGACATGGCTTAACGACTGCCATTACATGACAGCCGGCACCAACGGCTTAGCGCGCCTTGCGAAGCACGGAAGCGCTCGGAAAAATTGCCACTTGCGGTAGTCACGAGATGGTCACCCATCCAGCACCTGACCGCGCCTGTTGTTGCTTAAAATCAATCACTTGGTTCGACTAGGCCACAATCGCTTCATATTTATATTATCAGTACGAAATTCTACTTTGATGTGTAATTTATTCGTTCAATGAATTATAAATTATCTATAATTTTGTCCCTGCCTTCACCATCAATCTTCTCTTAACATCGATACCTAATGAGGTCATCAGTGAGGAGTAGGGAAGAATAAAGCAATATACTGACTTATTTAAGGCGCTTTAGGTAACAACTAGCGCCACCTATGGAATAAAAATCATAACTTGTTCTAAAATATGTTTTTCCAAAATATTTTAAACTTTTGCGACTTGAACACATAGTTAGAATATTTTCGGGGCTTAATCGCATAGCAATTTGTTGCTATTTTACCTCGACGTTTCGACGACGTTACAGTCATCGTGGTCACGAGAAGCCTGATGGCTGGTACCCGTTCGCATCTTCGGCTGATAAGGTTTTAGACTACCCTCAATCAGCCATCACAAAGCTCTTTTAGGGTTGCGACACTCGAACACTTCTTGATGACCGGATCCCACGTTTTCAACAGTTTGAAACCACATTCCCGATTAAAGTTTTTGTGTTTCTTGATTTCAACCGCTTGAGCCCCGGAAATATTCTATGTGATAACAATATTAGAACATACACCCTAGGGGCCTGGAACGTAATAAAAACAGCCGTTTTTGGCAGAAATCGATTAAAGTCCTAGGTTATTGATCCTAATTTCTAGTATGTAGGTTATAAAATTAGTTGCTCAAACCTTTGCTTTTAATGGTTGATTTACAATATTTACATAGTTAGAATATTTTCGGGGCTTAACCGCGTAGTAATTTATTGCTATTTTACCTGAGTGCTTAGTGCGAGTTTTTTAACTACTCGATCGCGTTAACGTTATACGTAACGCGGTAGTAAAGTTATTCGATTGGATCTGTCAAACTCGCACTAAGCACTATGGACGTTTCGACGACGTTACAGTCATCGTGGTCACGAGAAGACTGTGCTGTGGCGAACGTGTGCCAGCTATCAGTCTTCTCGTGACCACGATCACTGTAACGTCGTCGAAACGTCGAGGTAAAATAGCAATAAATTACTACGCGATTAAGCCCCGAAAATATTCTAACTATGTTACAATATTCACATACATGTTCTAACAGCCGTGCTACGTACAAAGGCTCAAATATGAGGCTGAGCGGAAATCTCAGGTACCTACAACATTTTATAGCCATTCCAGAATTTTAATCGCAAACAAAGGAAAGCAATTACAAATATTTCGTTGTGTGGAAATTACTTTTTGCCATATTTTAGCACGACCTTTTGTATTTCATTTCCCTGTTTGATATCGCTGCAACATACGGCAACGTAAAAGCGATATTACACGGTATATTTTTATTGTATATTTATTTTATTTACTCAACAGAAATGCACAGCAATACAATTAAAATAAACAATAGGTACTTAATAATTTGTAATTAACCTAAGTACATTAAGATCTTTACGGTATCGATGCCCAACAGTGGACAATTATGGGCAAATTGATTGAGAAATAAACATTTTTTTATGAAGGTAAATCAAGTAATCACGATTGCTATATTAGCTTGGCTTCATCTACCGAAAGTGTGAGTCTGTGTGCGTGTGTGTGTGAGTGTGCGTGTGTATGTAGTGTGTGGATGAGATACGTTTATTGTTACGCAAAAGCAGCAAAACAGAGATTTTTGCACTGAAGCAGCCAAAACTAAATCTATTATCTGGTAGGCTTTATTTTAAAAACCTATTTATTGAGTAAAACAAACAGTAGTAGGTACAATGGCAATTTAACATAATTTAACGCTCATGTAATGAAGTAACAAACATCAATAAAAACATTATCAGTATTTATCCCTAAAATAGGATTTTTTCAGTCTTAATTTGGAAAAAGTTTAATCAGCCCGAAAAAATAGTCGCCTCCTCTGACTGTCATAATTTCGTTGTAACTATCTTTCTATGTTTTCAGCTTTATGAAACGTTCATTGAACGCAAAAGAAAACAAAAATGCATGTTGAGTTAGTTTAAGTAACTCGTCTAAGTTTCGTATTATTGGAACCATGCTGTGTTCACATGTTTTGGAGATTAGTCTGGATCTTACATGTTAATTAATGTTATCTTGATCATTTACTGGCTAGTATCTGTTTTGTTTGCCTAATAAATAATATAATTACTTAATTATTTGAAATACTATGTAATTGTACCACCAGAACCGTTAATCACAGAATAACTTGAAAAACCAAACCAGGGAATTTAATATTCTATTCTTGTGCCTTTTGAACGTTACTTTAAACTGTAAGTATACATGCTTTGCGTTAGAACCAAAATTGTAAACACAAAAAAAAGTAATATTGTTTTTGGGGATAACAACATAAAAATACTACTAGTAAAACTACAGTTGTATAACTACAACTACAATTTTGGTTCAATCCCGGGCGAGGTCTAGCGACATTAAACAGTTCAATTTCGGTTCAATTTGCTTTCAATCTCATTGATTCTATGGGATTAGCCTCAAAGCACTCGATAAGTGCCGATAAAATAGTCTGTGTTGAGGATTTTACAAGGTAAAGAGGTAAGTGGTTATGTCTTGGTGACTAATCTGTGTAGTGGTACGGATAGCCAGAGGTCGCGGGTTCGAATCCCGGCATGGGTGGAAATTTTAGCTTCTAAATAGGTTTTTTAAATTGTCCTTAGCACGGTTTAGTGCATTAAAAATAATAAAATAATTTGTGTAGTAAAACTTTCGTAAGAACAACACATTGTAGACTTTTAGTCCGGATTTACTTACGGGTGTTGTTATATCGGAAAAGTCCGACCAGGTTTCTGTGCCATCATGCCTAGTGGCATTGACGACGGGAAAGCAGTAGGCGCTGCGGCGCAAGCCAGCGGGAATCCCCCGCAGCCAGTGTCGGCACCCGCCCCACCTATCTCGGCGCGGGCGCACCGCGCGCTTGCCCGTAGTGTGAGACAAGCAACCGACGACGCGAGCTCCGTCTCTGCTCACCATGATTAAGCTCTGCGAATCGGAGCGAAACCTGGTCGTACTTTTCCGATATAACAACACCCGTAAGTAAATCCGGACTAAAAGTCTATAATCTGTGTAGATTAAATAAACTGCCTCTGAGCTTTGGAGTGCTTTTTTATATTAATTTAATTTTGCCACCAACAACTTACACGCCAAACCTTTCCTATTGTTGTCTAAAAGAGGTCGCTCTTAGCGATACGAAACTAGTTAGATTTAAGAAACCATTTCTATTTCTTTGTTCTGGTCGTGCAATAAAGTGTTCTCTATATCTATCACTCTTCTTTTTCTTCTTCAGGCTATATTATGTAGTTCACTGCTGGACACAGCCCTTCCCTAATGAGCGCCGTAGCGCCCTGCCTTCAGCTTGCCGCGTCCAGCATCTGCCTGCAGTTTTCTGCAGATCGTCATCCCACCTGGTCGGAGGGCGTCCTACACTACGTTTGCCGAGTCGCGGTCTCCACTCAAGAACACTCACTTTATTATTCGTAGTTTCATGAGGAAACTTTATGGTGGACATTAAATATAGGACATGCAGCATAAATGCATTAGTTATGGCGCATGTTATACTTTGGTGTTTTAGTCTTTATATATAATTCTGACCTCTTTTATAATGATTGAACTAAAACTTTCGTAAGCACAACACATTGTAGACTTTTAGTCCGGATCTACTTACGGGTGTTGTTATATCGGAAGAGTCTGACCGGGTTTCGCTCCGATTCGCAGAGTGTATGAGACGAGCAACCGACGACGCGAGCTCCGTCTCTGCTCACCATGATTAAGCTCTGCGAATCGGAGCGAAACCCGGTCGGACTCTTCCGATATAACAACACTCGTAAGTAGGTAGATCCGGACTAAAAGTCTACAGTATTTATAATAAAACTAAATAATTTACCTAAATATGAAAAAAACGAAATCAGTCAAGATATATCGTAGTTATGCGAGAACATAGTCTGAGATAAAAGTAACCTTCTCCTCTTTTGAAGTCGATTGAAATAGATTTTCTCCATTGTACCATACTTCTGTTGACTTAACAGGACATATGACAAAGAAAGAAAAACACAGACTTAATTGCTTTTCCATTGTTTCACTGAAATATTCTTTCATCACCACGAATAAATATTTACACGCAAGGTACCTTTTCTTTTCTATGCATTTGAAATGTGGCGTAACGAGAAATGTTTGGTTCGCCTTTGTTTCCCCGCATATGAATAAACATGAATAATTACAACAAATTAGAGTCTGAATACGCTTTCAACATCCTTGAGCTTCATTTTTCTCGTAACATCTACAATGCTTTTCCTTGACGTCAAACTGGCTTTTCACTATGGGATGAAAAAAATAAGATTATATTCTATCTTGAGATATAATAATTTATCGCTCCTCATACATTTAGTTTTATAGCAAGGAGTGATTTATTACATAGACTAGATTAATTAAATAATAATGAGATTTTATTCATTAATTGATTTAACAGTATTTACATGTATATATAGATATTTCACTACTTACACTATTATTATAAAAATGGAACTAAACCTAAAACATTCTAATTTAATAACATTAAACTAAAAATCGTTTTATACCTATAATATTATTATAGCACTGTGTGAACTGGTCTCCTACAAAATGTATGACGAGCGACAACTTATTACATCTCAAGATGCCGTAGTGTAATGCCGACTTGAGAGTACCTCTACTCTCGATAGACAAAGATAAACTATGTAGGTTGTAACTAAGACTTTGTGGGAGTCCAAGCAGAATGGAACTCTTTATGAAAAGTTTACGTCAGATGTGACAGATATTTAAGTTCCAGTCTTTATGTAGTCTGTCAGTTCGATTGATACGCTGCAAATATAATATTCTAAGCCTGGTGATAGTATAATGTGTGACGTCCTTTGGGTTTTAAGCTCCCCATCAGTCACGCACTGGAATCCAGTTCATGAAAGGATTTTTTAAACCGACTAAAGTCGAAGTGTCGCTCCCATGAATGACTCGTCATTGGCAGAAATAGTGGTCCAAATTAGGACCGATTAGAGTTGCCATTAACTAAAAAAAAGTATTCGCTTCACAACACATTTTACCGTGAAAAATCTGTTTTCGTTTATCTACCGCTTCTATCTTCCTGGCTAGCGAATTCTGTAGCTCTAAATCCGTCACACACATCCGCCTGCCTCATTTTCATGATTATCTATCCAGCTCTCTCATGAAGAGATTGCGGATTGGAAATTCGTAGCTGTGAGGTGAGTGAGGAACACCTCTAAGATTTCCTCACGATGTTTTCCTTCACCGTTAGCGAGCTGTTCTACCTTCGTTTCATCGACATTGATGTACGTTATGTTTGTAATTTCTTCTGTATTTGAATAAACACCTATAATAAATCTTTTAGTCGCTGCATGCACGCACACCGGTTTCGTTAATTTTACATACTTATACATGGTGTAAAAACGGTGGTGGTGAAAACTGCGGTATAGCAAAAGTCCCATAGACATCTGAAAGTAAATGGTCTACTCGTTAGGTATCAACCCTTGTACGTCCCCACCGCTGGGGCACGGGTCTCTTCCTGCATCGCAGGAAGGTTAGGCCATACTCTTGGTGTAGAATGTAAGACAGTGGCGGGCCTTATATCAGAAGTTATCAAGCCATCCATAAGGCCTCTGACATGGCTTAACAACTGCCATTACATGACAGGCCGCACTAACGGCTTAACCTGCCTTGCAAAGCACGGAAGCGTTCGGAAAAAATGCCACTATCAGTAGTCAAGGGATGGGCACCCATTCTGCACCTGACCGCGCCTGTTGCTGCTTAACTCAAGTGCTTGATTCCAATCACTTGGTACAACTAGGCCACGAGCGGATTCCGTGTAGCTGAGCTCAAAACTAGAACAGCCGGATTCCGATCCGTATTTAGCCGGACAGTAGCCCTGAAAGCCTGACACACTGCTTTCGTTATAAAATAGTTATCGTTGCGTGTTTCGACTAAAAGCCTAATAAAAGCCGAACAGTGCTTTTCGTTCACTTCAAAAAATGTTGGTTAACGAGTAGGGAGAGGGCCATTTTCGATGTCGTGCGAAATCCTGAAATCAATTATTGAGCTGATTTGTTGGAATATTCCAAGGTAACGAGAGAAGCGCTCGTGGCCTATGCAAACCGAGTGATTGGAATCAAGCACTTGGTTAAGCAACAACAGGCGCGGTCAGGTGCAGCAAAGGCGACCGTCCCGGGACAACCACTAGTGGCATTTTTTCCGAGCGCTTCCGTGCTTCCCAAGGCAGCGGTTGGTGCCGGTTGTCATGTGATGGCAGTCATTAAGCCATGTCGGAGGCCTGATGGGTGGTTTGATAACTTCTGACAGTAAGCCCTGCCACTGTCTTACAATCCTCCACCAACAAGGACTTGGCCCCCGTGGTGGAGTATGGCCTACCCTTCATGCAATGCGGAAAGAGATCCCTGCCCCAGCAGTGGGGACGTACAAGGGTTGATACTTAACGAGTAGACCATTTACTGTCAGATGTCTAGGGACTTTTGCTTGCATGCAGAGACTAATTGGTTGATTACCGATGTTTATTAAAATCCAGTTTTTTTTTCTTTTTTTTTCTACTTCCTTCTCTAATGTATATAATGTCTTCTTAGTCCAGTTCATCCGAAGGTTTATTTATTTATTGATAATAAACACACCAACAGTACACAGATAAAAATCAATTAATTCCAACAAAACAAATAATTTCGGGCCTGATCTGTGCACTACTAATAGGCATGCAACAGCATTCGCAAGGTGATAGCATAGGTACATACGAAAATATAAAGAAATATATCTATAAAACATAAAAATACTAAAAATCAAATAACAAATTAATAATTTGAGAATTGATCAGACGGTACGTGGCTGCAGCAACTTATGTCTCCAAGTCAAAAGATTGTTGTGGAATATATCAAGGGTGTGTGACCTCTCTAAATTGTTATAAAGAGACTGAAAACGATACAATGGAGAGGATCTGCCTAGGTTAGTACGAGGTTGATCAGGACGGAAAGTTAAAATACGGGATGATCTCATATTTTGTTTGGGTACAAAGAAATTGAGATTGCTTAACAGGTATGGGTCCGACATTGCTCCACTGATTATTTTATGTAAAAATACCAAGTCGAGATAGTCTCTTCTCTGCGCTAGAGTGGACATTTTGAAAGGTCTGTCCTAGACTGGACATTTTGGTTGTCTGGAAGAGGTTTAGTGATAAGGCCGCCGTCTGTACTCTTAGGTTAAGAAATATCTATGTAATTTCCATTTTTATGTACAATAAAGTGTTCTCTATCTATCTATCTACGGAAGAAATTACAAAGATAACGTACATCAATGTCAATGACACGAAGGAACTGCGCTCGCTAACTGTGAAGGAAAACATCGTGAGGAAATCTGAGAGGTGTTTGACTACCTCACAGCTTGAAATTTTAAATCCACGGTGGGCACACGTGGTAAATTATCCCATATACTCTCTTGGCTACATAAATTAAGAATATAAATGTGATGTGATGGTAGATCATCGAAGATTAAAGTTTCAAGAATAGTTCCAAAAAAAATCTTAATACTACGTTTTTAGGTACAACGTGGGGCGCCCCACGTTGGGCGCCAGTGGAACGTTGTATGTCCTTTACAAATAATAAGAATTGAAACGACTTCAGGTGTTGTTTTATTTGTAGATAGATATTTTATAATAAAACAGAAAAACTGGATAAAAACGGATAAGCAGGTAAAATAGTCAGATCTTGTCGAAGGGTAAAGTAGTAATGATGAAAAATGAGGGAAATCGAATAATGTGTGACGTAATTTAAATATTTCAAAATGATAGATATCGCACCGTTACAGCTTTAAGTAAACAAACGTATATGCACCTGAAAATATAGAAACTGGTGACTAAATAAAGCAACAACACTGCTTAATGTACCCCATGTTCTAACAACAATAAATTTAATTTTCATTAAAGATGTATTTTTGTATTGCTTTTAGCAATAAGGCCGCCAATTAAACTATGTATATTTGCAATTGTTTTGTATTTGTTGTTTGTCCAGTGTACAATAAAGAATATTCTTATCTTATTTTAAGATGACTTTAGAAAAGATAGTCAGAGTGAAGTTTTTTTCCCGCTGCCTTTTTCTCCACTACAATACCGAAGGCTTGAGGCATAATAGCTTGTTATGTATAAATAAAATAATTACAGTAACTGTCATAGGATATTTAAACTTTTAATTTATTATATTATATATAAAAAATATATACTTATATAATTAGAAATTTACATATATATATATTTATTATTGTATATATTATTTACTTATTTATTATTTTTTATAACTATCTATTGTGTCTTTTGATTCTTACTTGTTTTACATATTAGGTGCCGACAGAATACCAGCGTTGCAGAAGGTATTCCTTTTGTGACAAATGCTGAGTCGGGTCCTTTCACAAACGCGGTGCACCGACATTCCTTGCATGTTTATTTTTAATCTAAAATTAATAATCCTGTACATTGTATTCTGTCATTGTACTGTGTTTTTAAGTGAAAAAAAAAATTTCAATTCAATACATTGACATTCAGCTAGCAGAATGTTAATACTTTACGTTGGAATAAACGGAATCATTATATTTTATTACTAACTCCTTGTATAATAAGAGTAGGGCGACACATAATTATTACTAGAGGCGCTGAAATATTCCTGTTTTGGCTTCTCGTAAGTTCTCTTGTACGGCCCATAGCTGGAATAGTCGTGAGGAGGTCCATATTCGTGATGATGGGAAGGATAGTGTTCCACTGGGGCCTCCTTCTTCTGCTTGATGAGGTAGGTGATGAACCAACTCAGGAAGTAGCCGGCTTTGTGGATGAGGATCCCGAATATGATGGCGTAGACTATTTTGAAGATGAAGATCTTCTTCAGGACTATGTCGGCGAAGAATACTGGAAAGAAGCAGTGGCTGGGTGAGTTACAATTCTAAAAAAATGTTTTAATTAGTAAGGGTCTGAGGGTAGGAGGCGTGTCAGGAACGTGGGAAGTCTTGGCCTCAAGGATGAAACTCACCAACGTTGTTGCAGGAGCGGTGGCGATGGGCGGTCCAGACACACCTCACATTTTATGTAGATAGATATATAGAGAACACTTTATTGTACATAAAAATTAAGATTACACAGATATTTCTTAACCTAAAGCTGCGTTAACACTATCAATGTATGCTTGGACAAAGTAGATTTGACAAAGTAGCTTTGTTCAAAGTTCACTTTGATACCTATTGACACTAACATAGTTCACTTTGATAATTTTCTTCATTCTTTGAGCAGTCAATATCGAAGATTTTGCGAAGTGCCACCGTTTTTGCAGTTGACGCCATTTTGATTTATCAACTAACATCCAAGTAGGCTTGGAAAAGTTGAACGCGGTCCAAGTCCACTTTGATTCGACGCCGTCTTCCAAGTGCGCTTTGATAGGTGTTGCCATGATCAAAGTAGCGTCCAAACAGCCGTCAAATCTACTTTGTCCAAGCATACTTTGATAGTGTCAACGCAGCTTTAGAGTACGGACGGCGGAGAGTACCTTATCACTAAAAGTGATCTCTTCCAGACAACCTTTGGATGGATGAACCTAATACATATGTAGCCTATAAACGTCCCACTGCAGGGCACAGGCCTGATAAGTTTTTTTTTTAACTTATATGATGCGATAATTTATTTACTATACCTCTCTCCGGGCACTACCCGCACTACTATCCACATAACCCAAGGTTAGCTGGAAGAAAATACTCATTAGTATTAAGCTCGCCTTTGTACAAATATGCTTATTGTGCAATAAAGAATTTTCTAATGTAATTCTCTCTAAGAGAGAGTATGGGCTTAATTACCACGCGTGTCCACCGCGGATTGGCATTTCAATGAGGTATTTGAAAACCTCAGTCACTAGGGTTTACTCACGATGTTTTCCGAGTGGTTTTGCTACTATAACTTCACAAATGAACATAACTTATAAAAATTAAACAAACGAAATAGTTCCTGTCAATATATTTACTTTAGTCACACCAGTAATGTAAATAAAAAACTTAACTTCCTAAGTAAATCGTAATTAGAATAAATCTTACCTACTGAGTAAAATTGTATTTATGTTTTCAACTTACCCAGTAAACCAATTTTCTTTTTTTTCTTCCCGCGAGATTCCTCCACATTCGCATCAAAACCCGAGGCGTCGCACAAAGTTATTAAAGCGAGAGAAAATATTATTAAAACTTCCATTATTTCGGCGCGCTTTTTGATAGGCATTTTTTCGCGAGGGAACTTTTTAAACTGTGTTAATACTTTCCAGCCAATAACTTTTTATGCATGAAGGTACTTTTTTGTTCTTTTTCTCTTGTTCCTTTTTCAACAGCACACTATATGAAAAAAAAAATATTTCAAATTCCGAACTGTTTTTTCTCTAAAAGACTATGACGGTATGAGATTTCAGCCAGCATTTTGAACACTTGAAGGCTCGCCTCGGATTATTATCGGACCTTCCTACGCGTGTTAAATAAGTGCTAATAAATGGAAAGCGGTAACTTTCATTGGCACTGGCCTTCTAACCACGTTTCGTATGAGATATTGACTTTGAAATAAGTAACATGTTGACTGACACTAAATAATTTCACTTTCAAGAAAAGCCTTCTGTAATACCTGATTGCACAGTTAGTTCAGCAGAAATACCCTTGGTCAACACAGATCGTGGGATTGATTACACTGCCGTAAATAATAATAATAGGTAATAACTATTATTTTTTACACAACACAATTTGTTATCCTGGCGAAAGTTTGTGAATGTGTATGTTTGTTACTTCTTGACGTCTAAACGGCTGAAGTGATTTTAATGGAAATAATATTTTTCCGCAGTAAAACGTAGCCTATGAGTTAATCCAACGTGTCGGCTAACTCCATACCAAATTTTATTAAAACCGCTCTTGCCGTTTAGACGTGAAAAAGTAACAAACATACACACTCACAAATTTTCGCCTTTATGATACTAAAAAGTCAAATAATAATAAAAATATATTAGTGTCATATACAAAGTGTGATATAATGTGATGTGACGTGACGTGACGTGACGTGACGTGACGTGACGTGACGTTACGTGACGTGACGTGACGTGACGTGACGTGACGTGACGTGACGTGATTGTCATTTTAAAGGAGAAAGAACCTGTTAATACGGCTCCTAGTTTGAAAACAAGACCACAGCTTTTTGTATCTATTTCAAATCACATTTTGTCGTGTCTAAAGGACATACTAGTTAATTTTAAATTGTTAATTGGCTGTTAGCAGCTGCTAGTTGGCCAAAGAAAAAAAAACGACTGACAACTGTTAAAATTGCGTGTTAAATCAGTTGTCCAAAGGGCATACTAATAAAGCAACAGTCAACAATCTCTTAGCAGTCGGTAAACGATCGAGACGCCGGAAGTAGCTCTCGTGATTCAAAAATAAAAGTTTTCGAAAGCCGCGAATGTTTTATTTTAGGTATTTCAGGTAGATGAAAAATGTAAAAAAAAAACAATAAAAACACCGACCAAGCGCCACTGGGTCTCGCCCACAGGGTTCCGTATAAATTTGTAAATATTTATGGAAGTAGGTACTACAAATAATTCAGGAAGCAAGTCTCGCAGTTTTTTCCGCGCTCTTATCAAACTTCCAAGATTTCGAGATTATAATTTTTATATTTTACAGAAATTGAAATTGTAAGCGTTCATTACCAATACGCAACTATACAATCTTTTAACTTAAGATTACTTGTAGAATAAGGCAATATTAATTGCCAAAATTGTTTATACTGAGTCTCGTCCTAAGTACTCACAAAGCAGTGACTAATTCCCCCGAATACACACGTCTTATCACAAAAAGAAGATTTGCAATTCCTTTAACTAGGGTGAGAACCACTTTTGCTCAACGATTTGCTAATTTTTCGGCGCCTTTAGTTTATAACAGAATAGTCCGGGCGTGTGATATCGTGAAAGCGACGACAAAAAAAACCAAGAAGATAGTGACAGAGCATCTCCTCAAACTAAACTACGTCACTTCTGAGCAACTTTTATCAACACTAAAATGATGCTTAGTCCCACAACACACACACACATACACTCACACACACACACACACACACACACACACTCTCACACACACATGTTTGCTTGCTTGCATAAAAAATATTATGTTTGTTCCCACTTATTATTAGTTTTATTTTTAAAATGTTTAAAACTTTTCTGACTTGAAAGTTTTCATTAGTACCTACAATTTATTTAACATTTTAGTAAATCACTTACATGTTCAGTATTTGTCAAATAAGTTATTGAATGTCATCGGTTGAAAAACGTAATTGTAGTAATCGTTTCTCGGCCCCCACGATACAGGCTAGGCCTAGTGTGGGGACCACCGTTACTTCTAAACTTTTCAACAGCCTTTATGTTGCATTCATGTACCTACCTCTTTAATTTAAGCATTTGTAAACTTTATGTTATGCATGCAACCTTATTTAAATAAATTATTCTATTATTATTCTATTATTATAGTTTTAGATCAACGTAAGTGCCTTATACATTTTGATTTCCTTCAGTGATGAAATTTAAGTTTTTTGCGGCATTAACGGCCGTATCTTTTTTGTACGTTGTAGAAGTTTGATTTTTCTTCACCTTTAGGGGCTCATAAACTTGAGTCGTCGTCATCAGGCAATACCACTCCACTGCTGGATATAGCCCTCCCCTAATGAGCACCATAGCGCCCTGTTTTCAGCTTGCCGCATCCAGCATCCGCCTGCAGTTTTTCGCAGATCGTCATCGCTCCTAGTCGGAGGGCGTCCTTAGAGGGCTTCAACTTGAGTATGAGGTTTTAATTTTAACTCCATACCACACAGACAACAAAATGATAATGGTTCCGTTTTTTCTTTTGATGTACAGTACCCTAAAAAGGTTGCAAATAAATATGAAAGTGACACTTACAATGACACGCTATAGCAATAGGCATAGTGTCATTTACACACACATCCGCCATCTAGAAGAAAAGACGGACAGATGACAAAGTGATCCTATAAGGTTTCCGTTTTCCCTTTCGAGGCGCGGAACCCCAAAAAGGGTGCGTAGGAAAACAACAAAAAAATCAAGCCATTCCACTACATTAGAAGGCATTTCGAAAGTATCCACACATCATCTGCGATAACGGCCTGTTATACATCTTCACATTTCGTGAGCCTATCTAAGAAATGGCAAATCATACATAACCACTCAATCTTGGCCTCCCGTCCTTTTGATGTCTGCTCCTGTGATGTCGCTTTTGCGGAGGCGAAGAGGGGGGTAGCAGGTCCAGGTGGGCTGGTGGTTTTCTACCTGAAGGTGGAATTCTTGACCGTCATCGTTCATTTTTATGACCACTTTCGTTTTGGGGCTTCGCTAAGGCCGTGTTGATGGGCAACTGTTTTACACTGCTGCTTTTGGCCATGTGGAGACAAAACGCCGTTTTCCTGTGCCTTGCTTTATTGTTTATGGTAATGTTGTGAGGCTTGAGAATGAACGGGTCGCATTGACAAATAAAAAATAATTTCGTTCAACCTAGGTACGTATAGAAACCCGCAAACATCTTGAACAATGCGTGGCAGTTGATTTTTGGCGCTTGGACGGACTGAAGGTGTACCGGGAGAGGATTGTCATTGTGGTTTTTCCTTTTGCAACGCGTTTTTATCAAGATGTTTGCCAGCAAAAGCATAAAACTAACCTGTATAAATAAAAACTATAATCTCTAATAGAAATAAAATCGTCAGCTTTCATCCAAAACAATACTGAACGTATACTTATCGCATCTTTGGATGGATGGACGAATGGATGGATGGATGGTTTGGATGGATGGACGGACGGACGGACGGACGGACGGTCGGATGGATGGATGGATGGAATTAGCACACAAGCGAGCTTAATACAAAATAGTATTTTCTTCCAGCTAACCCACAGACACACATACAGATAGAAAGACAGAGAACACAAATTTATTGTAAGTACATAAAAATTCTACTTATATACGAATATCCAACAAGATATTTTGGTATTAATTTGACACCGGATTAACTTACTTCATTTATTTCGGAAGAGTCAATAATGTGTTGTGCTTCCGAAAGTTCAAGGAGATCAACCTTCGCTGAAAGAATATACTTTTCTATTACTTTATTATCTCCTTTATATAGTACTAGCTGACCCAGCGAACTTCATACCACCTAACAGTCGATTCTTTATATTTTTTTTATTTTTCTCTCCGTAAGAACCATCCTCGTACCTCAGGGAATATTCTAAAAAAGAATCAGCGAAATCGGTTCAGCTGCTCTCAAGATTTGCGCTTACCAACATATTCAGCGATTCATTTTTATATTATTGAAAGATAGAATTTTGGCTTCTTAGGGCCGTTTGCGCAGTTGCCTTAAATCGAGTTTCAGTAAAATTTTGATAGAATTTTGTACGGAGGATCAGCTTTAAATGGTTTTAAATCATGATTTACGGGCTTGTGCAAGTGGCTCCTTATGGGACGCGTGCTCGGTTTAAGGCAATGTCTAAAAGGCACAGGAACATATTGATGTTAAGGTCCAATTCACTTAATATGTGTTTGCCGGTGCTGGTGGTAGAATTACGTAACACTTTAAATAATTAAGAAATTTAATTCATAATTTTACTACTGTATTATATTTATTTCCCTTAATAAGTGAAAATCCCGCTATAATATTATAGTTAAATGTGAAAGTTTGCGAAGATTTTTGAAGTTTTATTACAAAATCACTAAATAACAGCTGAACGGAATTACATGAAACTTAGCGTACAGATAAACAAAGATCTGAATTGACACATGACACTTAAGATACCTACTCGATATCCCGGTAATGCGTTCCCGTGGGATAATATTTTACCGTTACATAACCAATTTTCAAGCCAAACTCAAAGACGTTTATTGCGTTGCCTTGGTAACAAGCGTCGTATAAATGTATTCAACGTCTGGACGGAAACACGGAAGTTCGCCAACCAGCTAGAAAAAGAAAATAAGACTTCACGGCGTATAAATAGTCCCGATACAATCTCACAACAAGGCCATCTTCCCTTTGAGGCATTAATATTCTCACAAACAAATTAGCACTGCACTCTGCAGTCCCTTTGAGACGTCGCTTTTAGCAGGGTACACGTAATTAAAGCACAGCTAATAGCTCCGTTAAGTATTTATGTTTATATATGTCCGACTGTAAGGCAAAGGCCTTCTCTTAGAGAGAGAGGCCATCGCGGATTGGCAATTTCAAGCGCTTAGGATTGACGTTTCCTCACGAAGTTTTCCTTCACGTTAGGGAGTAGTATTGCTATTATAACATCACAAATGCACGGATCTTACAAAAACGGAGCGAATTTTACATATTTTACCGCAGACAAGCCCTCGTGGCTAGTCGGAATTGGAATCAATCAGTTGGTTACGCTGCAACAGGCGCGGTCAGGAGCAGGATGGGTGACCGTCCCGTGACTACCGCTAGTGGCTTTTTTCCGAGCGCTTCCGTGCTTCGCAAGGCACGTTAATCCGTTGGTGCCGGCTGACATGTAATGGCAGTCGTTAAGCCATGTCAGAGGCCTTATGGGCGGCTTGATAACTTCTGACAGTAAGGCCTGCCACTTTCTTACAATCCTCCGACAACCCGGACTTGGCCCCCTTGGTGGAGTATGGCCTAACCTTCCCGTGACTGCATCACAGGAAGGTTAGGCAGATGCAGGGGAGGGCTATGTCCTGCAGTCGACTAGTATAGCCTGACGACGACGACGACGAATACTTAAAACGGTAACAGCATTTCATAATCATGCCAACAAAACAGTAGCATAAAATTTAAGAAGCTTGAAATTGAAAGTGGGCGCGCGAGGTAATTAAGCCTACTCTCTGTCTCTGACCTGTCCCCTGCAGTCTTAGATTATAAAGTACTACTTGGTACCTACTCTAAGCCTGCAGTGGGTCGTTTATAGGCTACATGTAAAAATATCCTGTTGATCACTCCTAACAGCCTCTTCTTCATACATTTTTTCTCCAAAATGATCTATGAATGATTTTGTAATGGACACCTAGTTTGAATTGGAACGTTCATTAAGCCGCAGTTTCTGCGCTACTTTGAATAAAACCGTCTCATTTCATTTCAGCCAGCTTTCGATATCCATGGTCGGCGCTCTTCATGGTCTGCAACCTTTTGCAACAGTTCCGTGAACGTGCAAGTAGATTGTAAAATGCACAACGGTCTCCCATAGGCGCGGTGGTTGGCGCGAGCTACACTGCACGTCTTTAAATCTGACTCTAGGCTGACGGATAATTTTCATATGGAAAACTCCTGCTTCTACCGCTACTGTGACCGTGGCGTTGAGAAAAAATGGAACCATGTGCGCATTAAGCTTGATAAGTAACTAATATTTCAAGCTACTATTCTCGGCGTTGTGTGTTAATAGGGTTTCATGAATATGTAGTAAAAAAATCAAATGTCCTTTCTATCTCCATTATTTAAAAAAAAAAGTGTACGTAAGCGAATGAAAAAGGGTTCAGGTGATCACCAATGTAAAGTATGCATGGATTTATTCATTTTAGGCAATGCCCAAATAGTAACAATGGTCACTTATGCTGCTATTTTACTTTTAATAATTATGTTTTACATTGTAGACTTTTAAAAACCTATTTAGAGGCTAAAAATTTCACCCATGCCGGGATTCGAACCCGCAACCTCTGGCTATCCGTGCCAGCGCTCTACCAATTGAGCCAATGGGCGACTCACGGCATCAGTGAAATTTCGAACCTCATTACAATATTCTCTGTATTACGTACAGGCAGCGACATCTGACTTAAGCAAATTGCATCACTTACAGCCTGACTACCTACTTTGCAGTTAGGTTTTACATCGGAACGATATCACTGTACCCACATGATTATACTATTTTTATTTTTAATGCACTAACCCGTGCTTAGGAACAAACGGATAGCCAGAGGTTGCGGGTTCGAAACCGGGTGGGTGAAATTTTTAGCCTCTAAATAGGTTTTTAAATTTGTTCCTTAGCACGGGTTAGTGCATTAAAAATAAAAATAGTATAATCTTGTAGACTTTTAGTCCGGATCTACTTACGGGTGTTGTTATATCGGAAAAGTCCGACCAGGTTTCGGTCCGATTCGCAGAGCTTTATTTTTTACATTCTTACGTATGTTACATGCCACCAAAGAATTGAATTATTACCCAGCTCTGCTGCTTGCCTTACAGCCAGTGGGTTATGTAAGGCGGTTTATCCTAGCCCAAGACTGACTTTAATTAACTTAGCTCGCAATATTCAACAAGCTCAAGTGTCCAAGTTGCCTTTTGAATCCTGAAGGTTGCGGCTTGGCAAAGATCGACGGTTTCGGAGCGGAGCCACCCTACACGTAGGGTTATATTTTGATTTTTTTAGTGTTCTGACACGAAGGCGGAATAAAACGAAGTTACAAAAGAATAAAATTAAATACAAGCTGCAAACTTTGTACGCAACATGATATTGAAATAAATCAAAACCTGTAAAGTATATGTAAACTGATACAGCATTTAAAATTAAACCATAATTTACCAGAGATGGATTTAGCTCAACAAAATACAAATACTTTATTTACGTAAACTGCTTAATATCAGTACATAGTATCTGAGCCTCCTTTTAAGCATGTATAATGCCTGAAAGGGTAATTTTTTAAGGTATTTACGCGGTAAATTGTATCAACATTTTGATACAATTTGCCGCGTAAATTCTGTATTACGAAAAATTATAAGTACATAAGTTTTAACCTTTGCTTATTGCAAGTGATTAGTTATACTGAATAAACGATTCAAATTTTTCGCGTTATTTAATATATTTATTATATATTTAATAATATAGACACAATAGAAAACGGCCGCGAGTTGGCGATCATCTTTCATACCCAACTTCTTATATAAGTAAAAAATCAGAAGAAATTAAAAACACAAACTAAGATGTCGCTTAACAGGTTAAGAAATATCTGTGTAATTTCCATTACTATGTACAATAAAATGTTCTCTATCTAACTATAAACTAGTTCTACTTACAATACTTACATGGTGAGACTACTTAATTGAATAAAAATTTTTGTATACAGAACCCTGAAATTCCGGACGTTTGGTAACCCTACCTTCTCAGAACCTATCGAGTATGCACCGTAGCGTTTCACATCGATTTAGAATTCACGACTACAGCCGGCTGCCTGCAACTTGCAGCGATTTAACTTAGCCCCGGGCTGAGTTTGGCCCGAGTTGGCCCGGCGAAACGACTGCGCTATGCCCCGAGGCGAGGTTTAATTGGGGCATAATTAAATCTACTTAACATGGAGGTTTCCAGGCGTTCTGCAAAATAAATTATTTGTAAATCGCCTCACGACACAATGTGGAAATGTACCAATCAGATACCAGTCCACCTAGAAATTCTGGACAGGTAATGGTGCTGTGTGGTGTCGGCCTAGATAATAGCACCAACCCAAATTCTTCCCGCGGGTGTCGTAAAAGGCGACTAAGGGACACAAACCGGGGGTGGGCAGCAGCGCCCCTTGCAGTACAATTCCACCAAACTGCGATCCCCAACCCGCATGCCCAGCGTGATTATGGGCATTGCCCCCCAATGATGGCACAACCTTGCGCTATGGCGCTCATTAGGGGAGGGCTATGTCCAGCAGTGGACTGTTATATAGCCTGAAGAAGAAGAAGTAATGGCGCTGGATAGGACATACACTGCGCCGCGACAAGAGATGCCTGACCAGACAACCACTTACGTATACTCCCTTGGGCAGCCGGAAGATGGGGCGGCCAAGGAACACTTGGAAAATATCAATAGACCAAGAGGCCAATTCGATCGGCACTAGCTGGCCTGAATTGGAAGCTGCCGCGAACCACTGTCAGAAGTGGAAATCTGTGGTCAAGGCCCTATGCTCCCCTAGGAGTTAAAGGAACGAAGAAGAAGACACGACATAAATGTACGTTGGTGTCGTGTGGCGATATTTAGAGCGATTTGACATTAGTCAAATCGCTGTGTTCGTAACCACAACCTTAACCGGTCTCCGCAATACAGGCTTGCCTAGTGGGGATCACAGGTGAACCATTAGCGAGTGGTATTGCTACTTAAGCTTCACAAAATGGACGTAGCCTAAAAACAAATTCATTAGTGCAATAAAGGGCTCGTGGCTTAGTGGCACCGAGTGATTGGGATCAATCACTTGAGTTAATCAACAGCAGGCGCGGTCAGGTGGTGGACCGGGTGACCATCCCGCGACTATCGTTAGTGGCATTGTTTCCCGAGCCCTTCCGTGCTTGGCTGCCATGTAATGGCCATCGGTAAGCCTTGTCAGAGGCGGCTTGATACAATCCTCCTCCAACCCAGACTTGGCTCCCGTAGTGGAGTATTGCCTAACCTTCCTGCGATGTAAGAAGAGACCCGTGCCCCAGCAGTCGGGAGTCGGGACATACAAATGGTTGATATCATTGATACATTCCGGGATTCGGACCCATGAAATTCCGATTAAGAAGTGTTCTACCGCTCCGCAATATGTCGACTGTTCGTATGAATTCCAGACGACTTGAATGGGATATCTGCGAGTATGCCAGTAAAAATAAACCACGTCAGTTTATTATGCCCGCCGTATAAGAACTGGCGGAATTGATATTCGCACAAATAAATATTTGCGACGCGAATAGGAGGGAAGCCATTTTATTATTTGTTCCGTCCGCCTCATGAAAATATGCGCGTAAAACGTTTTATTGGAACATCGACTGATTACATTCCACTTACAGAAATTGGGGGCATTTGCAAGTTTTTTCGTTGCAAATAAGCTGTTGCAAACCTCTGGAGTCTCATATTCATAATTATTTATCCAATAGAATAAGCTGGAAATCGATTAAAGTCCTATGATGTTGATACTACTTTCTAGGCTGTATATTCTAAAAAATAGTTAAAACAGATATTAAGATTGTTGAAGTTTACTTTTTGAAAAAAAAACGTACTAGAAAACAATCGATATTAACCCTTAAACGTACCCATTGCTGGGGCACGGGTCTCTTCCTGCATCGCAGGAAGGGAATCCTACATCATCCAAGTCCGGGTTGATGTAGGATTGTAAGACAGTGGCGAGTCTTACTGTCAGAAGTTATCAAGCCGCCCATCAGGCCTCTGACATGGCTTAACAACTGCCATTACACGACAGCCGGCACCAACGGCTTAGCGTGCCTTGCGAAATGCCTCGGAAAATGCCACTAGCGGTAGTCACGGGACGGTCACCCATCCTGCACCTGACCGCGCCTGTTGTTGCTTAACTCAAGTGATTGATTTTACTCGGTTCGGCTAGGCCACGAGCGCTTAATAAAACATGTTATGATGTTTATTCGATTGCTGGCGCTGGTTAGCATCCCAAAGCGCCTTAACTAGAAATTACTAACATGAAAATACACCCAGACTGAGGCTATTTGTTCAAATCAACTACGGCAGCCTCTACAGGAAATCTCACCTGCAACCTTTGTCTTGATTTTTAAGCACGTTAACCGCTACACCCATGAGGCAGTCTAACATGCATTGTTGATTTTATTACTATGTACAGTCACAAGCACTAACATGTATGCGTTTCAGTACCTTGTCAAAGTCAAGATAGTCGGTTTCTCATACTCTTCTCTTCCCCCCGGACCACCTCTGAGTGCAAACGTGACTAGAACCCCATAAGATTATTTAAGAATCAATTTGATTAAAATAGTAAAAAAATAATACCGTGCGTAAAATAGGAGTGCATAAGTGGCGAGGAGAAAAACAGCCGCAGTGAGTACCTCTGCGTGAGCCCTGAGATCCTAGTCCAATTCCACACTAAACAAATCGCTTTGGAACACATCACCTCGGTCACTTCAAGGCTTTGTCTATCGCTTGACCACTCAGCGCTTACACAGACGACGCCATTGCTGTCCCCTTCCTAGCCGCATTGTTCCGGTGATCCAACCAGAAACTTGAAAAATAAGCCGCGCCCCATCGCTTTGTTTGCGGCCCGGTCTGACATCACAGTTGGTCCTTCCACTATCGGCGCATACGCACAAAAATAAGACCGGTTCCATTGGCGCTATCGATTCAAATACTACGTGTTATCAGCTTCGGTTCGCATAGTACCCTAGTACAATGAACCCCGAAAAATCACAGTCTGAATCCAATCTCATTGAAGCGGACCCTGAAATAACACCACCTAACTATGCAGCACTGCGAGCCAAGAGAAGGAGAGAGGACGAGACAGTTTCCGACCTAAGCGTTTTTAAGGAAGAGATGAGGACTATGATGAAGTCTTTGATGGAAGATCAAGAAAGTGAAATTAGGAAAATCAATACTACCCTTAGGGAAATGCAGCAGACGAATAAAAATATAGAGAATTCTATTGCTTTTTTGACTAGCCAGAATGAAGATTTTAGAAGAAAAATAGATCTACTAGAGAGCCAAGCAAAAAAAGACAGGGAGCACATTATTCTTCTTGAAGAAAAAATCGAGGATATGCAGAGAGGAAATCGGAAAACCAGCCTAGAACTGAAAAACGTTCCAAGGATAAAAAACGAGAGCTCTGGAGAGCTTAGAGAAATGGTTATGTGCCTCTCGAAAACCATTAAATGCGATATCTCAAAATCTGATATCAAAGATATCTATCGCTTAAAAAGCAAGAAAGAGGGAAGCAATCCACCCATAATTATCGAAACTTCCTCAACAATTCTTAAGAGCGAGATTTTGAAAGCGAGCAAATCCTTCAATGCCAAAAACAAAGATAAACTACGCGCAAAACACCTGGGCCTCAAGAAAAACGAAGACACCCCGATCTTCATTTCCGAGCAGCTGACGGCAAAAGGAGCGCGACTGCATTTTTTGGCAAGAGACCTAGCAAAGTCGAAGTCTTACAAGTTCTGCTGGACCTCTTTTGGTAAAATTTATTTAAGAAAAAATGAAACTTCCCCAGCTATACCAATAACTAACGAAGCTCAAGTCCATAAACTTCTTCAGGAAGATTGACTAGAAAAACAAATTTTGTATTCTCTGTTTTGTACAACTTGCACAAAGCTATCTTTATTTGTCTATCATATACTTAATATATTGTATATTATATTTATTATTATTAGTATTATATACTCACTACATACACAAAATTATATATATTACAAGTCTCTGATAGAGCAACTTTCTATTACAGGATGGATAAAGAGTCTGATTAAAGCAACAAATATTAAAAAAAAGGGTGCAACGACTAAAAGATTTGAAATACTACAAAATGAATGAGGCTTTACAAACTATAAAAGATATTGATAGCTTAGTTATAGCACGGGCAATTGAATGTGACTGCTCTGAGCTTCCTAAATACACACAAATTAAAAAAGCAGATCTAAAAATTATTTCACAAAATATTAGAAGTATATATCGAAATTTTGATAACTTCCTGCTAACCCTCGCAAGCTTAAATTTTGAAATTGACATCATCATCTTTACGGAATGTAGATTAGACAAAACTAAACCTTTACCTCTACTAAAAAATTACACCTCTTATAGCACAATATCCCAATTAAATCAAAACGATGGAGTAGCTGTCTACATAAAGGACTCTATAAATCATAAAGTTAAGGAAATCAAGCTAACGAATTCATCTTGTTTGCAGATAGACATATTAGGCAATACAATACTATGCATCTACCGATCACCCTCTACCCCCAATTCAGAAAATTTCACAAACTCGTTAGTTACACACCTAGAAACGCTAAAATATAAAAAAAACCTAGTTATCGCGGGAGACATAAATATAAACATTAGACCAAAGCCCACGGAAACAACTTCCGAGTATAAAAATAGACAATATTACCTGAACGCCCTATCTGAATTGGGTATCCTACCGGGTCATACTCTACCCACTAGGGAAAAAAATTGCCTAGACCATTTCATGTTAAACATAAAGAAAAATAAATTCTCGGCATTTATTGCAATCTTAAACACAACTACCACAGATCATTACACAACGTTTCTACAAATAACTAAACAAAAAATTAAACATTCTGTGCATAAAGTTACAACTAAATTAGATTTTGCTAATGCAATAAAATCGCTACAGGAAGCTAACTTACCGGAGCTTTTATTTTCTGATGACCCGCATCAAATAACTTACCGTTTAATAGAAAAACTAACAGACTCAATCAATAAAAATACTGCACATATTCCAATCCCAAAAAGTAAACGAATAATAAAACCCTGGATTACACCAGGCATTCTCCGCTGTATAACAAACAGAAATAAATTACAAAAAGCACTACGTAAAGATCCCTTAAATCTAGTCTTAAAAATTACCTACTCACGCTATAGAAACCATTGTAACAACCTTGTAAAAAAAATCAAAAGAAAATATGAAAAAGAACTACTTGAAAAATCTAAAGATAACAAAACTCTGTGGAAAAATATAAAATCTATTACATATTCCCATAAAAACAAAAACCAAAACAACGAACTAATTAATACAAAACCATCACCATTAGAAGCAACCAGACATGTAAATAACTACTTTACTAATGTAGGTAAGGAATTGGCACAAAAAATACAGTGTAGACTAATTATAGACCAAAATGAATACCTAAAAGAATTAGTGACCCACTCAAGTTCTTTTGCACTTTTAGACACAGACCCTGAGGAAGTACACAGAACACTAATGAATCTTAAATCGGACAGTGCCCCTGGGTATGACAACATAACAACAAAATTTTTAAAACAGGCTTCTACGGAAGTTGTCCCCATAATATCTCACTTGGCCAACCTCTGCTTTGCAAAGGGCACTTTCCCCGAACAACTTAAGAGGTCCATAGTCACGCCTGTCTTTAAGGGTGGAGAGAGAGACGAAGTCAGCAACTATAGGCCAATTTCCGTATTACCGTCCATCTCCAAAATTATTGAAAAATTAATTAATATAAGACTCCTAAATTACTTAGAAAAATATAAATTAATATCATCTGCACAATTTGGTTTTAGACAGTCAAAATCTACCGAAGACGCGGTGACTGCTCTAACTACTCTTGTAGTAGAGGAACTCGACAAAGGATCGAAATGTTTAACAGTATTTTTGGACCTTAAAAAAGCTTTCGACACCGTATCTCTCCCAATCTTCCTTCGCAAACTGGAATCATTGGGAATCAGAGGTATTCCCCTTGAACTTTTCAAAGATTACCTAACAGATAGGAAACAAAGGGTTAAACTGGACCAGTTCACAAGTGAAGACGCAGACGTAACCTATGGAGTTCCACAAGGGAGCGTACTAGCACCCACATTATTTCTGGTATACATTAACGACCTCTGTAATCAAAGTATAGAAAACGGCAAAACCTTTGCCTATGCTGACGACACAGCCATTGTGTTCTACGGGGATACCTGGAACTCTGTTAAAGAAAGCGCTGAAAGGGGTATGACTCTCTGGCTGGATAACAACCTTCTCACATTAAATACAGAAAAAACAAATTACGTCTGTTTCAGCCTCAATGTGAGAGGACAACCACAGAACGACTTCCAAATAAATGTCCATAGATGTAACGATACCACCGCAGACAGAATATGTAACTGTCCTAAACTGGAAAAAGTCACACACACTAAGTACCTTGGCGTTATAATTGACTACAGACTATCATGGCATTTACATCTGGAGCAAGTCGCAACTAGGTTAAGAAAACTGGTTTGGATATTTAAAACACTAAGATATATTGTGCCTCGAAATTCCAACGTCCTTAACAAACAAGGTTTACCAAAAAATAAACTAAATGAAATATATATCGCCCTAGTACAATCGGTCCTAGTTTACTGTATTCCGGTCTGGGGCGGTGCGTCCAAGGTTAAACTTCTGAAACTAGAACGAGTGCAGCGTGGTCTTATTAAGGTAATGTATTTTAAGAAAATACGATATTCCACAGAAAGTTTATATAAAGAAAGCCACCTCTTATCCATTAGAAAATTATATATATTGCAAATCCTGTTAAAAAAACACAAAAAACTACCTTATAACCTCAATTCAAAAAGTAAAAGGAGAAATGACTTAGTAGCTAAAACACATCTAACACGAACTAATTTTGCTAGGATGCAGTACAGCGCGCAATCATATTTTCTTTATAATAAAATAAATAAAATGCACAATATTTATGAAAAATCTCATTTCGAATGCAGAAGTATAATAACGAAATGGCTAGACTCGTTAAGCTACAACGATGTTGAAAAACTTCTACTACGAAACGCATAAATAAATATAGAAGTTTATTTTACATTATACATATATTTTAAATTTCATATGGATCTTGTACCTGGTTTCGATATCATATCATATCGTATCGTATTCTATCGTATCGTATCATTCATATCATATCGTATCGTATCGTATCTTATCGTATCGTATCGTATCGTATCGTATCATATCATATATATACTTATTATATAGCTTCAACATGATAAATTCTAATTATGTTTTCATTGTTTAAAACTTCTTCAAACAATTTGAAAATAGTATAATAATAGCAATGTATTGTTTTTCGATTCTCTGAAAGGAGTTTGTTGTTTACTTAATTTTAATTTTTTTTATTTTTTTTGCATGCTAAATTTGATTTCATTCTCAGCTATAATCACTTTAATTAATGCTACCCAATTAGGAAGAGCGGGAGTTTTCCTGGCACAGGTAATTCTTACTTAAAAGGAAACTCCCACACAAATTGTAACCTACTTTAATTACACTATTTTTTTTATTTTTAATGCACTAACCCAAAAAATAGTGTAATCATGTGGGTACAGTGATATCGTTCCGATGTTAAAACCTAACTGCAAAGTAGGTGGTCGGGGCTCTAAGTAATGCAATTTGCTTAAGTCAGATGTCGCTGCCTGTACGTAATACAGAGAATATTGTAAAGAGGTTCGAAATTTCACTGATGCCGTGAGTCGCCCATTGGCTCAATTGGTAGAGCGCTGGTACGGATAGCCAGAGGTTGCGGGTTCGAATCCCGGCATGGGTGAAATTTTTAGCCTCTAAATAGGTTTTTTAAATTTGTTCCTTAGCACGGGTTAGTGCATTAAAAATAAAAAAATAGTGTAATCATGTGGGTACAGTGATATCGTTCCGATGTTAAAACCTAACTGCAAAGTAGGTGGTCGGGGCTCTAAGTAATGCAATTTGCTTAAGTCAGATGTCGCTGCCTGTACGTAATACAGAGAATATTGTAAAGAGGTTCGAAATTTCACTGATGCCGTGAGTCGCCCATTGGCTCAATTGGTAGAGCGCTGGTACGGATAGCCAGAGGTTGCGGGTTCGAATCCCGGCATGGGTGAAATTTTTAGCCTCTAAATAGGTTTTTAAATTTGTTCCTTAGCACGGGTTAGTGCATTAAAAATAAAAAAATAGTGTAATCATGTGGGTACAGTGATATCGTTCCGATGTTAAAACCTAACTGCAAAGTAGGTGGTCGGGGCTCTAAGTAATGCAATTTGCTTAAGTCAGATGTCGCTGCCTGTACGTAATACAGAGAATATTGTAAAGAGGTTCGAAATTTCACTGATGCCGTGAGTCGCCCATTGGCTCAATTGGTAGAGCGCTGGTACGGATAGCCAGAGGTTGCGGGTTCGAATCCCGGCATGGGTGAAATTTTTAGCCTCTAAATAGGTTTTTAAACCTACTTTAAGTTTGATACTGAAAATAAACATATTTATTATTATTATTATTATTATCATACAAAGGCTAGAAGAGGTTAACGTGACAAGGTTCCAACGTGTGTACAAGTGCACGCGACTGTGCAACAAAGAGTTTTATTCTAATCTAGTCAACTTGCACTTCGAAAGTAAAGCAAGCCCAGTATCCTATCCTATCCCTATGCTGTTTGTTTTTGTACTTTTATGAATGTGTGTGGAAGTGTAAATAAATAATTTATCATATCATATCCGCGTGCTGACAGCACCTCCATACATTATATTACATAATTTCACGTTACTTTGAATGACAGGATACGCAATAGTCTGATTAGAGAACGTTGTGGACTGAAAGAGAACGTAGTGACTACAATTGAGAAAGGAATGCTGCGTTGGATTGGACATGTGGAGAGGATGAAGGAAGAAAGATTGACGAAACAAAATTGCGAATGTAAGTGGAAGGGTTGGTAAGGGTCATCCCAGGCGGACATACATCGACCAGATAGGGGATGTATTAGCAAAAGGAAAGATAAAAAGTACCCGGAACCAGCGTGCGTGCATGCAACGACTTATGAAAGTTGATGAAGCGAAGGTGATCTGTGAGGATCGTGGCAAGTGGCAGTCGCTGGTCTCTGCCTAACCCTCTGGGATACAGGCGTGAGGTTATGTATGTATGTATTTCATGTCTGTATCCCGGAGGGGTTTGCCACTAGATACGATCCTGACAGACCTCCTTTGCTGTATCAGCTTTATTACCGATACGACCACTAATTGTATAACATTAAGTACTTAGATTTAAGAAATCATGGTTGTATTATTTTTTTTCTGGTTGTGCAATAAGTTGAGCATTATCTATCTCTGTCATAACATTGAGCTATATATTTATGTATTTGTTTTAGGTTATGTAGTTTATTTATTTCTTTCATAGTTAGGTATAGGTTATTCAATATTTATACAGTATATTCTGTACTCGTATATAGACCCGCTTTTTACTGCTTCTCCTACTACTTTGCTGGAAGAAATCTCCTGTAATGTCCTGTTAATTGTTTCTCGTGCAATAAAGTATAAGTATAGAGTAAAAATAATATAATCATGTGGGTACAGCGATATCATTCCGATGTTAAACCTAACTGCAAAGTAGTTACCTACTCGGGGCTGCAAGTGATGCAAATTACTTCAGCCAGATGTCGCTGCCTGTACGTAATACAGAGAATATTGTAAAGAGGTGCGAAATTTCACTGATGCCGGTGAGTCACCCATTAGCTCAGTTGGAAAGAGCGCTGGCACGGATAGCCAGAGGTCGCGGGACGAATCCCGGCATGGGTGGAATTTTAGCCTATAAATAGGTTTTTAAAATTGTCCTTAGCACGGGTTAGTGCATTAAAAATGGTAGGTATAATAATTATAAAGTGTACTCTATAGTCGTCTCATGCACACACAACACCGACTCCTTCAACTCCTCCCTTCTTTCGGTTTTGCGGGTGGGATAGTCTATTATTAGTCGTCTCGTGCACACACAACACCGACTCCTTCAACTTCTCCCTTCTTTCGGTTTTGCGGGTGGGATAGTCTATTATTAGTCGTCTCTTGCACACACAACACCGACTCCTTCAACTCCTCCTTTCTTTCGGTTTTGCGGGTGGGATAGTCTATTATTAGTCGTCTCGTGCACACACAACACCGACTCCTTCAACTTCTCCCTTCTTTCGGTTTTGCGGGTGGGATAGTCTATTATTAGTCGTCTCTTGCACACACAACACCGACTCCTTCAACTTCTCCCTTCTTTCGGTTTTGCGGGTGGGATAGTCTATTATTAGTCGTCTCATGCACACACAACACCGACTCCTTCAACTCCTCCCTTCTTTCGGTATTGCGGGTGGGATAGTTAATATAAATAAAATATTAGTGAACATTTTCCCGGCACGTAGTTATCGTGCTCGTGACCCTGGCGCCGAGCCAGGCCCGCCGAGATTCACTTCGCCCGGGATTTTGGGCATGGGCCACTTTATTTGGATTTTTCGCTTGCGACAGAGAAGAGTTACAGAGATGACGGCCAAAACAGGCTAATATTTTGGCCCTATCCTAACTTGACCTACTTGATGCCTAAATGAACGTTAGGAATATCGTTGAATCACCTCTGATTAGAGTATTTTGAAATGGATGAAGTTTTCGAAACAAAACAGCAACTTGACAGCGCACTCAAAGGCCATCTAAAAGGTGAAGTTGTATTACAGTCTATTTATTCTTACATGTCCAATTTAGTAAACAAGGTTCTAACCTTAAAATTGAGATTAGATGCCTAAACTAGACATTTTCTCGCAAATTCATGAACTATGTTTATATAATTGGCAGCGTGCCTACCTAAAAGAGTGTTCCAAGTTACTTCATTTATGGAAATATGGCAGTTTTGGACTAAAAAGTTACAGTTTACGGGTAGAATCTTGTTTACTAAATTGGACAAGTAAGAATAAATAGACTGTACAGTGACATATAAATTTACCTCCCATAATGATGTGACTTCGTTAAGAACACAATATTAACCGATTTTAAAAAAGAGGAGGTTCTCAATCGTCTAATTTTTTTTATGTAGTTATATTCCCCTATCACTCGATTAAGCCATTTTAGATTTTTGTTTTGTTTGAAAGCATAGAACTCCAGGTCTTGGATGTTTACATGTTTGTGATGTCGTTGTTTCTGATTCCCATGACACAGGGTATCCTAGTGTGGGGTCAGAAGCAATGTATGTGCCATTATGTAAATGTTATGTTATTAATGTTATGTTATGTTATAAAGAATAGTCAAACCAGGCGAAGTTCTAAGCAAGGCTCATTTCTTTAATGCAATACTTACAAATGTAAGGTTTCATCATCAACCAATTATGTCCCCACCGAGGGGCACGGGTCTCTTCCCCAAAGAAGGTATAGGCCATACTCCACCACGGGGGCCAAGTCCGGATTGGTGGAGGCTTGCAAAACTACTAGCTGGTCTTACTGTCAGAAGTTTTCAAACCGCCCTTAGGCCTCTGACTTGGCTTAACGACTGCCATCTAACGACGGCAGCCGGCACCAACTGCTTAACGTGCCTTGTGAAGCACGGAACCGCTCAGGAAAATGCCACTAGCGTTAGTCATAGACGGTCGCCCATCCATGCTCGCTTAAGATCGCTTAAGATCACTGAGGCAGCCGGGGCTACGAGCGATTCTATAATATCGAGCGATTAACTAATATAAATTCGACAATATTTGGAACTACAATAATTTGGGTCACTGATTCGTACACGGCCAAATTCAATTTGTACCCTGGAAGGTCTTCAACCGCTTGTTATCTAGTTTCTCGACCAACTACCTAAAATATAATATTTCCATGTTAGAATACAAAATCCTGTAAGAAGCGCTGCCGCATTTTCCTATTTTATCATTATGGAATTAGCAAAGGTCCCTAGTCCCTAGAAATAACTATGATTTTTTATAATAGAAGATTTTTGATCGTAAGGACGTAGTTTTGATTCTGTAACATAAATTACTCGAGTAATAATTTTGTTTCTTTGAATCTTTTCAGTCCCAAGTATTTCACTATGTTAACGTTTACAAGCTCTGATTAACTTTCAACCGGATATTTCGGGTTATGCAAACGTATCAACGGTGCCAATAAGCAGGAAATTGAGTTTCCAATTTAGATTCAAGTGAACGAAATGGGCCAATGCCACGAGAAATATCTGGAATAATAATCGAATCTTAATCTGAGACGTTGTGGGAATATTGTCATGGTATAAATCGTAACAATGTTACATTTTTCTTTTAGAATCATTTTAAATGTCTGAAATTAAATGAAATGAAAAGGTTTTATTCAAAGTAGCGCAGAAACAGCGGCTTTTACAATTCAAACTAGGTATCCATTTCAAAATCTCGATCATTTATTGGAGAAAAAATAAACAAAAAACATCCAGTCTTTTCAAAGTCCTTAATTAACAGAGTTTACATAATGATTATAAAACATAGAATTAATGCATTATACTGGCTTCAGTTCCAGACATCATTGTCATCTAAATAATCCTTTATGTTATAGCCCTTTTGGCACAAAGTGTAAGTACATACACACTTTTTGAACCGTGTTTCAGGCAAGCTTAATATATCTCCAGGGATTTTATTATAGAAGCGTATCCAATGCCTCATAAAGGATGTATTATTGTGTATTGTAGGAATATTATCCCGGTATAAAGCGTAACAATGTTAAGTTTTTTTTCAGACATAATTTTAAATTCCACTATTTTTATTTTTAATGCACTAACCCGTGCTAAGGAACAAATTTAAAAACCTATTTAGAGGCTAAAAATTTCACCCATGCCGGGATTCGAAACCGCGACCTCTGGCTATCCGAACCAGCGCTCTACCAATTGAGCCAATGGGCGACTCACGGCATCAGTGAAATTTCGAACCTCTTTACAATATTCTCTGTATTACGTACAGGCAGCGACATCTGACTTAAGCAAATTGCATTACTTACAGCCCCGACTACCTACTTTGCAGTTAGGTTTAACATCGGAACGATATCACTGTACCCACATGATTCCACTATTTTTATTTTTAATGCACTAACCCGTGCTAAGGAACAAATTTAAAAACCTATTTAGAGGCTAAAAATTTCACCCATGCCGGGATTCGAACCCGCAACCTCTGGCTATCCGTACCAGCGCTCTACCAATTGAGCCAATGGGCGACTCACGGCATCAGTGAAATTTCGAACCTCTTTACAATATTCTCTGTATTACGTACAGGCAGCGACATCTGACTTAAGCAAATTGCATTACTTACAGCCCCAACTACCTACTTTGCAGTTAGGTTTAACATCGGAACGATATCACTGTACCCACATGATTCCACTATTTTTATTTTTAATGCACTAACCCGTGCTAAGGAACAAATTTAAAAACCTATTTAGAGGCTAAAAATTTCACCCATGCCGGGATTCGAACCCGCAACCTCTAGCTATCCGTACCAGCGCTCTACCAATTGAGCCAATGGGCTACTCACGGCATCAGTGAAATTTCGAACCTCTTTACAAAATTCTCTGTATTACGTACAGGCAGCGACATCTGACTTAAGCAAATTGCATTACTTACAGCCCCGACTACCTACTTTGCAGTTAGGTTTAACATCGGAACGATATCACTGTACCCACATGATTACACTATTTTTATTTTTAATGCACTAACCCGTGCTGAGGAACAAATTTAAAAACCTATTTAGAGGCTAAAAATTTCACCCATGCCGGGATTTGAACCCGCAACCTCTGGCTATCCGTACCAGCGCTCTACCAATTGAGCCAATGGGCGACTCACGGCATCAGTGAAATTTCGAACCTCTTTACAATATTCTCTGTATTACGTACAGGCAGCGACATCTGACTTAAGCAAATTGCATTACTTACAGCCCCGACTACCTACTTTGCAGTTAGGTTTAACATCGGAACGATATCACTGTACCCACATGATTCCACTATTTTTATTTTTAATGCACTAACCCGTGCTAAGGAACAAATTTAAAAACCTATTTAGAGGCTAAAAATTTCACCCATGCCGGGATTCGAACCTCTGGCTATCCGTACCAGCGCTCTACCAATTGAGCCAATGGGCGACTCACGGCATCAGTGATACGGATACGGATGGTACGGATAGCCAGAGGTTGCGGGTTCGAATCCCGGCATGGGTGAAATTTTTAGCCTCTAAATAGGTTTTTAAATTCATTCCTTAGCACGGGTTAGTGCATTAAAAATAAAAATAGTGTAATCATGTGGGTACAGTGATATCGTTCCGATGTTAAACCTAACTGCAAAGTAGGTAGTCGGGGCTGTAAGTAATGCAATTTGCTTAAGTCAGATGTCGCTGCCTGTACGTAATACAGAGAATTTTGTAAAGAGGTTCGAAATTTCACTGATGCCGTGAGTAGCCCATTGGCTCAATTGGTAGAGCGCTGGTACGGATAGCTAGAGGTTGCGGGTTCGAATCCCGGCATGGGTGAAATTTTTAGCCCCTAAATAGGTTTTTAAATTTGTTCCTTAGCACGGGTTAGTGCATTAAAAATAAAAATAGTGGAATCATGTGGGTACAGTGATATCGTTCCGATGTTAAACCTAACTGCAAAGTAGGTAGTCGGGGCTGTAAGTAATGTAATTTGCTTAAGTCAGATGTCGCTGCCTGTACGTAATACAGAGAGTATTGTAAAGAGGTTCGAAATTTCACTGATGCCGTGAGTCGCCCATTGGCTCAATTGGTAGAGCGCTGGTACGGATAGCCAGAGGTTGCGGGTTCGAATCCCGGCATGGGTGAAATTTTTAGCTTTTAAATAGGTTTTTAAATTTGTTCCTTAGCACGGGTTAGTGCATTAAAAATAAAAATAGTGGAATCATGTGGGTACAGTGATATCGTTCCGATGTTAAACCTAACTGCAAAGTAGGTAGTCGGGGCTGTAAGTAATGCAATTTGCTTAAGTCAGATGTCGCTGCCTGTACGTAATACAGAGAATATTGTAAAGAGGTTCGAAATTTCACTGATGCCGTGAGTCGCCCATTGGCTCAATTGGTAGAGCGCTGGTACGGATAGCCAGAGGTTGCGGGTTCGAATCCCGGCATGGGTGAAATTTTTAGCCTCTATATAGGTTTTTAAATAATTTTAAATGTCTCCAACTTAGATAAGAAAATAAAATGCACCGTAATCATCACGAAAATAATAGTTACGATGTTAATAGACACCTCTCTGTATAATTCTATTCTCATGTATAAAATATACCCAAGAGACAGCGCTAAAGAATGACATTCAAAGCCAAGAAAAGTAAATGGCGAGATAGCACAGAGATAGTTAATGGTAGCCTATCTCCGGGAGTAGCGGAAGGGAATTATTCATATCCACGGCTACAGTGCCACCGCTTGATGATAAAATGCCCTGCATGCAACTGCAAAGTAAACAACTCCAGGGAAGAAACAGAATATAAAGAGAGCTCAGAAGGTTCAGCCGCCCTCACAATGTCGTAGACAATTTAGGCTTGCAAAGGTCAATACATTTAAAAACATATTTAGAGGCTAAAAATTTCACCCATGCCGGGATTCGAACCCGCAACCTCTGGCTATCCGTACCAGCGCTCTACCAATTGAGCCAATGGGCGACTCACGGCATCAGTGATACGAATACGGATGGTACGGATAGCCAGAGGTTGCGGGTTCGAATCCCGGCATGGGTGAAATTTTTAGCCTCTAAATAGGTTTTTAAATTTGTTCCTTAGCACGGGTTAGTGCATTAAAAATAAAAATAGTGTAATCATGTGGGTACAGTGATATCGTTCCGATGTAAAACCTAACTGCAAAGTAGGTAGTCGGGGCTGTAAGTAATGCAATTTGCTTAAGTCAGATGTCGCTGCCTGTACGTAATACAGAGAATATTGTAAAGAGGTTCGAAATTTCACTGATGCCGTCAGTCGCCCATTGGCTCAATTGGTAGAGCGCTGGTACGGATAGCCAGAGGTTGCGGGTTCGAATCCCGGCATGGGTGAAATTTTTAGCCTCTAAATAGGTTTTTAAATTTGTTCCTTAGCACGGGTTAGTGCATTAAAAATAAAAATAGTGTAATAAGGTCAATACATCCTTCATGGGGCATTGTATAATTACGCTTCTATAATAAAATGTCTCTAGATATATTAAGCTTCCCTGAAACGCGGTCCAAAAAATGTGTTAAGTACCTACACTTTGCGCCAAAAGGGCTACTATAACATAAAGAAGGTTATATACTTATAAGATGACAATGATGTCTGGAATTAAAGTAAGTACAATCCAAGAGTTCTATGTTTTATAATAATTATGTAAAGTTTGTTAATTAAGGACTTCGAAAAGACAAAGTTTGGAGTTTTTTTTCCATTTTTTCTCTAGTTTACGCCCGATCGGTACAAACCTACGACTTCAGCATACTATGTAATTCTATCGAACAAGTGAATAAACAACTGCATGAAGAAATATTCTACGTCTTCTTCTTCCGGTATCGTATAAAATACACATCTGCCCTGCAACAGAGCGAAGGCTGCAAGCGCTCTCCTCTCCTCATACTGAGTGCTTAGTGCGAGTTTGACAGATCCAATCGAATAACTTTACTACCGCGTTAATCGAGCATTAAGTAGTGAGTATGAGTAAGTTAACCGTTCGAACTGGCAAAACGCTGTCACGTACAACTCGCACTCGCGTTTATTCGTGTTTTGGCTGGTAAACGTATTCACTTCTCAACGTAAACCATTACAACTCGCACTCAGCAATTTTAATTTCCATACTTGTCGCTAGGTGGCGCTTCTTCGATGCCATAGAAATATGAGTTTACGTTAACGCGATCGAGCAGTTAAAAAACTCGCACTAAGCACTCTGGGTTCTTAGTCTGAAAAGCGGTTTATTATATGAAAAGCGCTTACTCTGGTCTTCTATCTAGCCCGAGATGGAGGAAAACCAAATATCCTGTGGTGGATCTAGACCAGTGGTTCTTAGCCGGTGGTTCGCTGATCACCGGTGGTCCCTGGAGCCATTCCAAGTGGTCCACGAAGCCATTATTACGAAATAATATTGAGTGTTATTCGTATAACCATTCGTGTTTTATTTATAGATCGATCAAACCGTCTTTTTTTATTTACATTTAAGAACCTACAATAAACCCTGACAATAGAGAAATTTAGAACAATACAGAAAACTAAAAGGTTAAGGACCACTTATCTAGACATTCAAAGGCTCTCCCGACCTTCCAAGTAGGACATTGCGAAAGGCCGGATTGTTCTCCAAACAGTCTCGTTAGTTCAACGTACTGGAGGCCCCATGGATCTCATTGAAGGCTCAATCTGAGATTATATATACATTGGGACACACACAGTTGAATAAAAAGTAACAACGTAAAAAATGTGTGCGTGAATACTTTTTCTCGATAGTCGTAAAAGACGTTAATTATTGAGACACCTGTCTCCTTATTCCCCCGTAACTACGGGTTCTGCAAGGATCTCGCTACGTCGGGCTTAATTAACCCTTACCTGAATTTGACCTTCACGCTTAATTATACAGTACCTAATTCATTTTTAATTACCCTGACAAGATTCTTTTACAATACTATAAAATTGGAAAATATAACAAGAAATTTTCTAACCACAAAGAACTTTGTAAATTGTCTCTCTAATCGTGTGTTTCAATTGCAATGGCAATTTTTTGAGGTAAATGTGGAGATACAGATTCGGAAATACGTATTCTATTTTCTATACTACTTGGTAACTGTCATAACATAACATAAGAATTTCAAAATAACCACTTGTTTATTTGAAATTCCTATGTTACAACAGTTATGAGGAAGCAGAGAGGATAAATTCTTTATCAAAAGCAGTACTTCTTTCTCAGCGTAGAAAGTTCTCGACTCCATCTCAGAAACAATAATATACGCGGTCGCCTTGCACTGCAGTGCAAGATAAATCTGGTTCAGAGTCGTATCTAGGCTCTTCCTAAGCCTTCCACACAGGCCGTGATGCTTTAAATGCATTATGTCCAACAAAACTTGCATGAACGTCACTAATTCTTAATTCTATAAACTTTCGACTTTATAATATTAGCGTGATGTGATGGCTTTAAACACATTTCCATGCATTTTTTTTTAGTAAAGCCTTTTACGAATTTGTCAACCATTTCCAGTAAAACTTAATGTGAAAAACCGTAAAAACGCAACCTTACCCAGCCCAGGCATGTTCCTCATTGGGACATTTTTTGTCCAAATTCTTAACACCCTACATTCACTCAGTTATGTTCAAAGCAAAACTTAAAAAACTTGTACTGTACTGTAATTTTTTAAGCCTCTTATGTAATTTCTGGTATACATGCACTAAAGAATATTATATCTATCTATCTATCAATTGAAAAATGCTACAACAATGTAAATGAATTCCTGAACGATAAACTTAACTAATCTATTTTTATTTCAATTTTAATTACATTATTACATTATTTATTAATTGCATATCCTCTGTGACATTAATTTCAATATCTTTATGTTATTAATTATCTCTTATTTAGCCCTACTTTAAATAATAAATAATATGGCACACACAGCTGTGTGCATACCGGTAATGTCGGTAAAGCATGCTGGCCCAACTTATATTGATTTACAGCCATAAATACATGATAATTATGTATTATGACCTACACATGTTTGAGCAAATAAATAATTGATTGATTGATTGACCACAGAACCAAACAACCATGAACAGCGTCGGACTGGCCATAGATCAGGAGTGGCGGTGGCCTCTCGGGCGCCGGCCTATGCCGGCCAGCCCATTCGATTTTTTTGTCGTCTCGGAACATTTAACGAATAAAAACAGAATGTTAATAATTTACTTCTCAGCCTGGTCTTGAATCGGGCCACAAGAAACCCCTTTCTTTATTATTTTGAATAGAATATAATAATGTTAATTTGGTACGACATCTTACGTAATGTATCTTATAATTGACACCGAAAACATTGACGCAAAATGTACCAAAAAGGTGTCCGCTCAGCTTAAAGCCACGACAGGACCCTGCGGGGCTCACATTCAGCGGGTACCTAAATAAAAACAAATTAATAATACTACATACTCATATGCATTATAAACTTAGATGTATTTGCTGATGGCCCTGATGGTATGCGTGCGATGGGCCCCTAGAAGCAAAATGCCTCGCGGGCCTCTTAGACCCAATCCGACTCTAATGGAGTTATTAAAACGAACAAAGTTTTCTATTGACGACCTGGACCTCGTTATTAAATAAATAAATGATTAGATTAAATAAATAAGTTAAGGAACGAATTCACAAATAAACAGTTAAAAAAGGTGTCAGTTTCTCGATGGCGCCTCTTCGTGCACTAGGCGCTACCTGTGTCGGAGTATAACGTAATATAGCTATGAATAAGAAGAAAATCACTCCTTTACAGAGTGCTTAGTGCGAGTTTGACAGATCCAATCGAATGACTTTACTACCGCGTTAATCGAGCATCGAGTAGTGAGTATGAGTAAATTAACCGTTCGAACTGGCAAAACGCTGTCACAGTACAACTCGCACTCGCGTTTATTCGTGTTTTGGCTGGTAAACGTGTTCACTTCTCAACGTAAACCATTACAACTCGCACTCAGCAATTTTAATTTCCATACTTGTCACTAGGTGGCGCTTCCTCGATGCCATAGAAATATGAGTTTACGTTAACGCGATCGAGTAGTTAAATAACTCGCACTAAGCACTCTGAGTGCTTAGTGCGAGTTTTAAAATTGCTGAGTGCGAGTTGTAATGGTTTACGTTGAGAAGTGAACACGTTTACCAGCCAAAACACGAATAAACGCGAGTGCGAGTTGTACTGTGACAGCGTTTTGTTCAGTTCGAACGGTTAACTTACTCATACTCACTACTCAATGGTCGATTAACGCGGTAGTAAAGTTATTCGATTGGATCTGTCAAACTCGCACTAAGCACTCAGGTCGCTCTTCCCAACTTCTACAGTTCCACGTCGCTCCCCTTCAGGGAAGTATGTAAAGGTAAAAAGTATAAGTTAAAATTATTTAGTACCAAACTAATTATACTAGGCTGTTATATATAACGTATGAGTATCGCGAATCATTAAGAAATACTATATACTAGGCTGCTTTATTTTATTTTGCTTAGCAACAAGAATAAGCTAAAAATTTAATTCGATCACGATTAAGGATTAATAAATAAACGAGCAGCAAATCATAGTTGGAAACTTAGTCAAGGACGTATAAAAATATATCAAAATTCAAATTCAAATCATTTTATTTCAACATAAAGAATTTACATTCTGTTTGCTGAATGTCAATGTACAATGTAAAATGTAAGCCGCCGCCTTCGCGCCGTATTGTAGTGGAGAAAAAGGCAGCGGAAAAAAAAACTCCACTCTGACCATCATTTCTCAAATCTTTTTACTTAAAACCAAATACATCAGTTGCCATTATGTAAACCTAATAAGATTTCATGATTGCCATTAACAACCCTAAATGTCAAAGCATTAGACAAATGTCTCACAATACTTAATAGGGGAAAATATATATAACATGCATTGATTACACTATTTTTATTTTTAATGCACTAACCCGTGCTAAGTAACAAATTTAAAAAACCTATTTAGAGGCTCAATTGGTAGAGCGCTGGCACGGATAGCCAGAGGTTGCGGGTTCGAATCCCGGCATGGGTGAAATTTTTAGCCTCTAAGTAGGTTTTTTAAAAATGCATTGATTATTTTTGTGGACGTCGTGGACTGAAAAAGTGGTGTGCGTGCATGCAACGACTTATGAACGTTGATTTAGAGAAGGTGATTTGTCAGGATCGTGGCAAGTGGCCGTCCTTGGTCTCTGCCTACCTCTCTGTGGTACAGGCGTCAGGTTATGCTATGTTTCGCTGTTCTGTGCTGTGTTATGGTATTAATTGTTTTTGAAGGTAATTTAAAACTGTGAGTATGCTCTTAGGCTGATGTGGGAGTGGCCCGGGACACAGCTCGGCGACTGGTCAGAGGCGTCCCCTTGCGAATTAATTAAATTAAAATTTAAGAGCGCCCCGTGCCCGGACACAAGTTTAATTTACGGACCCTGCAGCCGCAGGGTTGTCACTTGCAGGACTTTCTCAGTTCTTGCGGTTTCTGCCAGGGCCGGCTTCAGACGCTTGCCGTTATTGTGTTCCACTGTTCGCCACAAATGTATTGTGTTTTTTTTTATATAGACCCTATGTCGTAGCTTCTTCAGTCCAGAGTTTTCTGTCTGGGCCACCTCGGTCCACTCCTACATTATGTTCGTCAAGCTTATACTTACTCTCTACCTGAGAGAAGGCATGTCCTGTTTCAAGACGCTTCAGCTGCTTAAAGTTGTGTTCCACTGTTCGCCACAAATAGATTGTGTTTTTACGTAGACCCTCTTTAGTCCAGAGTTGTCTGTACTGGGCCATCTTAGGCCACTCCTTCAGATGTTGGTCAAGCCCACACTCTCTATCTCAGAGAAGGCACGTGGCCTGCTGTAGGACGTAAAAGAGCTACAAAAAATGTTCTTTGTAATGACGCTGTCTGAAATAATTTATTCAATACACCTTGTTCAACATTTTTGACCCATTTCGATAATGATTAACTTGAGGTAGAGTAGATATAGCGCAAATACCTCATCATAACCCATTATGTCCCCACCAAGGGGCACGGGTATCTTCTCTAAGGAAGGTATAGCCCATACTCTACCACGGGGGCGAAGTCCGGATTGGTGGAGGCTTGCAAGACTAGTGGCTGGTCTTACTGTCAGAAATTTTCAAGCCGTCTTGAAACCTCTGACTTGGCTTAACGAAAGCTTAAGAAAGTATGGGCTATAGCCCATACTCTACCACGGGGGCGAAGTCCGGATTTGTGGAGGATTGCAAGACTAGTGGCTGGTCTTACTGTCAGAAATTTTCAAGCCGTCTTGAAACCTCTGACTTGGCTTAACGAAAGCCGGCACCAACTGCTTAACGTGCCTTGCGAAGCACGGAACCGCTCGGGAAAATGCCACCTTCGTGGTTGTTTAAGGTCACTCAGGCAGGCAGTAAATCGGGCTACGAGCGATTATCACCTTACCTACCTTTACTTTAAATAATTTTAGGTTTGATATTTAATTTTTTTATTCGAAATGATTCCAAAATTGCATATGTAGGGAAAAACATACATTAATTTAACTATACAATATCCCCAAAGAAACATTTTTCTAAAATATTACTTACATAGGTACGTACACAATACATAATTTAAGTTTGGAGTTAGCTAAGATTTTTTTTAAATAAATAGTTTTTTGTCCATTTTTTGCCCAAAATTTTAATTGTAACGTTCATTAATATTAGTTCTGCGTTACTTTGAATAAAATAAAACCTTTTCATTTCATACATACTTACATAAACTCACGTCTTTATCCCGGAGTGGTACGCAGAGACCAGGAGCTCTATTTTTGAATCACTCGTCTCGCGTCGAACGCTCGATTTCTACTGATTTTCGTTCGACATACGAAATTCCGTATTTTTGAATCACTCGACTGCAACGAATGGTCCTTACCACTCGTCTCGTATGTCGATCGATAGATTAATTGTCAAAATTTGTGTTAATTTCAAATCGAGGAGTTTGTGCTTTTGTGCCGAATTGATTTTTTGTTTTGACATTTTCGAAAAAAAACAAAACAAAGTTTTATTATTTACGATCTATGACAGTGTTTTGTTTGTTTTGCAACTAAAGGCAAGGATTTTTCATCTAAACAGCCAATAAAACGAAATATTTTACGTTCCGTTTCCGTTACGGTAGTTTCCGGTTTTTGTAATTTCTGCGTAGAACGGATAAAATACAATACTTCAAATTGTACTGGCAACACTTCAGGCGAACGATTCAAAAATATGGAAAAACGAGATCATGCGACTTAGAAGACGAGTGTGACTTATGTCGCATTCGACGATACAATTTCATACGAGTGATTCAAAAATAGAGCTCCTGAGTGCTTAGTGCGAGTTTTTTAACTACTCGATCGCGTTAACGTAAACTCATATTTCTATGGCATCGAGGAAGCGCCACCTAGCGACAAGTATGGAAATTAAAATTGCTGAGTGCGAGTTGTAATGGTTTACGTTGAAAAGTGAACATTTTTACCAGCCAAAACACGAATAAACGCGAGAGCGAGTTATACTGTGACAGCGTTTTGCCAGTTCGAACGGTTAACTTACTCATACTCACTACTCAATGCTCGATTAACGCGGTTGTAAAGTTATTCGATTGGATCTGTCAAACTCGCACTAAGCACTCAGGGCCTGGACTTTGTTCCTGGCAGATCTATTTAGCATCATCAACATTCATTAGTCGTCTTTTCATCGATACTTCCTATCCTGCCCTTTGCTAATACTTCCAAAAAAACATCATCATCGTCAAAAACATGTTTTTTTTAATGTAACCTATAAACGTACAACTGGAGGGCACAGGCATTCTCTCAGAGAGAGAGTATAGGCTTAATTACCACGCGTGCCCACCACGGATTGACAATTTCAAAGATCAGCTTTCCTCACGATGTTTTCCTTCGCGGTTAGTGAATGGTATCGCTACTGTAACTTCACAAATATACATAACTTAGAAAACAAAGTAATTGGGAATCGAACTTGCGTCTCCCGCATCCGAGTTCATTTTTATACCCGCTAATCTGCCGCCGCCCTAAAAATCATGTAAAACTGTCAAATTGAGTACAATTAGCATACCTGTAATATTTAATGTAATTTTTATAGGCGACAACCCTTTATTTACGATGTAGGCAAAAGCTCCATAATTAATTGAAAATTGAAGGTGTTTTCAATTTGTTTCCGTCTTGTTTACGTCTTTCCAGAAGAATATTAAAAGAAATAAAGTACCTATCTTAAAAAAAAAACAAATCATCAAAGTATTTACAAGTTGGTTGCGAAGACGCGCCCTAACTCAGTATCCAAACAACGTTATTTAAAGGATGTCCATGGAGATAGAAAAGCGATGAAGGTTCTTAAAAAAACTTCACAGGTTGTTTGCGTATTATTAACGTTATAAATTAACGTTATCCAAACGTTTCTGGCGGCAGCACCTATGTTTACCTTACTTTTGTCAACCAATTAACTAATGCTTTGGTCATAATTGTTATTAGTAGCAATAATAGAATCTTAGCAACTGATGTATCTACCTATTAGGTTTAGGGTGACTTGAGAATAGATAGCGTGGAGTTTTTTTTTCGCTATTTAGAGGCCAAAAATTCCAATCTTAAAATCTACCTCGCTAAATAACGTTCAAAGTTTGTAATATTGTTGCCCGTAAAAAAATAGTTTCTGTGACTTTCCACAATGCGGCGTGGTTTTCTATATATTGGTCGCGGTGTAGGTGTTTTCAAATATTTGTTTAATACCCTAACCAAAGCACTTGGTAGTTATTCTACTTAATAGCTTTACCCGTCATGACATACTTACAGACAAACATATAGACATACGTACAGGTAGTACATACATACACTGTTATCAGATGCCAGTCGGCCAACGTACGAAAACAACTGACAGCTTAGTGTACGAGCAATCAAAGTTAATATTGTCGTAATTCCAAAGTTAGCAGGTGTCAGGTTTACGAAACTTGTATTTGAATTCACTGAATAATATAAGCTAACAAGACATTGCCACAAACTTGATCAACAGGAGGGGCGGTTGATTTAGGCTGGGAGTCTCGGAATAGTGGCGATTTTGCGTCAAACTTCGATTGACGTGGCATTGCTTTTTTAAAAAACCTATTTTGCTTTTTTGCCTTAAAAGACATAGAAAAACTCAAGAAAAAAATTAATTGAAACTAATTTATTTTTATATATATTTCCTACCTAGGTATTGATGACCGTCTGTGACTAACGCGGTTGGCATTTTTCTGAGCGGTTCCGTGCTTCGCAAGGCACGTTAATCTGTTGGTGCCGGCTGCCGTCGATAGATGGCAGTCGTTAAGCCAAGTCAGAGGCCTTAGGGCGGCTTCAAAACTTCTGATAATAGGACCACCCACTAATCTTGCAAACCTCCGCCAATCCGGACTTGGCCCCCGTGGTGGAGTATGCTCATATTAAAATACATAAACTAATCTTAACAATAGGTAATCATAAAGTACCTCTTTTCCATTTGCTAGTGTCACCGCTGAAAATAAATTACAAATTAACTTGCATAATTAGTTTTTACAATAAGTTTTCGAAAAGTACCTTTTAAAAGAAAAAATAAAGTACCTACCTATTAGTTGTAGAATAAAAAAATACACGGCTGATTATAATAAGACATTTTTTGTGCAACTTATCTAATTATATCTAATCAGTCCGTAAACAGAGCCCACTGATGTGTCGAATATTAGTATTAAACTAAAACTATACATTTACTAAATTTTGAAACAAGAACATTTGAAAAAATATTTATGAACATACTATTTTTATTTTTAATGCACTAACCCGTGCTAAGGACAATTTTAGCCTCTAAAGAGGTTTTTAAAATATTTATAAACTTTAATTAATTATACTGTTTTTATTTTTAATGCACTAACCCGTGCTAAGGACAATTTTAGCCTCTAAAGAGGTTTTTAAAATATTTATAAACTTTAATTAATTATACTATTTTTATTTTTAATGCACTAACCCGTGCTAAGGACAATTTTAGCCTCTAAAGAGGTTTTTACAATATTTATAAACTTTAATTAATTATACTGTTTTTATTTTTAATGCACTAACCCGTGCTAAGGACAATTTTAGCCTCTAAAGAGGTTTTTAAAATATTTATAAACTTTAATTAATTATACTATTTTTATTTTTAATGCACTAACCCGTGCTAAGGACAATTTTAGCCTCTAAAGAGGTTTTTAAAATATTTATAAACTTTAATTAATTATACTGTTTTTATTTTTAATGCACTAACCCGTGCTAAGGACAATTTTAGCCTCTAAAGAGGTTTTTAAAATATTTATACACTTTAATTAATTATACTATTTTTATTTTTAATGCACTAACCCGTGCTAAGGACAATTTTAGCCTCTAAAGAGGTTTTTAAAATATTTATAAACTTTAATTAATAATACTATTTTTATTTTTAATGCACTAACCCGTGCTAAGGACAAATTTAGCCTCTAAATAGGTTTTTAATTAATTACTTAAAATTCATTGGGTGTGAATTAAGAAAATTATGTGATGTCCTATGTAGGTATAGGTCACTAGGGCTTAGGAGGCTAAGTGAGGACCGGTGTCTTAATTAAGAATGTCAATGAAAAAAAAAAAATAATAGTTTTAAAAATTTAGCTTAGTCATCCTTATTAAAAGAAAATGCTAGTGGACAAATATTATGTAAAAATATCTGTAAAAATATCTAGTAAAACTATTGTAAACGAGAGTGCCCCCTCAGTCAAACCAAGTAATTGGTTTTGTGGGCCCTTATTTGTAACATGTAAGGTGTTCTTTTATTATATTAATAAATACATACATACATATAAATACTTAAGTAAACGTTCTATCACGCTCTTTTCTAGGAAAATTGAAGAGACAGCACTACAGTATTTTACTTAGCTAAATTCTTAATTCAGAAACTGGCTTTGAGACACAAGTTCCGTCCACTGTCCACTTTCATTGGTCAGCCTCTGTAATAAGGGTAGCTCACAATTGGAGCTGCAATTCACTTAAACTCAGAAACAGCGCCAATCGGTCCACTAGTTCGGAATATAGATCTGATAAACGCAGAAGATCAAGGTTCTATTCCCAGTGCGTATTCTAAGTTATGTAGGTACCTACATTTATTCATACATGTATTCTAAGTTATGTACCTACATTTGTGATTCCATTTGTGATTGGAATCAATCACTTGAGTTAAGCAACAACAGGCGCGGTCAGGTGCAGGATGGGTGACCGTCCAGTGACTACTAGCGGCCTTTTTTCCAAACGCTTCCGTGTTCGCAAGGCACGTTAAGCCGTTGGTGCCGGCTGTCACGTAATGGCAGTCGTTAAGCCATGCCAGAGGCCTTATGGGCAGCTTGATAACTTCTGACAGTAAGGCCCGCCACTGTCCTACAATCCTCTATCAATCCGGACATGGCCCCCGTGGTGGAGTATGGCCTAACCATTCTGCGATGCAGGAAGAGACCCGTGCCCCAGCAGTGGGGACAGACAAGGGTTGATAACGATAATAACAATACTTTTTAGTTTTCTTACTTACATCTCTCTAAATACCTCCAAAACGTGCAAAACGCCTCTTCGGTCCATCTAGACGCCTCGTTTGGATTCGTCGAGTCCAACTTGCAAATAGTACCTAACTCGCCAGTTAACGCGGGGTGCATAATTTCCGAGCACTTTAGGTCTGCGGTTTAGTTAGTCAAGGACGCATGTGTATGCACTGGAAAAGTGAAAAACAGATAAAGAAGGCTAAAAAACAAATATACACATAACAATACGTAACCTCACGCCTGTATCTCAATTATCATATCATAATTTTTTGATTGCGTTGTATCTATAGGCGGGAATCTGTTATTAGCTCTTAGTACTATATAAATCCAAACTGTATAAATAAATGAATGAATGAATGAATGAATGAATGAATGAATGAATGAATGAATGAATGAATGAATGAATGAATGAATGAATGAATGAATGAATGAATGAATGAATGAATGAATGAATGAATGAATGAATGAATGAATGAATGAATGAATGAATGAATGAATGAATGAATGAATGAATGAATGAATGAATGAATGAATGAATGAATGAATGAATGAATGAATGAATGAATGAATGAATGAATGAATGAATGAATGAATGAATGAATGAATGAATGAATGAATGAATGAATGAATGAATGAATGAATGAATGAATGAATGAATGAATGAATGAATGAATGAATGAATGAATGAATGAATGAATGAATGAATGAATGAATGAATGAATGAATGAATGAATGAATGAATGAATGAATGAATGAATGAATGAATGAATGAATGAATGAATGAATGAATGAATGAATGAATGAATGAATGAATGAATGAATGAATGAATGAATGAATGAATGAATGAATGAATGAATGAATGAATGAATGAATGAATGAATGAATGAATGAATGAATGAATGAATGAATGAATGAATGAATGAATGAATGAATGAATGAATGAATGAATGAATGAATGAATGAATGAATGAATGAATGAATGAATGAATGAATGAATGAATGAATGAATGAATGAATGAATGAATGAATGAATGAATGAATGAATGAATGAATGAATGAATGAATGAATGAATGAATGAATGAATGAATGAATGAATGAATGAATGAATGAATGAATGAATGAATGAATGAATGAATGAATGAATGAATGAATGAATGAATGAATGAATGAATGAATGAATGAATGAATGAATGAATGAATGAATGAATGAATGAATGAATGAATGAATGAATGAATGAATGAATGAATGAATGAATGAATGAATGAATGAATGAATGAATGAATGAATGAATGAATGAATGAATGAATGAATGAATGAATGAATGAATGAATGAATGAATGAATGAATGAATGAATGAATGAATGAATGAATGAATGAATGAATGAATGAATGAATGAATGAATGAATGAATGAATGAATGAATGAATGAATGAATGAATGAATGAATGAATGAATGAATGAATGAATGAATGAATGAATGAATGAATGAATGAATGAATGAATGAATGAATGAATGAATGAATGAATGAATGAATGAATGAATGAATGAATGAATGAATGAATGAATGAATGAATGAATGAATGAATGAATGAATGAATGAATGAATGAATGAATGAATGAATGAATGAATGAATGAATGAATGAATGAATGAATGAATGAATGAATGAATGAATGAATGAATGAATGAATGAATGAATGAATGAATGAATGAATGAATGAATGAATGAATGAATGAATGAATGAATGAATGAATGAATGAATGAATGAATGAATGAATGAATGAATGAATGAATGAATGAATGAATGAATGAATGAATGAATGAATGAATGAATGAATGAATGAATGAATGAATGAATGAATGAATGAATGAATGAATGAATGAATGAATGAATGAATGAATGACTGACTGACTGACTGAATGAATGAATGAATGAATGAATGAATGAATGAATGAATGAATGACTGACTGAATGAATGAATGAATGAATGAATGAATGAATGAATGAATGAATGAATGAATGAATGAATGAATGAATGAATGAATGAATGAATGAATGAATGAATGAATGAATGAATGAATGAATGAATGAATGAATGAATGAATGAATGAATGAATGAATGAATGAATGAATGAATGAATGAATGAATGAATGAATGAATGAATGAATGAATGAATGAATGAATGAATGAATGAATGAATGAATGAATGAATGAATGAATGAATGAATGAATGAATGAATGAATGAATGAATGAATGAATGAATGAATGAATGAATGAATGAATGAATGAATGAATGAATGAATGAATGAATGAATGAATGAATGAATGAATGAATGAATGAATGAATGAATGAATGAATGAATGAATGAATGAATGAATGAATGAATGAATGAATGAATGAATGAATGAATGAATGAATGAATGAATGAATGAATGAATGAATGAATGAATGAATGAATGAATGAATGAATGAATGAATGAATGAATGAATGAATGAATGAATGAATGAATGAATGAATGAATGAATGAATGAATGAATGAATGAATGAATGAATGAATGAATGAATGAATGAATGAATGAATGAATGAATGAATGAATGAATGAATGAATGAATGAATGAATGAATGAATGAATGAATGAATGAATGAATGAATGAATGAATGAATGAATGAATGAATGAATGAATGAATGAATGAATGAATGAATGAATGAATGAATGAATGAATGAATGAATGAATGAATGAATGAATGAATGAATGAATGAATGAATGAATGAATGAATGAATGAATGAATGAATGAATGAATGAATGAATGAATGAATGAATGAATGAATGAATGAATGAATGAATGAATGAATGAATGAATGAATGAATGAATGAATGAATGAATGAATGAATGAATGAATGAATGAATGAATGAATGAATGAATGAATGAATGAATGAATGAATGAATGAATGAATGAATGAATGAATGAATGAATGAATGAATGAATGAATGAATGAATGAATAAATAAATAAATAAATAAATAAATAAATAATAAAATTATCATCATAATCGTGAAATTATTGTGTCCCCACCGAGGGGTCCCGGTCTCTTCCTTGAGGCCATACTCCACCACAGAGGCCAAGTCCGGATTAGCGGAGGCTTGGAGAAAAAATGCCACAAGCGGTAGTCACGGGATGGTAACCCATCCTGCTCCTGACCGCGCCTATTGTTGCTTAACTCAAGTGATTCCAGAATGATTCCAAACGAGCGTTTCATTTATTTACATTTTGGTACCGTATATTACCAATAAACCAACTCGGTAGTCCCTGACAAGACAGAAATTTAGTATAATGGCCGCTTATGACTAAACGGTTAGGAACCACAGCTCTACATAAATTTCACGACACGAGCAGGAAAGAAATTGACTCGGTTTCAAAAAACGCTTCAAAAAAAGAAAAATTCTTTAACGTATTTAGGTACGTACGTCAGCAAACATAATGCATGTGTTTGCTGAATATCAATATACAATGTGAATTCCAAACCGCTGCCTTCGGGTCGTAGGTAGTGGAGAAAATACTTCATAAACTTTTTTTCCCTAAAGTGAATAGGTAAATTCAAAAATTAAATAAAGTATGAACATGAACGTAAGACGAAAGCAATGGTCTTTGAAAAAGATGATGAAATGACTGAGTGCAAGATAACGATTAGAGGCGAAAGCAATGGTCTTTGAAAAAGATGATGAAATGACTGAGTGCAAGATAACGATTAGAGGCGAAAGCAATGGTCTTTGAAAAAGATGATGAAATGACTGAGTGCAAGATAACGATTAGAGGCGAAAGCAATGGTCTTTGAAAAAGATGATGAAATGACTGAGTGCAAGATAACGATTAGAGGCGAAAGCAATGGTCTTTGAAAAAGATGATGAAATGACTGAGTGCAAGATAACGATTAGAGGCGAAAGCAATGGTCTTTGAAAAAGATGATGAAATGACTGAGTGCAAGATAACGATTAGAGGCGAAAGCAATGGTCTTTGAAAAAGATGATGAAATGACTGAGTGCAAGATAACGATTAGAGGCGAAAGCAATGGTCTTTGAAAAAGATGATGAAATGACTGAGTGCAAGATAACGATTAGAGGCGAAAGCAATGGTCTTTGAAAAAGATGATGAAATGACCGAGTGCAAGATAACGATTAGAGGCGAAAGCAATGGTCTTTGAAAAAGATGATGAAATGACTGAGTGCAAGATAACGATTAGAGGCGAAAGCAATGGTCTTTGAAAAAGATGATGAAATGACTGAGTGCAAGATAACGATTAGAGGCGAAAGAGTGGAACAAGTAAAAGAATTTGTCTCTTTGGGGAGCCTGTTTACGAGGGATGGAAAGTGTGAAGGTGATATAGAAAGAAGAGTAAAAGCGGGAAATTGTGTAAACGGTGCCTTGCACTCCATTGTGTGCAGCCGAAACATCTCCAAAAGAGCTAGATTGGCTATTCATAGTGGCGTGCTGGTCCCAACACTTTTGTATGGTAGCGAGACTTGGGTGTGGCAAAAGAAGCAAGAAAGTAGAATTAATGCAGTTGAAATGAGGTCCTTGAGAAGTATGTGTAGTGTTACTTTGAATGATAGGATACGCAATAGTCTGATTAGAGAACGTTGTGGACTGAAAGAGGATGTAGTGACTAGAACTGAGAAAGGAATGTTGCGTTGGTTTGGAGATGTGGAGAGGATGAAGGAAGAAAGATTGACGAAACAAATATATGTTGCGAATGTGAGTGGAAGGGCTGGTAAGGGACGTCCCAGACGGACTATCATCGACCAAATAGGGGATGTATTAGCAAAGGGAAAGATAAAAAGTACCCGGAACCGGCGTGCGTGCATGCAACGACTTATGAACGTTGATGAAGCGAAGGTGATCTGTCAGGATCGTGGCAAGTGGCAATCCCTAGTCTCTGCCTACCCCTCTGGGATACAGGCGTGAGGTTATGTATGTATGTAAATAAAGTCGTTTAACAACAGTTGTTACAAAGAACCAAATCTCCCGACATTTTTCAGGAACAACGCATTTTTACAACAACCCTGCAACTCCACACCAACGCCCGTCGTGATGCTGCATACATGAATTAGGATTCGGTGTGGCATGCTATCAATATTCAGGACTTTGACTCTATTAAACGAGTATTATGTACATAATAATGACACTGCTTATTATTATACATAATACTCGTATAATAGTCGTATTTTACTGCTTCTCCGACTCTCTAAGGTTTGCTGGAAGAAATCTCTTTCAGAGATAAGCTCGCCTTTGTTTCGTTAAATGTTTCGTGTGCAATGAAGTATAATAATAATGACAGTTGTATTACTATTATATTGTAGGTATTTTCCCATATTTGACTATGGAATAGCATAGCTCCCTTTTTGAAATAAAACATTCAAATACAGTTTACATTTTATATTCAAACTTGTCAAAGTTACCATAATCGAATAATTCGTAGAAAATAACAAAATTATTGAAATTATGTAGGTACCAATAAACGACAAGTCAAGATGGCGCCTCCCTTTCTCTTTTTCTAGTGACGTCATAATATGAAGGTTTCATACACTCGAGTTAAGCTAGATCGCCAAGTAAATGTCAATATTAGCAAGTTACTCAAATTTTATTAAATATGTACTGATGATTAATAATACAATAAAGTTTAATTACTTTTGTATTAATAGTATTTAGGTTATAAAGCGTCGCTGAGATTATGTAAGTCTCCACGGGGTTGGATGACGTACATTCAAATTTTTTTCAAGTCAATCTAGCCAGCTGTCAAATATTTTGTAATTTCGAAAGTGTCTCTAGACATTAATAGTGAATTAATAGTGGATCTCTTCAAATGAGCACATTGCAGAGAAATTTTACTGTCCGACGGCCTCGGTGGCGCAGCGGTTTGGCACGCTGCTGTAAAACTGAAGGTTTCGGGTTCGATCCCCGGCCGGGTCAAACTAGGAAACGAACTTTTCTAGTTTGTCTCGGGTCTTGGATGTCATCTATGTATTTATTGTAATAAATCTATCGTCGAGAGCACCTTGTAACATAAGTCATTTAGTTGTACTTAGTATAGGGCTAACGAGATCTGTGTGATATGTCCATGAGTATTTTGGTGTTTTAGAGGGATATTTTATATAAATAAGAAGAAGACGTTATTCGTTTGTTCACTGTAAATTGTTGGATGGACTACTCACTCACTGTATCGGATTTAGTCGGAAAGAAATATTCATTCGCTTCACGGTGTGTTTCACGCTCCCAGTTAAGCGGGAAATTGTACACTGACTGAATGCCTCTGTCTAAGGCACAACATAGGGTAGTAGGAAAATAGATTCTACAATCATTTGCGATAAGAGAGACAAAGATTCATCCTCTGGTAAAAAACTTAATGTAAAATCGTAGGTTTACAGTGAAATGAAACGAAAAAACTTTATTATTGTAAGACAGGGTTTCAATTATTGTACTTGGCAGAGTACATAACAATAAAAAATTTAACATAAATACGCAATTATAAGATGAAAGAGTAAAAACGTTGCCTAAACTAGGCACCTGTATATTGAGCTGTGTTTGTAATGTAGGTTAATAAATTGTGAACTGACTTCCTAATTTTAAGAAATTAATATATCTACTAACCTAAGAAAAAAATACTGTTCTAATGTTACCTAAGAGAGTGGAAATAAAAGCTACTTTATTTATTATTTTGTAATGGGTTAAACTATTGACATAAATTAACAGTAACTACGGTATTTTAATCTTGCGGACACAGCACCATTCTTGGAAAATGTATTATAATGTGAGATCGTGGCAAGCGGCAGTGCCTGGCCTCAGCATACAGTATTTTGTCCCAAACAATCGACGACGAAGAGTTCCTGAAAAGAAAAGTAAGACGATATACATACACGTTGTCAAGATTAGAGTATTTCCAAAGAATAACTCATACATAAACGCATGCCTAATTCGGTATATAATTATGCATAAACGCATGCCTATACTCATTCATAGACCATAAACATCGATTAATAGCTGGAGGAACATATGCCCAAGAGCAATAACACAAATATTTATTAATTACTGCATAGGTACAAACATCAACATGTCTACTATGTCTACCTAAATGTACATTTTATTTATTTATTGATACTTATATTTTAAATATAAAATCGTACAATACTAGTCTTATCCACTAGACCATACCATTCCTGCAACTCGGACTTATTATCTTGGATAGTTAAGCTCTCTTACGACGAAACTGAAATATTGCTAGAGGTCTGGTATAGTTATTACAAGTGCGGAAAGGCTGTCATTGCAAAGAGTTCGATAGCGAGGGTTGACAGTCGGAACAAGTTGCAATGACGGATCCGCACGTGTACTGAACGACTATTTTTAATACAGTTGCGAAAAAAATAAGCTATTTAAAAAAGAAAAAAGTAAAAAAATATAAGCAGAGATGTTTTTTCTTCACACATTCTAGTAGGCAAAGGGAACATGCCCATACAGCCAAGTCTTCAGTAGAAATTTTCTTATTGATATGCAATGAAAATGAAATTTAATGAGATAAAATGAAATGAAATGAAACTTAACTTAACTCATTCAATCAAATCATTAAATCAATTAAATTTTTTTTTTTTTCAATTCAATTCAATTTATTTCAACGTAAAGAATTTACATTCTGTTTGCTGAATGTCAAAGTACAATGTAACATGAAAGTGAAAGCCGCTGCCTTCGGGCCGTAATGTAGTGGAGAAAAAGGCAGCGGAAAAAAAAACTCCACTCTGACCATCTTTTCTCAAGTCTTAAATCTAATACATTAGATACCACCTATACGCATAAGATTCCATGATTGCCATTAATAACTTTAAATGTTAAGGCATTATTAAATAAATATACTTTTTTTACATAGGCCGTGAAAACATGACAAGTGCTGCGGCCAGACACACGAACAGCACTCGTTCACGAGCATAACGCAGAGGTCAGCCATCATCAGTCTCAACCATTTTGGAGGGAGATAGATGACCCGGCCACCACGCCACCATTCGAATGAGCTAAATTTGTTTCAATCTGATATTGAAACAAATTTAGCTCACAAAAACTTCTATGATTTTTTTTAGTAAAAACTTCATGGTTAGTTTTTCTTTTTAATAGACATTATTTTGACAGTTGGGAAAGAAAACGCACGAGTGCGGGAAAATTAAAAAAAAAGCACGAGTGTGCCCACATCCCGCACGCTATACGTCCCTGTAATACGCCACTTTTTGAGCAACTGTATTAAAAATACTTAATCATTATAGTTTTTTTTAATTTTTGTGAATGTTACCAGTTATTTCTATATATCTAGCATTATAACCGTAATGCTTCTTACATTCCCTAGAAGTGTTTTCAATCATCCCAAGACATATAGGCACATTGTCAGGGAGCGTCACTATCGCGCACGTTTACACACACATTCACTTACACATTCACACATACACACACAGACACAAACACTCCGTAATAAGAAATTTTGCTTTCTATTTTTCAGTTGGTATTATTTTTCTAATATCTTATGAAAGAGCGGGAGTTAAGTCACCAGAAATAGCTTAAATACTTACCTAGTGAGTTTTTGCACCTCATGCATTATTAGCCAGAATAAACATTTTTCTATTTCGTTATAAGATAGAAAAACAATTTCACAACTGATTTAGACAATTTTATTTTCAGTACTGCCGTCTCTGAGTGACCATTTTGAGAATGACCCTTTTCCATATCGAGTAGACTTTTTGTTTATGCCATCCTCACACTGTTTCGCAAACCAGACCCGATACACCTCTTGAATTAACACCTTAGTTCGCACTTGGACGACTAAGCTTACCTTTTTTTGTGGAAAAAGGGGTGTTTTTCGAACATATTTTATGAAGCGTGATTTAACGAGGATCTTAAAAACAAGGGATCCGCTTTTTCCGCTTAGCAGACTAGAAAATGTGATTTCACATGATCTCACTTTGGTGTGTAGGTGAGATAAATAAAATTAAAACTGGGGCAAAAAGTGACATGAGTCCTTCATGCCCTACATCCACCTATTATTATTATTAGTTTTTTTACACAAGCAATTACAGATATTGTATGGAATCAGGCGTTACTTTGCGGAAATCCATGAAAGCAATAAAATGTGAAAATCACTTTGCTTAATTTGCTCTTGTGAGCCTAAGGCCCCGTGCTAGAGGCGAAACGCGTCGCGTGTTTTCTCGCACAAGTATTGGTGTCGGTGGTGGTGTGGTGTGTTCGTGTCTTGCTTCTGCTTGAAAAAGTGGGAGGGAGGGCGGTGAAACTTCAATTTATATGAGTTATGACTTAAAGTCAAAATACTCTTTAATGGAATAGCTAGACATAGGTAATTGTCTACAATTGTCGATTATTTAAATAACCATTTTTGGAGGTAACAGTTAGACTTGCATAAGGTTTGTGTAGTTTTTTTTATGTTCTTTATCTTTATCTAATATTTGATAGGTAGATGATAGGTACCTGCCATTTTTCTAGGCCTACAAACGTCCTACTGCAAGGCACAGGTCTTCTCTGTTGTCTCTTAGAGATGTATCTAAGTATAATAATATTAAACATATAAATTCACTTTGATTCACTTCAAATTGAGAAACGGTTTTAGTGAAATCGGACCGAGTGCGCCATCTGAGTAAACTAATGCTCCTGATTGCACGGTTTTTCGTGACAACACCAAGATAGCCAATCAGAAGCATTAGTTAACTCGGATGGCGCACTCGGACCGAGCGCACTAACACCGTGGAAACCTGGCTAAAGATAGCGAAGATGGCAATGAGGTCTGGAATTAAAGCCAGTACAATGCATGAGATCTATGTTTTATAATTATTATGTAAACTAATATGTTAATTAAGGACTTTGAAAAGACTAAGTTTGGAGGTGTTTGTCCTTTTTTTCTTCACTATGATCTAGATTTTGAAATGGACACCCAGTTTGACTTTATTGTAACGTTCATTAAGCCGCAGTTTCCGCGCTACTTTGAACAAAACCTTTTCATTCATTCAGAAGGGAGAGTTTAAGGGCCACTTTCTGAATTGAGAATTTTTCACTAAGTAAATTTTTCACTAAAAAGTTACCTGTCGTACTGACTCTTCGAATTTCCCAGAAAAGAGCGTGACAGGACGTTACCTACTTAATTATTTACTTACTGAAATTCTCAATTCGAAAATTGGCCTTTAATGTCTAAAGGAATAGGTGATACGAACTTCACCGGGGCAGCGTTTTATAATAATTATGTAGGTACACTTTGTCAATTAAGGACTTTGAAAAGACTATGTTTCGAGTTTTTTTTTACCCCTATTTTCTCGTGAAGTCTTTCGCTTCCGAGTCCAATGTTCTATCGGCTACACAAAACATTGAACATTGATAATTAAAGTTCTCTGGCTGAACCCATTTAGCAGTTTGCAGAATGCACAGTCAGACGAAGCAAACATTTTACCGATAGATAGGTACTTACCAGAGCCAACATAGAGCCGCGGAAACTAGAAACCACAGCTGCCTCCGGATTTCGACCACTGCGAGCTACCTAAGAGCGAGCTGAAAATCTTTTAAGACTAAGTTTCCAAAGCTTACATACCTACTCTTATCGCGATATATAGGCATCGCAATGCCTGCTTCATTTATTACTAGCTGTTGAGCGCGACTTCATTGGCGTGGAAATTACGTCTTTTTCCGGGATAAAAAGTAGCCTAAACTACTTTTTATTGACTGTATTGCAGGTCAGCATTCACTTTTTTAGTTATATATTAAACGGGTATAATCGCGATTATTTATTAGATAAAACGTAATGTGTCGGCCAGCTGCGAAAAATTAGAAGTGACTGCCCACAATAATTGTACTGTACTCGCCACTTCTGTCTACCCGAGACCACGGCAACTTAACGCTGCCGAAACGTCGGAAAATAAGGTGATTACGTTTTACCTAACAAATAATCGCGATTTGACCCGTTTAATATAAAACTATGTATGAGTATCGCGAATAATTAAGAACTACTATTTACTTTTTTTGTTGCAAAATCGTCTGATTCGATATTAGAAATGTGAAAGTTTCTGAAGATGTTTATTTGTTGTCTACCTACTTTATCACGCAATGACGTCTAAACCGAGTTATGAAACTTACCTACATAAGTATATACAAAGATCTGAATTAAGACATAGGATACTTGATATCCCGTTAATGCGTTCCCGTGGGATTATATTTTATTGTAACCGTAACCTTTTTCCAGCCAAACTGTTTGCTTTGAGTGGAAGAAGGCCTTTAGGAATTTGTCAGACAGGAATTCCCCTTACTGTCCAAGTGACAGGGATCGCTCTCTGCATAGTTATTGGCAACATTACAAACGGTGAAGGATCCGGCAGCTCAAATCTATGAAGCTTGACCTAACACTACTTAGACTTCGCATGAACTATTTCGGGTCTCAGAGGCGGTCTTGTAGGCGGACGATATCAACCCTTGTATGTCCCCACTGCAGGGGCACGGGTCTCTCCTGCATCGCAGGAAGGTTAGGCCACGCGGGCCAAGTCCGGGTTGGTGGAAAATGGTGAGACAGTGGCGGGCCTTACTGTCAGAAGTTAACAAGTCGCCCGCGCCCTCTGACATGGCTTAACGACTGTCATTACATGACAGCCGGCACGAAAGGACTAAAGTGCCTTGGGAAGCTGAGGCGGACTTACGTAAAAAAATTAACTAGTGGTTTGGAAGTTAAAGTTGTTGATGACAATGGACTCTTACCACAAAAGTAGCAACTGATGTATTAGATTTAAGATGTGTATCATTTAAGATGGGAATCGCTCATAGCCCCGCGCATAGGCTGCTTGATTGATCTTAAACGATCACGAAGGTTAAGCAACACAGGGCGCGTTCAGTGCATGGATGGGTATACCGTCTATGACTAACGCTTGTAGCATTTTTCTGAGCGATTCCGTGCTTCGCAAGGCACGTTAAGCAGTTGGCGCCGGCTGCCGTCGAGAGATGGTAATCGTTAAGCCAAGTCATAGCCCTTAGGGCGGATTCAAAAACGTCTGACAGTAAGACCAGCCACTAGTCTTGCAAGCCTCCACTAATCCGGACTTGGCCCCCGTGGTGGAGTAGGTATGGCTTATACCTTCCTCAGGGAAGAGACCCGTGCCCCTCGGTGGGGACATAATGAGTTGATGATGATGTTTATCATCGTCACCCTGTGACCAAAGTTCCTAAATGAGAACAGATAGAACAAGAGATATTTATGGGTATCATGGACGATGTACCTGTAGCCGATGTACCGAGGGTATTATGGTAGATGTATCTAAGGGTCGATATACCTAGGTAATCCGTGTACCCGTTTATCTAAAAAAAATCGCTTTTACTAAGATGCGAGTATACCACGAGTAGGTAAAAGTGGACTTCAGTTTTTCGCCACTAAGATTTACCACTCTGCCCGAGCTTACTAAAATCGTCAAATCTTTCGCTATAAACCACGACTGTCAACGCCGATTGTAAGCAATTAAACGTTCAAAGCTTCAACTTTGAGCGTTTCAGATTGTTTATATCATAGACATCATAGTAGGTATTAAAAGCGCTGTAGGTACCTAAACGGCACTATGTTATCGTTGCCATTGTAAATTAGCGTCTACGATATATCTATCTAAACCTGCAGCTTAAGTTAGGTACAAAAGCGTGAAAACCCCACCAATGAAGTATCTGACAAAAACACCACGAAAAGTCAAAGTATCGAATCTGAATAGACAAACTTTGATTTTCAAACGATGTTACAGATACAAACTGCTGATCTCAACAGAATTTCTAGCAATTTTATTTTTCTAAAGAGTGTTGTATTGGAATGGACCGCTGCGGGTCAGCCACATTTAATGCACACGTTTAAATTCAAGCGGGTATCAGAAAACAGCTGTGCAAGCTTTTACATACGAACCCTGTCCACCGGTGCACTAAGACTGGGTATTTTACTCCGAAAATTATTAAATCATCATCAACATCAACCGGTGTCAGTCCACAGCTGGACACAGGCCTCTCCTAAGACACCCTGATTCATTACATAAAATACGTAACACCATTTTAACTTGTTTCTGCCGACTTCATGGCTATAAAAATTGTTATTAAATATCAGAATATTCAGAAAGTCTTGTAAAACAAGTGCTTATTCGGTCCTTGAAATCGATGCAAGTTCTTTGCACAATTATTTCATAGGTCATTCACATTACAGTCGTTCTTAGTTACATTATTCAGTCAATACTGGTCACACTTTCACGAATAACTATGGCTGTATTGATTAGCGTCACAGTAGTGCTACGGTACTCTGACACTTATTAATAAGCAAAAAGAACTTTCGGCGATTATCCTAACGTTTTAAACTTACTTTGCGTTGTTCATAATATTGACATCAATCACATTGTAAATTCTTTACGCTGAAATAAATTTCCTATTTTCCCACTGATAAAATAGCCACGGAAAATTTACTGACGTAAATAATTCAGATCCCTAAGTTCAATGTCTTCGTACACGATAATTACCCGGAACGACTTCCTATTTGTACAATGGGAGGTTGGTGATAGTTTCAGTGACGCGGTTAAGTGCCAAAAAACATCAGTGAATGTAACATTTTCGTTTTATCAACGAATGCGACACAGGCCGCCTGGAATCTGCAAAATGAGTTTGGTGTTAGGCGAATAGGCAAAAGAGTGGAGATGCTTGGCAAAGATAAACCAACTAAAATATGATCAAATTAACGTACACTCAAGCGGTAGTAGGTACCACCCCTTTTTTGTTTATCTTTGAAGAGAATACCCCGTTTTAGACCCTAGAACACTCTTCAGTTTCCATACATTCCGATCGTATTCACAAATACCTACCAACAAATTTGAAACCAACGCGGCGATACGAATCTGCTTAGGGTAATTCAACGTAGGTATTATATTCCACGGTCATTAGGTTTGCTTATCTGGATGGAAAATCCCGGCCGGAATTAGGAATTTCGTATTTGACTCATTTTGCATCAATTGAATTGCGTATCAAAAGGTTAAGAGCGATCGCAAATGGGTCAAATCGAAAACTGGAAGATACTGTAGGATAAGAGAGCTTTATCAATCAGCGGCCTCTATTCCCGACATGTACAATAGCCCTTTTAGGGTTTCGTACCCGAAAGGTTCCAACGGGAACCTTATTATAGGTAAGCCTACATGTATCTCATCTGTAAAGGACTTTTTCTCATGAACCGTAATAGGTAGGTAATCAGTTGAAATTATTAGAGAATATTGGTATTAAGGTGTTTTAGCAACCATATATAAAAAAAACCGGCTAAGTGCCAGTCGGACTCGCGCACGGCGGGTTCCGTACTAATTTGTGCATAGGTTCGTAACATTATATTATTTCTAGGTATTCTATATACGTTCCACTGCAAGGTATAGACCTTTTCTCAGAATGAGAGTATATGGGCTTAATTAACATTATTTAATTATTATACCTACATATCTATAATATTAAAAAAATATCGCTGAATGTGTTGGTAAGCGCAAATCTCGAGAGTAGCTGAACCGATTTCCTAATTCTTTTTTTAGAATATTCCTTGAAGTACGAGGATGGTTCTTACGGTGACAAAAGTAAAAAAATAATTAAAGAATCGACTGTTATCCGGTACGAAGTTCGGTGGGTCACCTAGTTAGATATAAATATTATGTATTAATAATTTAAATAATGGTAACTAAGAAAATAGAATCGAGTTTCTTGTCACATTTTCCCGAACTTCAGAATTTTTTTTATTTTGCGCCTTACTAACGTGTCTTTAAAAACCTATTTACAGGCTAAACATTCCACCCATACCGGGATTCGAACCCGCGACCTCTGGCTAACCGTGCCAGAGATAGCGGGATCGAGTCCCGGCACGGGTGAAATTTTTAGCCGCTAAATAGATTTTTAAAAATTGACCTTAGCACGGGTTAGTGCATTAAAAAGAATATAATTCCTAATGTGTCGTTTTCCCTGTATTTGTAGTAAGAGTATAAGACGATATAACTTACCAAACATAGTTCTAGGTCAACGGGAAGTATGTACCTACCCTATGAATTTTGATTCCCTTCAGTGTCTCGTTTTTTGTGGCGTTACAAGTTTTCGTAACTTTTTTGCGTTAACTTCATGTTTGAATTTTTCACAGTTTCAAGAGAATGTAGACCTGACTCTATATCAATCCTTGTACGTCCCCACTGCTAGGGCACGGGTCTCTTCCTCGCAGGAAGGTTAGGCCATACTCCACCACGGGGGCCATGTCCGGGTTAGTGGAGGATTGTAAGACAGTGCGGCCTTACAAATAATAAAAAAACGGTCAAACCTGAATCGAAGTCACTAAATATACTAATATAAGCCCCTGTTTCACAATGTTCAAATAAAGTTCCAGATAAACTATCGGCAACCAGGGCTACCATTAGTTCTAAATTTAAATATTATTTCCTATATTGCGTGTGTTCGTTAATGGCTTCAAATTTAGAACAGACGGCAGCCCTGGTTGCGGATAGCTTATCCGGAACTTTATCTGCAGATTGTGAAACAGACCCAATTTACTACCTGTACGATCAATTTAAATTAATATTAGTTTTAACACCGGACGAGGGATGGCGTTACTGGTACGGAACCCTCGGTGCGCGAGTCAGACTCGCACTTGACCGGTTTTCATTAGTAAGGGAGTTTACGAATTACTAAACGCTCGTTTAGTAATTTGGGGATGCGTGTGGATTATGGGCATTACCCCCCAATGATGAAATGAAAAGGTTTTATTCAAAGTAGCGCAGATACTGCGGCTTAATGAACGTTACAAGTCAAACTAGGTGTCCATTTCAAAATCTGGATCATTTTGGAGAAAAAATGGACAAAAAATCTCCAAACTGAGTCTTTTCAAATTCCTTAATTAACAAAATTTACACAGATTCTACAAAACTCGTGAATTTTACATGCTTGAATTCCAGACATCATTGTCATCTAAATAATCCTTAATATTGTCGCGGTCCTATCCCGAACCATCTAGAATAGAGCCTTCTGGAAGCCTATCGAATAGTCGCCGCATGCTGCGTTTTAGTAAACAATAAAACGCTGGAAGCAATAGTGACTCGTATGTCCACTAGTATAAGGTTCAAATCTCTTTGACAAGGACTTTGTTCTAGAGTCGTTGCCGCGTGTACAAGACGAAGATGGTCTCAATGTCCGCTGCCCGTCCCCACAATAGTATACCTAGGACATGATACTATGAAAGTAACTAAAATAAACAAGCCTGGCAGTTGCGACGTCAGTTAGTTCCCTAATTCTTTTAACAGCATATGCTGCAGAGCTAAGCCTATTTGCCAATTTTTCTATATGAGGACCCCATTGAAGCTTTGCATCAATTGTGATACCTAAAAATACAGTCTCTTCGACAAGGTCTAGTTTGTCCCTTCCCAATATAACTTTGCTGTCAACTACTTTGACATTTGGTAGAGTGAACTTTATACATTTTGTCTTTTTTGAATTTAACAATTAGTTATTAGACGTAACCAGTTTAGTACCTGAGAGAGAGCAGCATTAGTATTGTCAAGGTCATCTTCTTGTCTCTTAATTTTGAAAATAAGTGACGTGTCATCTGCAAATAATACTATTTCTGACATATTTTGAACCATGAACGGCAAATCATTTACATATACGAGGAAGAGGAACGGCCCCAAAATCGATCGCTGTGGTACTCCTATCCTGACCTCTGATCCTGAAGATTTAGTTCTATTTATATCAGCTCTTTGAATTTTTCCTTCTAAATATGATGTCATAAGTTTTAGGCTATTCCCGTTTATACCATAGTGCTTTAATTTTAAAAGAAGTGTTTTATGGTCCACGCAATCAAATGCTTTTGACAAGTCACAGAATACGCCTATAGCATCCTTGCGATCTTCCCATGCATTAAATATATGTTTAACTAACATGACGCCGGCGTCCGTTGTAGAGCGCCCTTGCGTAAAGCCGAATTGCTGACCATGGAGAAGTTGGTAGTCATTGAAGTGTGTAAGCAGTTGATGGCACAACCTTACGCTATGGCACTCATTAGGGGAAGGTTACGTCCAGCCGTGGACTAATATAGCCTGTAGAAGAAGAAACGCTCGTTTATCAAATAATAATTTTATTATTTCATACTTATCAACATATTAAAAAAATTGTCTATTCATTATTTAAAAATTATGTAACTGATTACAATTGCTTTAAATTACCTTAGCACTTTTTGAACTAAAACTTTCGCAAGCACAACTTCCGCACTTTATTCCGGATTCACTTTTTAGATTTTTTTATTAATTATTTTACACACATTTTAAACTTTCGCGACTTGAGCACATAATGAGAATATTTTCGGGGCTTATCCGCGTAGTCACTTAATTTATTGCTATTTTACCTCGAAGTTTCGACGACGTTACAGTAATCGTGGTCACGAGAAGATTGATGGCTGGTACCCGATTGCATCTTCGGCTGATAAGGTTTCAGACTAATCCCATGTTTGCGACAGTTAGGAACCACATTCCCGATTGAAATTTTTGTGTTTCTTAATTTCAACCGCTTCACGCACAATTCGGCTATAATAATGGCGATCGTTGGAAAGTAAATTACTACGCGATTAAGCCCCGAAAATAGTGTACACAGTTTAGTCAAATTATGCGGCACTTGAATTTATGCTATAGGATAGTGACTTGAGCATAAAAATCATGGTTTTCATTAGCTAGCAATACTACTTTTTACTATACATGGTTCTGTTATATTATACAAGGTGTTAAAGTTGCATGATTCTAATGTCTGATATAATAATAATAATAATCTCATTCGTTAACATTTCATATTATCTGTACACATAATTAAATATTTAAGCAACTTTTACGTCATAGCTTGACCCTGTAATTTAAAAGAAAGCTTAATATTTCACCATGATAAGACAAGATAAGCATACACACCAGAAAACAATTACAGATACTAAAAACCTATATAGAGGCTAAAAATTCCACCCATGCCGGGATTCGAACCCGCGACCTCTGGCTATGCGTGCCAGAGCCACGGCGCGGATAGCCAGAGGTCGCGGGTTCGAGTCCCGGCATGAGTGGAATTTTTAGCCTCTAAATTGGTTTTTAAAATTGTCCTTAGCACGGGTTAGTGCATTAAAAAGAATATAATTACAGATACTAACAATTCTGGCAGTCGCCAGTTCCGACAAGCAATTTTGAATCCCAAAATATACAAGAATCAGAATCACAGAGCCCACAAACCACACCTGTTACAAAATTTTCATATAATAATAATAATACATGCCTATTACGTCACTAATGAGGTCACAAGATAATATTTTCTTTACAACAAATGTTACAATGGCAAATTTTATAAGATAATTTTCTACAAATCTACACCTAAATGGATCAAGATTATTCGATGTGTTTGCATAAATTGGCACGTCGTAAAGTAAAAAAAAACTGGTGCTATTGTTAAATTACTGTTTTATTTTGACTAAGAGAATAATGGGCACAAAAACTAAGCACCGTGTTACAAAATACAATAAATACTATCGGAAATACTAAACTCATGTTAACTTTAATACTTAGAGTATTTTTTATGACTCGCGATGCTCATACTTAGTTTTATATTAAACGAATCTAATTGCGATTATTTATTATGTAAAAGGTAATTACCCTAATTCCTTATCAGCGGACCTATCCGCGGACGTAGGAAGAGATGTGTGTCGGCCCAATGCGAAAAACTAGTGACATGAGAAATGACCACAGGACCTCACTACAATAATTGACTGTACTCGCCACTTCAGTTCACCTGTAGCGATGGGAAATGCAACGCCGTGGCCGAAACGTCGGAGATTAAGATAAGTAACTTGTAAATAATCGCGATTAATACACGCGACTAGACACGTTTAACATAAAACTATTTAATACTTATCGCTTTACAAATGGAGCTAATTTGAAACACAGGGTGTGTACTTTTCGTTAACTTTGTAAACTAAGGAAAATAGAATTAAAAAAAATACAAAGAAATAGTAAAAGCAAATGAAAATGCATTTTGAAGTGTCAGAAAGTGTAAAGTAAGTCGGTTTGTTTACTATCCTATTATAAAGATTTATCGACAACATTGGAGACCTTCAAGAATATTATAAACAATTGTGCGTTTCACAAGAACCATGAGGCAAATCATGACTGTCGACAGCACCTTTTTAAAAACCACAGTGACAAATTTCCATTCGTCTTTTGTAGCTCAAATAACCGCAATGGACTAATCGTACAAGTTTAATTCCGTTGACGCCCCACAGCCTGGCTGCGTTTCGGCGTATAATAAGCAAGAATGGAGTTATACGATCTGCTGTACCAGGTGTATTTAATTGTCATTAGACTACAATACACGAGTGGCAATCAGAATCAGTAAGATTCGATAAGTTCATAATGTTCGGTGCCAATCGGACAAAATCATTGGCTAACCGAACCGCCATTTTGATTTAAACGCGCGCTGATTGGGTAGCGTGTCTACCCAATCAGTGAGCGATTAAATCAAGATGGCGGTTCCCCGGTGACGCCTGTTATCTCAGTCGCTTTTCCCACCAGCTTCCCTTGGACGGAGGTCCTGAATACCGTTGGATGGACTTAGTAGTAAATGACCTATAGAGTCACAGATAAAATATCGCGCTAGGCAGCAAGCCTTTCTTCGAAAGCTTATCAGAGGGAAGGAAGCAGGGGCAAATATCGTAAGGCAGAGCTAAAAACAGTGCTCAGCGTATGCATAACGCGTTCTATAAAAATTTAAAGTTTGCAGTTTCTTGTTGCGTCCAAAAACAAAGCTTGGTCTAAGATGGCGGGCTCACAGGCGGCTTGGCTGTAAATCTGTCTGTCTGTTTCATTAGTGATAATTTTATATCGAGTTCGCGTATCTACCAATGTGCACCCAGCCTATATTTTTACGTCACTAACCAGTTCAGAAGTGTGAAAGCGCTAGGATACTTGATGGGCAATGTTCTAACAGGTAAGCTGTTCCTAGTCCTGAATTTTACATCCAAGAACCAGTTTAGAATGGCCTGTAAGTGGTAGGATACTTAATAGGCAGCGAGCTCGTGGTGAACTGGGCGAGATGGTCCCAGCCGAGCTGCGTGTAGGCCTCTATGAGTCGTTCCTCGGCGTCTTTGGAGGGTTTCTCCTCTTGTATCTTGGCGAGCAGCTTGATGGCTCTGCCCCAGTGCCGTAACGTGAAGCAGTGCCACACGCCGAAGTGAATGGCCTGTCGCAGGGAGATGTTAATTACAGTAACTTTCACAACACAATTGGTATTACGATTACTACTAGCGTAATGACGACTGCTATTATGATTGTGTGGAATGACGATTCGCTCGTGAAACTTATCATCTTAATATTGCAAAAAAATGAGCATACTTTTGTTACTAAAATTACGTAGGTACATTGTTATACTTAGTTTTTGATAAAACAAAAACGTTTTATATTTTAGAATAAAATTTTCCAATCAACAAGATCTAGATGGATTGAGAATACTTTATTGCATAACGACATTTTTTTATATGGCCAACGGCCTCGGTGGCGCAGCGGTTTGGCATGCTGACTGTAAAACCGAAGGTCTCGGGTTCGATCCCCGGCCGGGTCAAACTAGGAAACGAACTTTTCTAGTATGTCTCGAGTCTTCGATGCTATCTTTGTATTTCATCATCATCATCATCAGCCCGGTAAACCCCACTGCTGGGTATAGGCCTCTTCATTTACACGCCAGCCAGCACGGTCTCGCGCTATGTATTTATTGTATTAAATCTATCGTCGAGTTAGCACCTATAACAAAAGTCATTTAGTTGTACTTAGTATAGGGCTAACGAGATCTGTGTCATGTGTCCATGATTCATTTTATATCTAAGAAATTGTATTAGGTTATATTGTAGTTGTATGTGTGTTTTGTGTGTGTGTGAGGGTGTGTGTATGTGTGTTGCGTGTGTGCATCTTGTGTATGCATGCGTATGTGTATGTGTATGTTCTTGAATGTACGCGATTTGGGTGATTTAAGCAGAGTAACATTTTATGTTTCAGTGTTTAACTTTGAGTTTCCTTATTGTCAATAAACATCTAGAGGTGCGTGCGAGCGTGTGTGTGTTTGTGCGTGTGTGCGCGTGTGTGTGTGTTCGTACGTGCGTGCTTGTGTGTGTGAGTGTGCGTGTGTGCTTCTGTGTGTAAGTGTGCGTGTGTACGGATGTGTGTGTGCGTGCGCATGTTGTGTTCGTACGTGCGTGCTTGTGTGTGTGAGTGTGTGCTTGTGTGTGTGAGTGTGCGTGTGTACGGATGTGTGTGTGCGTGCGCGTGTTTGCCTCCGTGTCACCTTGGCGTCGGCGAGGTCGGTGTACTTGAGCAGGTCCGCGGTGGTATCCCTGAGCCGCTGCAGCAGCGGGTCGCGCGCCGCGGCGTCCGCGCCGGCGCCGGCTAGCGCGGCCAGCCGGCACAGCGCCGTGCCGCGGCGGCACAGCGCCTCCACCAGGTAGCCGCGCTGCTTCTCCTGCTCCCTGGGGGGGGGACGGGGGAATTAGCTTGGCTGCTTTTTTGTTCCCGGCTGGGAAACAAAAAAAAAAGCCCAGGTCTTGGATGTTTTACATGTTTGTGATGTCGTTGTTTCTGGTTCCCACGACACAGGGTATCCTAGTGTGGGGCCAGAATCAATGTATGTGCCTGTATGTAAATGTTATGTTATGCTTCTTATAAGTCGATTAGTTAGAATATTTTCGGGGCTTCATCGCGTTGTCTTCTTCTTCTTCAGGCTATAGTCCACTGCTGGACATAGCCCTCCCCTAATGAGCGCCGTAGCGCAAGGTTGTGCCATCATAGGGGGTTAGTGCCCATAATCCCCACGCTGGGCATGCTGGTTGGGGATCGCAGTTTTGTGGGGTTGTACTGCAGGGGGCGCTGCTGCCCACCCCCTGGTTTGTGTCCCTTAGACGCGTTTTACGACACCCGCGGGAAGAATTTGGGTTGGTGCTATTCTCTAGGCCGACACCACACAGCAGTAATTTATTGCTATTTTACCTCGACGTTTCAACGACGTTACAGTCGTAGTGGCGAGAAAACCGAAAGTATTCTAACTATGTGTGCGAGTCGCGAAAGTTTAAAATATGTTATAAGTCGATTACTTCTACAGGGCGATTTCAAAATCGTCAACTATATTCTGCAGTTGAGTCACTTTCCTGGAGTTGTTTTTCTATGCTCAAGATCGTAGGTTGTCCGGAAGAAATTGCTCTAAGCAATACGGCCGCCAATGGTACTGTATCTCTGTAATTATTTTATGTTTGATTTTTTCCTGGTGTATAATAAAGAATATTCTTACCTATCTTATCTCAAGTAACTTTAAATTCGTATTTTCATTATATTTATTTAATAATCTATTTTTCTAAAACAAACTTCATATGTTTCTAAATAACGATATAATATCCCCTTTAAATTTTGACCACCTCAGGCACTCAAGTTTCCTTACGGTGTTTTCCTTCACCGTTTACGAGTGCCATTGCTATCATAACTTCACAAATCTAATTATCTTCGACAACTAAGTCATTGGTACATGCCCACATCGGGAATAAAACCTGAGTCTCTCGCTTCGTCCATGTTCTACCGATTAATATTTCTTATTATTTACACTAAGACACTTTAAAGTCCCTTTAAAATGTGAAAAAATCAAGTAAATGTGAAAAAAGTGAATTGAAATTCAATTAAAATACAAGGACCATTTGATCACTATTAACACTACATATTACCTGTTTTTCGTACACCAACAACAAGGAGTTTTTCATAGAACTACAATTCATGATTTACTATTACAACTAGATGTACAGTCTGTTAGCTTTTAGAATATACCACGGCTACTATAGGATAGAATCTGATATATTCGCGTAACAGAAATATCGGAACTAATATGACACATAATTTACATAACTTTTCAAAATAGTTAAGAAAAGTTTTATACAGAGTAGGAAGTAGTATTACACTCGTGTGCTTTCGGCGAAAACCGAACCCTACTCTAGAGCCCGAGATATATTCTGAAAGCTAACAGACTGTACATTGATTAACCCACAGATTAACGATTAGCAAGACTCTGCCATGCAAGGTACATCGTATTGTCAAAATAAATACGTCCTGTCGTCTGTCCTCTGAGCGAATTCACAAGAGCTACTCTTTTTATGTTGTGTTACAGTAAATAGATATTTTTCTACCATTTTGTTATCTATAGTTAATTACACACAACTAAGTATATTTTTGGAACTTGCTACCGCAATAGGGGCTCCCTGTAATGTTAGCGTTAAGTTTTTTGGTATAAATAAAAAAAAATTACGAATTGTACTTTCACGGAACGCGGCACCGTCTCATAATTTCAACAGAGAGGATGGTTTCAAGCTTAGTATAGCTACTTAGTACGTGGAATCCAGTGCTAAGTAAATACAAATCACGCGCCTTATCACCGGACCTGTCCGCCGGCGTAGTGAGTGTTGTGTGTTGGCCAGCTGCGAAAAATTAAAAGTGACTACCAACAATAATTGACTGTACTCGCCACTTCAGTCTACCAGAGACCGCGGCAACTTAACGCTGCCGAAACGTCGGGAAATAAGGTTACGTTTTACCTAATAAATAATTGCGATTACACCCGTTTGATATATAACTACTGTTAATTCACCGTCACTCTGACTTACTGTTTAATTTTACTGGCGTCCGGTCGCGTGTCATTCTTGATTCCTAAATACGCGAGCAGTTTCTCTTGGTCTATTTGTTTTATAACCTGCAAATGAAAAAAACAAATTAAATAATGGGCGCCATCTATTGGCAACCATTAATTTTGCCCACCCAACCTCCTCTTTTTTTTAAAAGCCCCAATCAATCAAACAATTAATAAATCAATCAATTAATTTTTGGTATGTCATGAATGTTACAGCTGGTAAATGTAATTTGTTAAATGACACCTGTAAGTTGTTGCATGACATCTGTAAGGGCACTACAATATTTATTATTATTCTTGGTTTATTAAATTATACTACCATATTTATCTCTCTTAGAAATAAGGTAACATTAAAATTGTTAAATATTAAAATATTCTCAACAATTTTCCATTTTATAAAGAGCTTTTCGATAAATTAATTTAATTACTGAATTTAATTCGCAAATGAACGTAACTTTGAAATTAAACAAAGTCATTGGTACATGCCCGCACTCGGGATCGAACCTGGGTCGGATCGAATCTCGCTTGCCTGTCCATGGTTGTACCCACTGAGCTACCCCTTCACCTATCTAGTGTGAGTGAAGATACCACTGGACGCTGTATAAATCATCTCATTAAGTAGATGCAAAAAGGCCAATATGATGATTTAATACAATTTTAACCTCAGGTAGTCAAGCATAGTTCATCTAAAACAATCTCCCAGGCACTGCAGGGTCTGACTGGTCGTTTCACCCATCTAGACCCATCTAGGTTGGACGTTGTATAAATCCATCTCAATAAATAAATGCAAAGGCCGCAGTTAACCTCGGATGACAGCATACATTTTAGACTTAGTGGCAGTCGTCAAAACTGAAGTGCATTTCTATAATTAAAAGCATGCCTACTTTTTCTTAAGCTATTCGCTCACGCAGCATAATCAGTACAATATAATCGAGCCTTAATTACTTACCTTATCGGCAATAGAAATAATGTGTTCGCATGAGGTCGTCGTGACGTCAGGCACTTGGTCCGCATGAGGTAGTCTGGAATAAAACCAGTATTTATTTTATTTCACTCATAATTTTATTTATTCGTATGTAGGCAGTGTCTAAGCACCATTGACAGTGAGACTAAATAAAAACTGATTTAAGATAAAGTACTTAAACCATACCCGACACTGTATGAAACCACACACCAATACGGTTGCAAGAATAGTGACTGTACATACCCTTTCGTTTCATACATTACTGAGTTACTTTACTAGAATGTATTAAAAAATCTTCTGACAAAACTGGGTAACTTACCAAGAAACCTACCTTAACAGTTATGTACATGGAGGTAAATATTATTTTTACATTATCTAGTTCCATGATGGCGCTACTGCGAATTTATTTTCGTACTAGTTCCATTCATGCGTATAAGCTCAAATGATGGAACTACTGCGAGTACTAAAACTTTGATGTCGCACTAGAACCAATAAATGAACATTTATATGTTTTTGTTATTCAATTTTATTTTCAGGGTTTTTGTCACTTAGTGACCACATCAGCCGCATCGTAACTCTACAAAAAATATAATTAAAGATATGTACATAAGTGCCATCTTCAAAATTAAAACGTTGAGTGGAAAAGTATGGGCTGACGGATTAACTTTTTAACTGACACGATAAAGACGAGAGTATTGTATGAGATAAAAAATTGTTAAGTGATATAATATATTGATATATAATATACGCAGGCCTTTCACCAGAATGTCTGACGACCTGGTTACGGTGGCGGAGGCTCGCTGGATGCGGATGGCACAACACCGGTAAGCTTGGAAAAACATGAGGGGAGCCTATGTGATGCAGTGGGTGTCTAATGGCCGATGATTTCTACGTGAGATTACCCATATAATTTTTCATCCCATCTATTCAAAAAGGATGACTTTATTCGCCTTGAAGTGCACCCAAAGGTGGTGTTTTCTATAAGAAACTTAGCGCCGTAAAATTATTATTTCGCTCCCTTATGGTACAATTTATTTACTATTATTGTTTGGGTGTATGTGACTTACTTCTTGGGATCAGAGGGCGGGTCCAATCCGTGCAGATAGGCGACGTGCGTCCCCAGGAAGCCGGGGAACGTCTCCTGCATCTGCTCATACACCTGCTCCAGCTTCTCGCCTTCTGTACACGAGATTAAAATCTTGCTACAATTGCCCACAACACGCTCAACATCATTTTCCAATTTTTTCGTCTCAGAGACATGCTTGGTCCAGAAGTCGAGTTTCTTCGTCCGGGGCCCGTAAACGAGATTAACTCGGCGCTAATCTTGACGTCTAACCTAACCTTGGATCAAGGCTCTGCGGTAATCCTAAGCTATGACTAAATACAAATTAAACTGAAATCCAATAAACATGGCTAACAGATCAACCACGCTCTGCTACCAGAAAATGAATCTTGAAAAAAAATAATGGAAAGTCGAGGATCTTTTCCACTTTCACACTTCCTGCACTAGTGTAAAAGAGATATTCTTTATTGTACACAGAAATTACAGTAACAGAAATTATAAAAATATAGTACAAATGGCGGCTTTATTACACGTCACTGACGTAGTTTTTTCAGCTACTTGGCGTTGAAGTCCTTGAGCGACTTCATATAGTCCAGCGCGGGCTCGGACTTAGGCTCGGATCGGGCCCGTGGGGCGGTAGGAATGTATCGTATCTAACCTCTGCCGCTCGCCTAACCACCTATGCCAAGCTCTAGAAGTCTATCATTGGTCACTGACCCAGTTTAGTCAGTCACACAGCTTTAAAGACCTTATGTGCGTTTATAAAGTCCTGTGTCGACTCGCACTTCTATAGCGGCGCGGTGAAGATGTATTCTTAACCTATGCCGTCCGCTTAGCGGCCTATGCCACTTGACTAAACACTGATCTAGTTTTAGTCAGCCATGTAGCACGCACATATAGTCGTGCGTGGACTCGGACTTCTCCCGCGGCGCGGCTGAGATGTATCGTTACCCCTGCCGTCCGCTTAGCCGCCTATGCGAACTCTGGCTAGGCACTTGACGTCTTTCCCTCTTTACTCAAACAATTTAGTCAGCCACGTGGCGTTAAAGAACTTAAGTCCTGCGCGGACTCAAACTCGTCCTGCGGCGCAGCGGAGGTTTATCGTAACCCCTGCCGTCCATTTCACGCCCTATCCCTAAGCAACGTGTTTCCCTCCTTCCTCACCCAGTTTAGTCAACCACGTGGCGTTGAAGTCCTTGAGCGCATCTATGTAGTCCTGAACTGGCTTGTGCTGCGGCGCGACGGAGATGTATCGTAACTTCTATGAAGTTAATTTCACGCCTTATCCCTAAGCACCAGACTCGTTTCCCTCCTGACTCACCCAGCTTAGTCAGCCATGTGGCGTTGAAGTCCATAAACGTTTCCATATAGTCACCCCAGCCGTCCGCTTTGTGGCCGATATCATCTTTGGCTAAGCACTGGAGGTGTTTCCCTCGTCACTCACCCAGCTTAGTCAGCCACGTGGCGTTAACTCCTGCGCGGGCTCAGACTTGTCTTATAAGTGGGGTTACCCCTGCTGGCCATTTTACGCCTCATCCCTAAGCACTAGCCTTCTTACTCACTCAGCTTAGTCAGCCACGTGGCGTTAAAGACCTTAAGCGCGTCCATGTAGTCTTGCGCGGGCTTGTCCTGCAGCGCGGCGAAAATGTATCGTAACCTATGACTTCCATTTTACGCCCTATCTACGGATAGGGCGTAAAATGGAAGTCATGGGTTACAACGTGTTTCCCTCATTTTACTCACCCAGCTTAGTCAGCCACGTGGCGTTGAAGTCCTTGAGCGCGTCCATGTAGTCCTGAACGGGCTTGTGCTGCGGCGCGGCGTAGATTTATCGTTGACCCTGCCGTCTATTTTACGCCCTATCCTCAAGCACTAGCCGTGTTTCCCTCCTGACTCACCCAGTTTCGTCAGCCACGTGGCGTTGAAGTCCTTGAGCGCGTCCAAGTAGTCCTGAGCGGGCGGTTTGTTTTGCGGCGCGGCGAAGATGTATCGTTACCCTTGCCCTCCATTTTAAACTTTATCCCTAAGCACCAGACTTGTTTCCCTCCTGACTCATCCAGCTTAGTCAGCCATGTGGCGTTGAAGTCCATAGTCACCCCAGCCGTCCGCTTTGTGGCCGATATCATCTTTGGCTAAGCACTGGAGGTGTTTCCCTCCTGACTCACCCAGCTTAGTCAGCCACGTGGCGTTGAAGTCCTTGAGCGCGTCCATGTAGTCGAGCGCGGGCTTGTCGCGCGGCGCGGGCGCGGGCGCGGGCGCGCGGCGCGGCGGCTCGGCGGGCACGTAGGCCAGCGGGGTGAGGTCCACCTTGCGCGCCAGCTCGTCCTTGGCGAAGCACGCCGTGCCCGTCAGCGTCTGCCCCACGGTCAGGCTGGACCGGCCGATCCTGCCCACCGGCACCATTAACATTTACATACTGGCACATACACTGCTTCCGGCCCCACACTAGGATAGCCTGTGTCGTGGGAACCAGAAACGACGACGTCACACACTTTTTTGTTCCCAGCCGGAATTCGAACACGGGACCTCTTGCACGGTAGGCAGACGCGCTACCGCTACGCCACAGAGGTCGTCGTTAAATAACATAACTTTTTATAAACCTATTTAGAGGCTGTATGGAGGTAGGTCACACAAGCTCAGTTGGGAGAGCGCTGGCACGGTTAGCCAGAGGGCGCGGGTTCGAGTCCCGGCGTGGGTGGAATTTTTAGCCTCCAAATAGGTTTTTAAAATTGTCCTTAGCACAGATTGGTGCATTAAAACGTACCATGACATAAGCGCTCGTGGTCTAGCCGAGCGAGTGATTGGAATCAATCACTTGAATTAAGCAACGACAGGCGCGATCGGGTGCCCGTCCCGTCACCTAGTAGCATTTTTCCGTGCACTTCCGTGCTCCGCAAGGCACGTTAAGCCGTCGGTGCTGGCTGCTATGCATAATAGTAGTAAAGCGATGTCAGAGACCCCATAAAGCTCGAGGCTCAATAACTTCTGACAGTAAGGCTCGCCACTGTCTTACAATCCTCCACCAACCCGGACTTGAACCCCGTGGTGGAGTGCGGTCTAACCTTCCTGTGATGCAGTAAGAATCCCGTGCCCCAGCAGTGGGGACATACAAGAGTCGATATCGAAGGTAAAAAAACGGAGGTAACAGTTACTTCCAGTCTTCTAAAACTACGCAAATTTTGAAGAACTTTTTCTTCTTGTCCACAAAATTATGAAGAAAATATTGAATCTGGAACAGTAAGTATTCCGGACTTCCTACTAAATCATTGGGTGTGAGTTAAGAAAGTTATTGGTGATGTCCTATTTCTAGGACGCCAGGGCTTAGGAGGGTAAGGCAGTAGCGGGCTTTACTGTCGAATATTACCGAGTCGCCAGTAAGACCTATGGCCTGGCTTACTGATTGCCATAACATGACAGCCAGCAACAATGGCTTAACGTGTCTTGCGAAGCACGGAAGCGCTGGGAAAAATGCCACTAGCGATAGTCACGGGATGGTCACCCATACAGCACCTGACTGCGCCTGTTGTTAAGCTTTATGATTGATTCCAATTTATATAATATAATTTATAATTACAATTTCAGGAAGAGACCCGTGCCTCAACAGTAGGGACATACAAGCGTTGATTACAATTTCACAGTTAATAATTTGTATGAAGTTTTTGAAATATATACATTTTTAATTTGGAGGACGTAATTGTCAACAATTTGTAAATAGCCATTTACACTTTATTAGAGATAACTGATAATACAAAAAAGCATTCGTTTTGCATGTCTCCTTTTTCAATCTTTTCATAAAAAAATATGTTCTCTCAAAGTTCTCTGTTTGTTCATTTCTTAATTCTACTTTATTCAAACAAATTTTAATTTTAAAGTGTGTAGCTATTGATGTTAGAGTTCTTATGTTATATAATGTAATACACTTAAATGAATAATAGAAATTATTATCAATATCCTTATTATAATTAATTAATTAAAAACAAATACTTACTTGTCAGCAGGTAATGGAGTGATATAGATGGGTAGCAAGTCTCCATTTGATACGGAGCCCGCAGTGAATTTCTTTCCACCAGTCAATGCCTGCATAAAAGAATAAAATACAATAGAGAATGATATGACACAAATGGCATGTAATTGTACTGAAATCCAAATAAAATTATTAGTCGCTGAGGAATGTCTTTTTTCCCTCAATGTAAGTATATTTTCCCTTGTGTCTTTTTTCGGTTTGTAAAGTTTCCTTGAATGTGCTCTTCTCTGCATTTTCATTCCTCTAACGGCGCTTTCTTCCGGAATGCCCATTTTCCGATTGTTTTTAAAGAAATGTCTATTTCCCCGAAACTAGTTTGTGCTGGAAAATTCATTTCCCTGAATGTGTTTTTTCTGAATGTCTTTGTTCTTTTTCTGTGTTCTTTTTCTTTCAGAAAATGTTCTTTTTCTGGAAGTCATGTTCCACTCGTCTTTTTAACCTACAGCTGGCTGCACGTACCCGGTTGCTGCGTCTAGCTGCACGTACCTGGCTGAGCTGGCTTCGCGTAGTTGGATGCCTTAGCTTGTCGCACGTATCTGACTGCTGCGCCTTGTCGCACGTACCTGGCTGCTGCTGCTTGTCGCACGTCCCCGACTGCTGCGGCTTGTCGTACGTACCTGGAGATCTATTTTTGAATCACTCGTATGAAATTGTATCGTCGAATGCGACATAAGTCACACTCGTCTTTTAAGTCGCATGATCTGTTTTTCCGTATTTTTGAATCGTTCGCCTGAAGTGTTGCCAGTACAATTTGAAGTATTGTATTTTATCCGTTCCACGCAGAAATTACAAAAACCGGAAACTACCGTAACGGAAACGGAACGTAAAATATTTCGTTTATTGGCTGTTAAGATGAAAAATCTTTGCCTTTAGTTGCAAAACAAACAAAACACTGTCATAGATCGTAAATAATAACACTGGTTTGTTTTTGTTCGAAAATGTCGAAACAAAAAATCAATTCGGCACAAAAGCACAAATACCTCGATTTGAAATTGACACAAATTTTGACAATTAATCTATCGATCGACATACGAGACGAAGGGTAAGGACCATTCGTTGCAGTCGAGTGATTCAAAAATACGGAATTTCGTATGTCGAACGAAAATCAGTAGAAATCGAGCGCTCGACGCGAGACGAGTGGTTCAAAAATAGAGCTCCTGGCTGCTGCGGCTTGTCGCACGTCCCCGACTGCTGCGGCTTGTCGCACATCCCCGACTGCTGCGGCTTGTCGCAAGTACCCGACTGCTGCGGCTTGTCGCAAGTACCCGACTGCAGCGGCTTGTCGCACATACCTGGCTGCTGCGGCTTGTCACACGTACCTGGCGGCTGCGGCTTGACACACGTACCTGGCTGCTGCAGCTGGTTGCACGTACCTAGCTGCTGCGGATGGCTGCACGTACCTAGCGGCAGCTCGTACCTGCGGCTGCTCCGCGTACACGTCCAGCGCCAGCGGCTGCGGCAGGCGCTGCTGCAGCAGCAGCGGCAGCTCGTACCTGCGGCTGCTCCGCGTACACGTCCAGCGCCAGCGGCTGCGGCAGGCGCTGCTGCAGCAGCAGCGGCAGCTCGTACCTGCGGCTGCTCCGCGTACACGTCCAGCGCCAGCGGCTGCGGCAGGCGCTGCTGCAGCAGCAGCGGCAGCTCGTACCTGCGGCTGCTCCGCGTACACGTCCAGCGCCAGCGGCTGCGGCAGGCGCTGCTGCAGCAGCAGCGGCAGCTCGTACCTGCGGCTGCTCCGCGTACACGTCCAGCGCCAGCGGCTGCGGCAGGCGCTGCTGCAGCAGCAGCGGCAGCTCGTACCTGCGGCTGCTCCGCGTACACGTCCAGCGCCAGCGGCTGCGGCAGGCGCTGCTGCAGCAGCAGCGGCAGCTCGTACCTGCGGCTGCTCCGCGTACACGTCCAGCGCCAGCGGCTGCGGCAGGCGCTGCTGCAGCAGCAGCGGCAGCTCGTACCTGCGGCTGCTCCGCGTACACGTCCAGCGCCAGCGGCTGCGGCAGGCGCTGCTGCAGCAGCAGCGGCAGCTCGTACCTGCGGCTGCTCCGCGTACACGTCCAGCGCCAGCGGCTGCGGCAGGCGCTGCTGCAGCAGCAGCGGCAGCTCGTACCTGCGGCTGCTCCGCGTACACGTCCAGCGCCAGCGGCTGCGGCAGGCGCTGCTGCAGCAGCAGCGGCAGCTCGTACCTGCGGCTGCTCCGCGTACACGTCCAGCGCCAGCGGCTGCGGCAGGCGCTGCTGCAGCAGCAGCGGCAGCTCGTACCTGCGGCTGCTCCGCGTACACGTCCAGCGCCAGCGGCTGCGGCAGGCGCTGCTGCAGCAGCAGCGGCAGCTCGTACCTGCGGCTGCTCCGCGTACACGTCCAGCGCCAGCGGCTGCGGCAGGCGCTGCTGCAGCAGCAGCGGCAGCTCGTACCTGCGGCTGCTCCGCGTACACGTCCAGCGCCAGCGGCTGCGGCAGGCGCTGCTGCAGCAGCAGCGGCAGCTCGTACCTGCGGCTGCTCCGCGTACACGTCCAGCGCCAGCGGCTGCGGCAGGCGCTGCTGCAGCAGCAGCGGCAGCTCGTACCTGCGGCTGCTCCGCGTACACGTCCAGCGCCAGCGGCTGCGGCAGGCGCTGCTGCAGCAGCAGCGGCAGCTCGTACCTGCGGCTGCTCCGCGTACACGTCCAGCGCCAGCGGCTGCGGCAGGCGCTGCTGCAGCAGCAGCGGCAGCTCGTACCTGCGGCTGCTCCGCGTACACGTCCAGCGCCAGCGGCTGCGGCAGGCGCTGCTGCAGCAGCAGCGGCAGCTCGTACCTGCGGCTGCTCCGCGTACACGTCCAGCGCCAGCGGCTGCGGCAGGCGCTGCTGCAGCAGCAGCGGCAGCTCGTACCTGCGGCTGCTCCGCGTACACGTCCAGCGCCAGCGGCTGCGGCAGGCGCTGCTGCAGCAGCAGCGGCAGCTCGTACCTGCGGCTGCTCCGCGTACACGTCCAGCGCCAGCGGCTGCGGCAGGCGCTGCTGCAGCAGCAGCGGCAGCTCGTACCTGCGGCTGCTCCGCGTACACGTCCAGCGCCAGCGGCTGCGGCAGGCGCTGCTGCAGCAGCAGCGGCAGCTCGTACCTGCGGCTGCTCCGCGTACACGTCCAGCGCCAGCGGCTGCGGCAGGCGCTGCTGCAGCAGCAGCGGCAGCTCGTACCTGCGGCTGCTCCGCGTACACGTCCAGCGCCAGCGGCTGCGGCAGGCGCTGCTGCAGCAGCAGCGGCAGCTCGTACCTGCGGCTGCTCCGCGTACACGTCCAGCGCCAGCGGCTGCGGCAGGCGCTGCTGCAGCAGCAGCGGCAGCTCGTACCTGCGGCTGCTCCGCGTACACGTCCAGCGCCAGCGGCTGCGGCAGGCGCTGCTGCAGCAGCAGCGGCAGCTCGTACCTGCGGCTGCTCCGCGTACACGTCCAGCGCCAGCGGCTGCGGCAGGCGCTGCTGCAGCAGCAGCGGCAGCTCGTACCTGCGGCTGCTCCGCGTACACGTCCAGCGCCAGCGGCTGCGGCAGGCGCTGCTGCAGCAGCAGCGGCAGCTCCTGCAGGCGCTCCAGCAGCGCGCGGCTGTCGTGCCGCACGCTCAGCCGCACCACGTAGTCGCCCTTCTCCAGCTTCACCGAGTACTGCGGCCGAGGGAAACACGCTCACGACCGTATTCGCTAAACCGCAACCGCACCGCAGAAGCGACGTGACATGAACACGATTACAAAAAACGGATAAGGGCACCTAATGGATACACGTTGTCTTCGCGGACACTATGGGGCTTCAGTTTTTAGGAATAAAAGCCCAAACTCACTTGACAGGGTTTAATTAGTTAATTTAGCAATAATTCTGTGCAGATACAATTTTCATTTAAGTTTCGAGAGAAAGTAATAAAAAAAGAGATGAAATTGAAGGTAGAAGTACATAATTCAGCGCCTGGCATTTTGCAGTTTGCAAATCAAGGGTCTCGAGTGACTTGTTGCGACGAAGAAAGTTGAAGGCGCTTGAACACACGTACACAATGACTACGCGGACGTCAAATGGATACACGTACATCAATTAGACGCTCGTACGTGAAACGGATACACGTCAGACGTTCATACAATACGATACAAGTATTCAATTACACGTTCGTACGAGAAGATACACGTGCGTCAATTAGATCGTTCATACGTAAAACAAAATACGCCAATTAGATATACTTCAACTACACGTACGAAAATTAGATGCTAAATTAAACAGATATGGAGACCGCGAATGGCAAACGTAGTGTAGAACGCCCTGCGACCAGATGAGATAACGATCTGCAAAAACTGCAGGCAGATGCTGGATGCGGAAAGCGGAAGACAGGGCACTATGGTGCTCATTAGAGGACTATGTCCAACAGTGGACTATATAGCCTGAAGAATAAACAGATACACGTATGTCAAACTGCCTGCTGAAGTCTCACCTGAATGATGAAGCGCTACTATAAAACCGGCTATTTTAGGAGTAGCGCCACCGTTTGTACAATAAAAACGAGTTCTCAGCAAATGAGTATAAAGCGTGTAATCTGGGTTCGTTCGCACGTGTATCGCGTTTCACAATGTTTATTGCCTGTCGACGCCGATCTCATTATTTATTTCATATCGCCACACACACCATTCATTCGTTCATTCACGCACTCAACTCACTCACTCGTTTCCTAATCCTTCTCCTTCAACTCATTCTCCTCGCACTTCCTTCCGCTCCTAGTACGAAACCGCGCCCGCGCCGCTCGCATCGCCAAAGTGTCTCTTATTAAAATTCTCAATTAAACTCGTTGGACTCCTAAAACATCAGTGCTGTGTTAGCTTTGCTTCAACTAAAACATCAGTGCTGTGTTTCAAAGACTTCTTAAAACAATTTAACTCTGGAAACTAACTAGAAGAGGACAGGTCCGGACCTGCCTACGCGTCCAACTGCAGAGCCGAGCTATCGAAGAACTCCTGGTACCTTCCTCCTCCTAGTCTCCATTGCTCAATACCTCACCATATGCAATTCGCGCATACAAATTCACATGAAACGATTCGCGGCAAATTAGCCACTTCTAAAAAAGGTGTAAAAAAGAAGTAGAATAACAATTTTTCTTAACACAAAACACAATTATTTACATCTTGTCATACTATGACATACTCGTAGTATGACAACATATTGTCGCGGTCCTATCCCGAACCATCTAGAATAGAGCCTTCTGGAAGCCTATCGAATAGTCGCCGCATGCTGCGTTTTAGTAAACAATAAAACGCTGCAAGCAATAGTGACTCGTATGTCCACTAGTATAAGGTTCAAATCTCTTTGACAAGGACTTTGTTCTAGAGTCGTTGCCGCGTGCACCGAGTGTAGGTAGGTACTTGAATGTTCTAGAACCCTTGCCGGCGGATATAAATAGCGGCCGCCGCGGCGCGCTGCAGTTCCGTTTGGAATAGCGAAGAGTGAACTTCGAGCGAACATACCTGCGATACGAGCGATAACCTACGACCTCAGCGATACTATTGGACTTCGATTGGAATCTACGTGTGGACTTCGTGTCGTGAAGACCTGCAGACCAGACCCTGCGTGAATAAATCCTAAGAAGTTGTCATTGGCGTTTTACATCCCAATCCAGAACCCTAGCCCGTAACAATATTGTGACGTTATATTATGAGTGTTACATACATTTTTCTGATACGTGTGGTAGATAATTCCTGTATTACGGGTATCATATAATATATTCATCGCCTTGTGGAAACAAGCGGCTCTCACAGACTTAAACGATAAGCATTACCTTGGCGGGGTAAGCGTCCCCCACAGCCATGAGCTGCTTGCAGCTGTTGTAGAGCATCCACAGCTGCGACTCGTACTCAGACTCGTACAGCATGTCGGACAGCATGGAGACTATCGGGGAAACCTGCAACGCCGCACGTATCAGGACACAGTACATAGATAGAACAGAATACTTTATTGCATGTACACCTTTTGCATCTTTAAAAACCTATTTAGAGGCTAAAAATTTCACCCATGCCGGGATTCGAACCCGCAACCTCTGGCTATCCGTGCCAGCGCTCTACCAATTGAGCCAATGGGCGACTCACGGCATCAGCGAAATTTCGAACCTCTTTACAATATTCTCTGTATTACGTATTAGTGATATCGTTCCGATGTTAAACATAACTGCAAATTAGGTGGTCGGGGCTGTAAGTGATGCAATTTGCTTAAGTCAGGTGTCGCTGCCTGTACGTAATACAGAGAATATTGTAAAGAGGTTCGAAATTTCACTGATGCCGTGAGTCGCCCATTGGAAAGCCAGAGGTTGCGGGTTCGAATCCCGGCATGGGTGAAATTTTTAGCCTCTAAATAGGTTTTTAAATTTGTCCTTAGCACGGGTTAGTGCATTAAAAATAAAAATAGTGTAACCTTTTGCATCTACTTAATGAGATGATTTATACTGCGTCCAGTGGTATCTTCACTCACACTAGATGGGTGAAGGGACCACTCCGACGCATGTACACCAGGAATGACATAATAGTACATTACACAACTAGGGTGGTAATACAAAGAAAGGCCGAGATCGCAGAAGTTTGCGGCCCGAGCTGCAATTACCTCCCGCGTTGTGTACATCTTTTTATGTCTACACATGGCCAGAAAGCGGCTTTTTTTCGTACGCGCAAAGAGCGGAAAAGGCCACTTTATTGCCAGGTGTGGCATAAAAGACTTTAAAAAAAATAACAGTACACATGGCGGTCTTATTACTAAAAGTAATTTCTTCCAGACAAACAGGTATTATAACTACGAGTACACTTTTACTTAGCGATAAAGTTAAATGGATGATGACACTAAGAACATAATCCGTTTGCATCAGAATATCACAAAACATTGTCATAACGCTACAAGTAATCATTTGTGTCCATGTACAATAGGGAACAGCTACTCTGTAGTGTCTCTAGAGTGGAGCGTTTGGACGTGCGTACCAACCGGTTATTTGCCTATGTTAGGGAGTCCTTAGGTAATCTGTGATATGATGTCAGTACAAAAATAATCACAAAAAGGTTGGCCCGCGGTCCGTTGTAGGCGCCTCGCTATCGTATTACTAATTATGGTTTCTAGTTTAATTAGTGTCGGGCGTGCCCTGTATAAACCGTGAACGTGTTATGTGCTTTAACTTGCCGTTCGATATCAACCATTTTTGTCCCCACTGTTAGGGCACGGGTCTCCTCCTGCTTCGCAGGAAGGGTTGGAAGTCCGGGGAAGTGGCAGTTGGAGAAGGATTGTAAGAAATTGCTCTTGCACCCAAGTTATAATGAGATTGCTATCCTTTGTTTATAGTCAACCTGCTGATACACAAAGGACTGCAGTATGACTGTAACAAAATGAGCTTGTGTGTGTACTCTGTATGTTCATCAAGCACAGTGGTTCTTAGCCTTTTAATCATGAGGGGCCATTTTACCAAATTTCTCTTTTGTCATGGACCACCTAGTTGGTTTATTGGTAATATAAGATACCTAAATGGAAATAAGTAACAAAAAAAATATTTTAGCCTCTAAATAGGTTTTAAAAAAAATTATTTCATCTACAGTCTATTTATTCTTACTTGTCCAATTTAGTAAACAAGATTCTAACCCAAAAATTGAGATTAGATGCCTAAACTAGACATTTTCTCGCAAATTTATGTACTATCATGAACTATGTTTCTAAAATTGGCAGCGTGTTATCTAAAAGAGTGTTCAAAGTTACTTCATTTATGGAAATATGGCAGCATATGGCAGTTTTGGACTAATAAGTTACAGTTTACGGGTATAATCTTGTTTACTAAATTGGACAAGTAATAATAAATAGACTGTATCTGTAAATATACACGACTACGACTATTTTCAGACTAATACTTATTCTTTTTCATCCATCCATCTGCAGATCATCATCATCCAGTGGAGAAAGGATTTGCCAGTCAGCGTAAGGGACACGCTGATTGTTACCGTGCGCCAGTCGTAGACGCACTAACAGTCATTTAATTATAATTTCGCTATAATGGCTTCGCAAACTACATGGAATGTCCCCAAAGACAAGCGGTGGTCCGCGGACCGCCGGTTGAGAATTGCTGCTCTAGCAAACAATGCAGCGCATGCACACTAACATTGTTGTTTTACTAAACTGTGCACTGTTGTAAATTTATTTTTTATGTACAATAAAGTGTTCTCTATAATTATATCTATGTAAAAGCTTGTACGGACTAGACACGTGTTATTCTCTCTCGCACCAGCTCCTATGACTATTGCTAGTAGCATTTTTTCTAAGCGCTTCCATGCTTCGCAAGGCACGTTAAGTCGTCGGTGCCGGTTGTCATGCAACGGCACTCTGTAAGCTATCTCAGTGGCCCTATAGGGATCTTACAGCGCCCTGCGCATTCAGTACAACGGGCGCGGGCTGATGGCTTCCACGCCATCACACGCAAACGGGTAGCGTCCTTGCTGTATAGGATCCGCGGCTGTAGCAATAGTTTACTGAAGATTATTGCAGCCAAGGTGGATAATCCATTCATAAGGCACTGGGTGGCAGCGCACATATTGTCCTCACAGTGTCGCCCAGCGGGGAGTGAAATTGATAAATAATAATAATGATCTTCCTTACTTTGTATTGTATTAACATAGTTATAAGACTTTTACTAAAACAAATATTAGATTATAATTTAAAATGTAAAACGTAAATATGGACTAATGTTTGTCTGAAATAAATAAAATTGAATTGTATTGAATAGGCGGTTATAACTACTAACAGTAAGGCCCGCCACTGTCTTACAATCCTCCACCAACCCGGTTTAGGCCCCCGTGGTGGAGTATGGCCTAACCATCCTGCGATGCAGGAAGACACCCGTGCCTCAGGGGTGGGGACATACAAAGGGTTGAATCATAGTCATCAGTAGCTACCTAGACAATATAATTACCTCAGTACCCTTAGGTATGTGAAAGTTGTATGTGTTGACCAGCTGGTAGATCTGTCGGCCGGGCGGGATCACGTCTCGGGCGGTCAGCGGCGACAGCTTAGACTCCGACGGCCTGGAATTACAAGAGAGACCGTCAAATGCTGCTAGAGTTTTGTAAAACAAGTATATCTGTTTTAGAAGCGGCCGAGATGACAATTTACCATGATTATGGTCAGTTTTGTATGGCTGGATTGCATCATCGGTATTGATAACTAGACCTCAGGTTATATTCTTTTTAATGCACTAACCCGCGCTAAGGACAATTTTAAAAACCAATTTAGAGTGTAAAAATTCCACCCATGCCGGGATTCGAACCCGCGACCTCTGGCTATCCGTGCCAGCGTTCTTCCAACTGAGCTAATGGGTGACTCACGGGCATGAGTGAAATATCGAACCTCTTTACAATACTCTCTGTAGTACATACAGGCAGCGACTTCAGTGTACTTCAGTCAGAGTGCTTAGTGCGAGTTTGACAGATCCAATCGAATAACTTTACTACCGCGTTAATCGAGCATTGAGTAGTGAGTATGAGTAAGTTAACCGTTCGAACTGGCAAACGCTGTCACAGTACAACTCGCACTCGCGTTTATTCGTGTTTTGGCTGGTAAACGTGTTCACTTCTCAACGTAAACCATTACAACTCGCACTCAGCAATTTTAATTTCCATATATGTCGTTAGGTGGCGCTTCCTCGATGCCATAGAAATATGAGTTTACGTTAACGCGATCGAGTAGTTAAAAAACTCGCTCTAAGCACTCAGATGTCGCTGCCTGTTCGTAATGAATCTTGAAAGCTGTCGTCTAGCTCCAAGCACGGTGTAGTCAGCCCCGCAGCCGCGTCCTCTGCGCGTAGCTCCAACCTATCGGCTCGCTCACCAGGCCTGCGGTCTTACCCCTTTTACAGCGTGGCAGGCTCACCTGTAGCCGGGCACGGTGTTCTCGAGCTGCAGTTGTTCTCTAGGTTCAAACACAGTTAAGCAAACCCCGTAGCCGCGCTGACTACTCGTAACCCTAACGCTCACTACCCCTCCTACACGCAGGCTCACCTGTAGCCGGGCACGGTGTTCTCGAGCTGCAGTTGTTCTCTAGGTTCAAACACAGTTAAGCAAACCCCGTAGCCGCGCTGACTACTCGTAACCCTAACGCTCACTACCCCTCCTACACGCAGGCTCACCTGTAGCCGGGCACGGTGTTCTCGAGCTGCAGTTGTTCTCTAGGTTCAAACACAGTTAAGCAAACCCCGTAGCCGCGCTGACTACTCGTAACCCTAACGCTCACTACCCCTCCTACACGCAGGCTCACCTGTAGCCGGGCACGGTGTTCTCGAGCTGCAGTTGTTCTCTAGGTTCAAACACAGTTAAGCAAACCCCGTAGCCGCGCTGACTACTCGTAACCCTAACGCTCACTACCCCTCCTACACGCAGGCTCACCTGTAGCCGGGCACGGTGTTCTCGAGCTGCAGTTGTTCTCTAGGTTCAAACACAGTTAAGCAAACCCCGTAGCCGCGCTGACTACTCGTAACCCTAACGCTCACTACCCCTCCTACACGCAGGCTCACCTGTAGCCGGGCACGGTGTTCTCGAGCTGCAGTTGTTCTCTAGGTTCAAACACAGTTAAGCAAACCCCGTAGCCGTGCTGACTACTCGTAACCCTAACGCTCACTACCCCTCCTACACGCAGGCTCACCTGTAGCCGGGCACGGTGTTCTCGAGCTGCAGTTGTTCTCTAGGTTCAAACACAGTTAAGCAAACCCCGTAGCCGCGCTGACTACTCGTAACCCTAACGCTCACTACCCCTCCTATACGCAGGCTCATCTGTAGACGGGTACGGTGTCCTTGAGCTGCAGCTATTCTCTACGTTGAAACACAATTAAGTCAGCTCCGTAGCCGCGCTTATTATTCGGAACTCTGTCGGCTCGTTCACTACCATTCCTATACGTACAGGTGGCAGCCTCACCTGTAGACGGGCACGGTGTACTTGAGCTGTAGCTGTCCTTTAGCTTCAAACACAATGTAGTCAGCCCCGTTAGCCGCGCTGACTACTCGTAACCCTAACTGTCGGCTCGCTCACTACCCCTTCAATACGCAGTCTGACCTCTAGACGGGCACGGTGTTCTTGAGCTGCAGCTATTCTCTAGGTTCAAACACAGTGAAGTCAGCCTCGTAGCCGCGTTTACTACTCGTATCTCTGTCAGCTCGCTGACTAGCATTCCTACTCGTACAGGCGGCAGGCTTACCTGTAGACGGACACGGTGTGCTTGAGCTGCAGCTGTCCTTTAGCTTTAAGCACAGTGTAGTCAGCCCCGCAATCGCGTGTACTGTGCATAGCACCAATCTGTCGCCTCGCTCACTACCCCTCCCATACCGCCGCAGTCTGATATGTAGCCGGGCACGGTGTTCCCGAGCTGCAGCTGTCCTCTAAGTTCAAACACAGGGCTGACTACACCCCGCAGCCGCGCGGCTGCTCGCGTGAGTCTCTCCTGCGCGTAGCTCCAACCTAAGCGTCGGTTCGCTCACTACCCCTCCTACTCGTAGAGGTGGGTGTCTGACCTGTAGACGGGTACGGTGTCCTTGAGCTGCAGCTGATCTCTAGGTTCAAACACAGTTAAGCAAACCCCGTAGCCGCGCTGACTACTCGTACCCTAACGCTCACTACCCCTCCTATACGCAGGCTCACCTGTAGACGGGTACGGTGTCCTTGAGCTGCAGCTATTCTCTAGGTTGAAACACAATTAAGTCAGCTCCGTAGCCGCGCTTATTATTCGGAACTCTGTCGGCTCGTTCACTACCATTCCTATACGTACAGGTGGCAGCCTCACCTGTAGACGGGCACGGTGTACTTGAGCTGTAGCTGTCCTTTAGCTTCAAGCATAGTGTAGTCAGCCTCGCAGCCACGCAGCTGCTAGCGTGAGGCTCTATCACGCGTAGATCCAACTTAACTATCGGCTCGCTTATTAGGCCTGCGGTCTTACGCCTCCTACACGTGGCAGGCTCACCTGTAGACGGGCACGGTATTCTTGAGCTGCAGCTGTCCTCTAGCTTCAAACACAGTTAAGTAAATCCCGTAGCCGCGCTGACTACTCGTAACTGTAACTGTCGGCTCGCTCACCCCCCCTCCCCCGCCGCGGCAGGCTCACCTGTAGACGGGCACGGTGTGCTTGAGCTGCAGCTGCGGCGAGGCGTCCTCGTGCGTGAGCGCCTGCAGCGCCAGCGCGGCGGGCCCGCGCGCGGCGTGCAGCGTGAGGCGGCGGCCGCAGTCCGCGCGCAGCCCGCGCAGCTCCACGCTGTAGCTGCAGGCCAGCTCGCCCGGGTTGGCCCAGTACTTGGCGATCACCACCTCCAGCGTCACGCCGCCCTGCCACCGGCGACCGGGGGGGGGGGACGTTCATTCATTGAGATCACTCGAGGTCGCTTTACGTATTCAATTATAAATATTGTATTGTACTATACTGTACCTTAACGTACTGTACCGTACTGCACTTTACTATACCGTACTGTATTGTATCTTGATATAATGTACCGTAGTGTACTTTACTGTACCGTACTATATTGTACCTTAATGTACGGTACTGCACTGCACTTTACTGTACTGTATTGTACCTTAATGTACTGTACAATACTGTACTGTATTGTACCTTAATGTACTGTACAATACTGTACTGTATTGTACTGCATTATTACACTTTGTAAAACTCAATACGTTGTCCCATAAATCACTAGACAGACATAAAATCGCAGAAATTGTGAAAAATCAAGACTATGCCCAACAAACCCACAGCCATTACTAAGCCTGACATAGCTCATATCATTAGGTTAAGTTACGTAAACGCGTTAACACAATATACGCATAATATAACATAACCTCACACCTATATCCAAGAAGGATAGGCAAAGAGCAGGGATACATTAAAAGCTGATTTTTCAATAGTCAGATAACTTTTATCTGAGGAATAAAAATGGCGGTTAAACATAATTTTCATACATAAGCTGTCAAACCGCCATTTTTATTCCTCAGATAAAAGTTATCTGACTATTGAAAAGTCAGTCCTAAAGCGTGTAACGCAGTGCACTCACTGTTTAGAATAGAAGTTTGATTTTTGAATGCAGACTACTTGACAGAGTTGACAGTTGTCAGATGAGTCTGTGCACACTTTGTCCCCTTGTTCTTTGGTTGGAAAGCGTGTGGAGCGTTTGCTGGCCCAAATTGGTGTGGCAATTGGATTGCCGGGCTTGTGTCCTCTTGTGAAGTGTGAGATAAATGCAGGAACGGTTCCCGTGTTAATACTTTTGGTTTTGGGCGACGGATCGCCCAAAATAGTGATGAAACGCAGTGTCGCGAAAGTGCACTGCAGGTAGGTACTTGGGGGTAGACGGGGAAGTCTAGGGATCCCCAAGCCTCAGTGCACCCACCCCGGACGCCGCCGGCTACTGCCAGTCGAGAGGCGTCGACGCGGACAGACTGTGTAAGTGTTAGTATTAGTTTTTAATATTAGTATTTAAGATGAAAAGTACCCGGAACTGGCGTGCGTGCATGCAACGACTTATGAACGTTGATGAAGCGAAGGTGATCTGTCAGGATCGTGGCAAGTGGCAGTCCCTGGTCTCTGCCTACCCCTCTGGGATACAGGCGTGAGGTTATGTATGTATGTGTATGTATGTATTAGGGGTTAAAGTATGAAATTGCCGTTTTATTGCAATAGGTTCTTTGAATTGACAAAGAATCTTCATGGTTTGAGGTTTTCGAATGAAACTTTTTTCAAATGGTTTCTATGATGTTCTTTTTTTAAAAAATGTGAAACATTTGAATATCGACTTTCAATTGTTTTTGTTATTGAATTTAGACAAGAAGATACTGCGAAAATTCGAGTGATTTTTGAATACGAGTTCCGACGCGGAACTAACGCGCAGAAACAGCCCGCAATATCAATGCTGCGTTTTGAGAGGGGTCTACTAATGCCGTTAAACCATGCCGCTAATTCCTGGGTAGTTTGACTAGGATCGGCTTCCACTATCTCTCTTAATTCATCGTTATTCACCTGTGCTTCCTCGTAGCTCGTTCTTTAAGTCGAAATTGTCATCACGAAAGCGTTTAAACCAAAATCGCACGGTGCGTTCATTAGTAGACCCCTCTCCAAACGCAGCATTGATATTGCGGGCCGTTTCTGCCGCGTTAGTTCCGCGTCGGAACTCGTATTAAAAAATCACTCGAATTTTCGCAGTACCCATCTTTCTTGTCTAAATTGAACAACAAAAACAATTGAAAGTCGATATTGAAATGTTTCACATTTTTAAAAAAAAGACCATCATAGAAACCATTTGAAAAAAAGTTTCATTCGAAAACCTCGAACCGTGAAGACTCTATGTCAATTCAAAGAACCTATATTGCGATAAAACGGCAATTTGACACTTTAACCCGTGTTATTGAAGTGGGTGCTTCGCCCAACACTCACCACAATCTGGAAGGGCAGCACGGCGGGCGCGCCGGCGCTGACGCTGAGCATCTTCTGCGTCTCCTGCGCGCGGCAGCTGCGGCGCGGCAGCAGCTGCATCGCGTGCACCAGGAACCTGCGCCCGCACGCACAGAACATTCAACAACAGGTCAAATCGACGCCTTACTGCTAAAACCGACTATCTGCATGAAATGTTGTTTCGAGAAAACTCGAGTTTAAGGTTCGGATGTCGTTAACTATACTAAAACTTGTTGCCTTACTGCTAAAACCGACTATCTGCATGAAATGTTGTTTCGAGAAAACTCGAGTTTAAGGTTCGGATGTCGTTAACTATACTAAAACTTGTTGCCTTACTGCTAAAACCGACTATCTGCATGAAATGTTGTTTCGAGAAAACTCGAGTTTAAGGTTCGGATGTCGTTAACTATACTAAAACTTGTTGCCTTACTGCTAAAACCGACTATCTGCATGAAATGTTGTTTCGAGAAAACTCGAGTTTAAGGTTCGGATGTCGTTAACTATACTAAAACTTGTTGCCTTACTGCTAAAACCGACTATCTGCATGAAATGTTGTTTCGAGAAAACTCGAGTTTAAGGTTCGGATGTCGTTAACTATACTAAAACTTGTTGCCTTACTGCTAAAACCGACTATCTGCATGAAATGTTGTTTCGAGAAAACTCGAGTTTAAGGTTCGGATGTCGTTAACTATACTAAAACTTGTTGCCTTACTGCTAAAACCGACTATCTGCATGAAATGTTGTTTCGAGAAAACTCGAGTTTAAGGTTCGGATGTCGTTAACTATACTAAAACTTGTTGCCTTACTGCTAAAACCGACTATCTGCATGAAATGTTGTTTCGAGAAAACTCGAGTTTAAGGTTCGGATGTCGTTAACTATACTAAAACTTGTTAGTGTGCATAACAACATTTCATGCAGATAGTCGGTTTTAGCAGTAAGGCGTCGAAATTTGCAATCCCTAAATACACAAGTTATTATGGATCTAGGCTAAGTAATTGTTTGGTGCCTGCAATTTACAAAAGCCTCCCAGAGGAATTATGTAATAAGCACCTCAGAAGAGCACAATTTAAAAATATGCTTAAGCGTTTTCTGTTAAGTAGTCTGTAGACATAAAATATTATTATGGATAATTTTAGTTGTGTAGAAAACAATGTTTATTTAGTAAGATAAAAAGAACTGTTACCAAGAGCCGATAAACTGCATTAGCAGTTTGGCAAACTATTGATATTGTAATCTTGCATTGTTTACAGAGAATAAATATATAAATAAAAATAATAATTCAAGAAGGGTCAAGTACCGCACTCGATCGCGACTACGGTGTGCAGTCGGTGCTTAGTGAAGTGGTGACAATCTCTGCTTTTAAAAACCTATTTAGAGGCTAAAAATTCCACCCGTGCCGGGACTCGAACCCGCGAACTCTGGCTAACCGTGCCAGCGCTCTCCCAACTGAGCCAATGGGCGACCACCGACATTAGTGAAATTTCGAACCTTTTTACAATACTCTCTGTATTACGTACAGGCGGCGATATTTGGCTGAAGTAATTTGCATCACTTGCAGCCCCGAGTACCAAGAATAATAAGATATTTAATTAAAACTGTTTTTAAACGGATTTATGCTCGTTTATTACATTTTTACAATTTTACAACGTTTCGGCACTTTTACAGGTGCCGTGGTCTCAAATGACCACGTAAAAGTGCCGAAACGTTGGAAAATTTAATAAACGAGCATAAATCCGTATAAAAACAGTTTTAATTATGTCTAGTGCTCGTGTCAACCTTAGAAAATACTATAATAAGATATTTGTTTATTGCCTGTCCATCGTGGGGAGGCCCGCCACAAGATGGTCTGACGACCTGGTTAGGGTGGCGGAGAGTCACTGGATGCGGACGGCACTAGATCGGGAAGCCATGAGGGAGGCCTATGTCCTGCAGTGGGCGCCAACAATGACGCAGGTTGGGACGCGAGATACTATTTTATTTAATTATAGGTAATAATAATATATCATAACATAACATTTACATACAGGCACATACATTGCTTCTGGCCCCACACTAGGATACCCTGTGTCGTGGGAACCAGAAACAACGACATCACAAACATGTAAACATCCAAGACCTGGGGTTTTTTTTGTTCCCAGCCGGGATTCAAACCCGGGACCTCTTGCTGGGTAGATAGATGCACTACCGCTACGCTACAGAGGTGTATCTCCATACCATGGGGTAGACGTGATAATATAAGAAAAGTATGATGTGAAAACCTATTTAGAGGCTAAAAATTTCACCCATACCGGGATTCGAACCCGCATTAGATCCTTAGCACGGGTCAGTGCATTAAAAATAAAAATAGTGTAAGTATGATGTGTTTATGTAAAAAGTATGTGGCGGCTGACCGGTTTAGTCAGCAAGTACGTGTAGCGCGGCCGGTCGCGCCCCACCGCTCCTAAAGCGTAGTAGCCCATCTGGTATAATGTACTGTACGTAGTTTTCTGTGAAGTTATGTTTTATAACTATTATATTTGACGGCCTCGGTGGCGCAGCGGTTTGGCACGCTGACTGTACAACCGAAGGTCTCGGGTTCGATCCCCGGCCGGGTCAAACTAGGAAACGAGTTTTTCTAGATTGTCTCGGGTGTTGGATGTTATCTATGTATTTATTGTATTAAATCTAACGTCGAGTTAGCACCTATAACACAAGTCATTTAGTTGTACTTAGTATAGGGCTAACGAGATCTGTGTAATATGTCCATGAATATTTATTATTTATTATTATTATTATAGTGTATGCACCAAATGACTCTTTTATTGAACTCCGTAACTCCGAATAGACTATAATTGGCCTAGACATGCTAACAGCGCCAAAAGTAAAATAAGAAGAACGAGGCCATGAGAGCCACAGCGGCCTAACTGTACAAACAAAAGTTTACAGTATTACAGAAAAACTAGCGGCCCTGATTTCAAATATTTGTAACTTTAGTAAATAAATGTATAACAACATTCTTTGCCGCTTAAGTGTTTTAATTACGAGATAATCGCTGTTGACAATAGTTAGCACAAATAAAATTAGTATTGAAAAAAAATGCAGTCAAACCGCTCTGGCTCTCATGGACTCAATTAATATGGAGCGCGTAGACTCACCGGCCGGTCTTCTCCTTGTCCTGCGTGGAGATGCGCAGCACGGCCCAGGTGGCGTCGGCTGGCGGCAGCACGAGGTGGCGGCGGATGGCGGCGGGCCGGAAGGTCACGTCGTGCGCCAGGATGGCGGGCGCGCCGCCCGGCGCCGCCGCCAGCGGCTCGGGCTGCAGCACGGTCACGGGCACGCGGAACACGGGGCCCTTGGACGGGCACGACACGTCGTACGCGTTCAGGCTGGGGGGGGACGGTGTTATGTCGACACTCGGGAACGGCTCGCGCGTGTAGGGATCGCGAGTAGGTCGCTTAGGTCGGGGTTGTTAATGCCTTTGTTATTTCATTTCGACAATATCGCACATTTTGAATTTTTACTGGAGACGCAATTATATATTTTTTTTTCATTCAATGTTTTAGTATTCGGCTGTGTATTGTGTCAAAGTGATTAATTCTTTGCATGAAATACGATTTATATTTGTGAATATGGTCATGTTCTTTACATGAGTTAAGTACTTCATTTACGATTTTTTATAAGGTTTATCGTTGTAACACCGAAAGTGCGATACGTTCAATGCATTTCCAACACTCAATGATTTGATGTATCAATCGACCCTTTAACCATCACTTACGTCATACGTGAGACTTAAACCCTCAATTCGCCATACTTGCACATACCTTTTTGTTTTTTAAATAAATAGAAATTAACATAGCGGTAAAACAACTTTACACTGGCCGTAATCGGGATTTGAGGTGGAACGTTAGGGCGCTCACCTGGTAATGTGAAGGCCGGGGCGACACGTCTGGTGAAGGGCAGGCCGGGCGGCAGCCGAGGCGACTCACCTGGAGTAGCGTGAACCGGGCGACGGCCGGGGCGACTCACCTGGTGAAGTGCGGGCCGGGCGGCAGGGCGCAGGGGTCGACCCGCACGGCGAGCGGGCGCGCGGCGTTCATCATGTCTAGGTGAGCGGGCGCCGCCAGCCAGGCGGCCTGCCCCGCCAGCGCCAGCCGCAGCCCGAAGGCTATCTGCCGCGGCTGCGAGCGCGCCGCTGCAGGGACCGTGCGGTTAGAGGGTGGCTCTTTACTTGTTAAGGGAAAAAGAACAGTGAATGTAAACCACCACGCGAGAGGTCCCGGGTTCGAATCCCGGCTGGGAACAAGAAAACAAGCTCCGGGTCTTGGATGTTTACATGTTTGTGATGTCGTTGTTTCTGGTTGCCACGACACAGGATATCCTAGTGTGGGGCCGGAAGCAATGTATGTGCCTGTATGAAATGTTATGTTGAGATCAATGATGAGATTGACTTACACAAACGAAACCCAAAAATGCTCTGGAAAACTATAAAGGCTATTTATGATTCCCCCGAAAACCCCAACACTCCCACTGAGCTCCTAGCAATGAATCCATCTCTTAATGCGTCTAATAAGTTCTTCACCTCGGTTGGTCCAAACCTGGCTGAAAAGATACTCAACAAGCTTGGCAAAACCCAAACCGAACTCGCAGCGGAAAATCAAATTCCACAACACCCTCACTCATTGTTTATGAGTCCAACAGATCCAGAAGAGATAATTGGGATTATACGCAACCTCAAATCAAATAGTTTCCCCGGTTTTGACGGAATATCCAACCATTTATTAAAGTCGTCCTGTTTAAGTCTGGCAGCTCCGCTTTCACACATTTTCAACCTAAGTCTCGCATGCGGCATTTTCCCTTCTTGTTAAAAAATTGCCTCCGTAACACCCATTTATAAAGCGGGAGACAAGGCAAGTCCAAATAATTACAGACCCATCTCCCTCCTCAGTAACATATCGAAAATTCTGGAAAAAATTTTTAATCGGAGAATGAATTCCTAGAGTCAAAAAACCTACTTTCTACAAGACAATTTGGATTTAGGCAAGGAAAATCCACGGAGGACACTGTCTCGTTTCTGGTAAACGGCGTGAGCTCTCAACTAGATGGGGGCAGGCCCTGTGTCGGGGTCTTTCTGGATTTAGCAAAGGCCTTCGACACGGTGTCTGTGCCCATTCTCCTTGAGAAGCTCCATAGATATGGGTCTAGAGGCCCTTCGTTGGAATGGTTCCGTAGCTACCTGACCAACAGATCCCAAAGGGTGAAAGTCGGGCCTGAGAATGTTAGCGACCCTGGGAGCTCTCCTTTGGCGTCCCGCAGGGAAGCATACTTGGTCCGATTCTATTCATTTTATACCTGAACGATATAAACTCTGCCGTAAAACACCTTAAAAATACTGATATCTATTGCTATGCAGACGATACGGCCGTAATATTTCATGAAAACGACTGGGGATCAGTTATGAAACTTGCTGAAACGGGCATGTCGTCAATTGCCAGTTGGTTGGATAACTTATTGACCCTGAACGCCGCCAAAACTAAATTTCTATGCTTTTCTAAGACCAAAGCATCTGCACCGGCATCAACCGCTGTTATAACTGTCCACACTTGTCCTAACCCTCAATCTTCGAACTGCCGCTGTGAGTCTATCTTAAGAACCTCTTGTATAAAATACTTAGTACTCGATGAAAATCTTAATTTTGCCCCACACATATCTTCACTTTCTACCAGAGCCCGTAAACTTATATATCTGATGAAACAAGTACGGATTATCACAGACAAAAAGGTCCTTCACTCGACATATATAGCGTTATGCCAATCTGTGATCTCCTACTGTATTTCGTGCTGGGGCGGAGCTGCCAAATCCCACTTAATCATCTTAGAAAGAGCCCAAAGGTCAATACTGAAAGTCTCGTACAACAAACCCTACAGATTCCCCACCACAGATCTCTACCCACTGGCTCAAGTTCTCTCAGTCCGTCAGATTTTCATTTTTAAAACACTTATTCGCCAGTACCATACATTTCTACTCTCCCCTGACTCTCATACAGTATCGACTAAACGGTACATACGAATTCCCATTCCCCATTGTAAAACGACATTTGCCCAACGTTTCCCACCTTTTCTTGGCCCTTTCTTGTTTAATGGGTTGTTCCAGAAATGCCAGCTAAACGGATCCTCCCTTTATCAAGCTAGGCAAAATATTTTGAAATACCTCATCGGCCTAGGCTATGAGCCCACCGAGGACATTCTAAGAATTATTAAATAGATCTCATTGCTCACACATATTCTGCTTGCTCATATGACACGACATACACACACACACACACACACACACACACACACACAAACACACACACACACACTTAAGTTGATATATCTGCTCTCTCCACTGTCTCCTCTAAACAGTGTTTTATATATTTTTTTATAACTTAATTTATTTTAACCTTAATTTTTCGCAACCTTAATATTGTAATATTAATCTGTTTCCTAACCGTCGCCTAATGTTAAAATGTCCAATCTACTTGACCACTATACAGACTATCGTCTAGTGTGGGGGTCGCCGGTAAACATTGTTGTTTTATCCTTAACATAAACCAATTAATTTTTAACCTTCTCATACCCTTTGTAACTTTGTGTAAAGTGGTTTTTAAATAAAAATTTTATGTTATGTTTATGTTATTATATTAAGCGTTAAAAAAAATCATGTTATGTATAATGTGAAACTTATCAATAGTATAGTTAATACGTAACTGCACCACCAGCTTCTGGTTTCTGATGGCAAAATCTTTTTCTACAGTTTCAGTGTTTTGTAGAACTAAGTTTAACCTATAACTGTGAATGTAAAGTAGAATCTACTATGTGGATACAGAACAGAGTAAAAACAAGTGGTCATCATAAAAAAAAATTATAAATTTTAAAATTAAATGGCATCTGAAAATCCCAAGATACTGTAGATACAGAACTACTTCAACTACCCATAAAACAGAAAGAAGTGGTAGCGGAGCGGTAGAACGTCGGCTTCTCAATCGGGAGGTCGTGGGTTCTAATCCCAGCATGTACCAGTGACTTTATTTTATATGTATATACATTTTTGAAGTTATAGTAGCAATACCACTCGCTAACCATGAAGGAAAACATCGCTGTAGTACCTCGCGCTGCTACGTAATGGCCCAACTATGAGGAAGTATGGAAATCTCAGGTCTAACTACCCCTACATTTTGTGTGTGCAAGTGCAATCCCACGTTACAATTACTTCTTTCTAATACTATAACTTCGCAATGACCAAAATAGTTCACTCCAACGTACCGTGCGAAAAATGTATAGAGTTCGCCTTACACACGTACGCTTGTATCGGAAAGTTCACTTTTGAATCCTTCTGTTTCAGTGTTTTCATAGACTCTTTAACCTTGAGACATTTATCTGACAGTTCTACGAACAAAAATGCAAGAAATATATTGGTTGATGAATGAAACAGACGTCCCCTAAATAAGTAAATAAACTTTTGATAGGCACCAACACGTTCCCGCAATGTCTACCGAATGGGATTAATTTACTTCGCAAAAGCAGCTTAACTTTAATTCGCAACATTTTTTTACATTTTTACTGCTGCCCACAGAGTTACTTAATTGTGTAGGATCGCAACAAACTACATTTGCCAAAAGTATACAATTTTAAATTTGTGTCAGCAGATGGCGCTAAAGTCGCACTTCCAGCGAACACCCTGTTATCTATACAATTTTAAATGTAAAAATAAATCGTTGAATGTGTTGGTAAGCGCAAATCTCAAGAACACTGAACCGATTTCGCTAATTCTTTTTTTAAATATTTCTTGAAGTACGGGGATGGTTCTTACGGAGAGAAAAATAAAAAATAATAATAATGAATCGACTGTTAGGCGGTACGAAGTTCGCTAAGTCAGCTAGTTATAAATAAAAATTATATGCTGCTCGTTGGTAAGCGAATCGTTTCATAGCTGCTGGACCGGTTAGGCAAATTGTTTTAGGGAAGGACAAAAAAAATTTACCGAAAAATTCGGAAAATCGACAAAAAGTGAGAAAACTTTTTTCTACAGGATTTCATATAACAATAACAGACGAAATTGAAATCTTAGCCTAGTGTAAAATTACACGTAATAAGCATCAGAATCTGCTGTGTGGTGTCGGCCTAGAGAATAGCACCAACCCAAATTCTTCCCGCGGGTGTCGTAAAAGGCGATTAAGGGACACAAACCGGGGGGTGGGCAGCAGCGTCCCCTGCAGTACAATTCCACCAAACTGCTAACCCCAACCCGCATGCCCAGCGTGGGGATTATGGGCATTACCCCACAATGTTGGACAACGTTGCGCTATGGCGCTCATTAGGGGAGGGCTATGTCCAGCAGTGGACTAATATAGCCTGAAGAAGAAGAAGCATCCGAATTGAAAATCAATGAACATGCTAATAAATGTGAGAGTTACTGGTAACATGACTCACTCTCTCTGTCCTCGTGGCTCTGCAGGAACTGCGGCTCGATAGTGATCCCTATGTCCTTGGGCACATCGTTGAGTTTCGGCCGCAGCAGCACGCCCTTCCCGTGCCCGTTGCCGCACTGGATGTTGAACGTGACGTCACGCTCCGGCTCACTGTGGTAAGTGGTTAGGTTGTCGAACGCCTGTAACAATGTTTTAGTAAGTATATTTTAATAATAAGAGTTAATAATAATAAATCATTATATTCTTTTTAATGCATTAACCCGTGCTAAGGACATTTTCAAAAACCTATTTAGAGGCTAAAAATTTCACCCATGCCGGGACTCGAACCTGTGACCTTTGGCTAACCGTGCCAGCGCTCTCGCAACTGTGCTTATGGGAGACTACCGGAATCAGTGAAATTTCGAACCTCACGTGATGCAAATTACTTCAGCCAAATGTTGCTGCCTATACGTAATACAGAGATTATTGTAAAGAGGTTCGAAATTTCATTGATTACGGTAGTCGCCCATTAGCTCAGTTGGGAGAGTGCTGGCACGGTTAGCCAGACGCCGCGGGTTCGAGTTCCGGCATGGGTAGAAATTATAGCCTCTAAATAGGTTTTTTAAAATAATAAATAACTTGTACACAGCACAATCACTTATCGGTCCCAAACTAGGATACCCTGTACTATGGTAACCAGGCAAGGACATCACACACGTGAAAATACACCTCGACTGAGGACACTTTTACAAATGTACCCCGGCCCCCAGTGTAAATCGAACCCAAGTCCTCTGTCTTGGTAGCTAAGTGCCTTGACGGCTAGACCAACGAGGCAGTGACAAAAACACAGCATTATAAATAGAAAGCAGGTCTATTGACATATTTAAACGGTAATGAAGCCCATTCTCTTTCTGTAAGAGAGAGAAAGAAAGAAAAATTTTGCTTATTGCCAGATATTAAAAGAATTCGCAAGGCACGTTAAGCCATCGGTGCCGGCTGTCATATAATGGCAGTCGTTAAGCCATGTCAGAGGCCTTAACGGCGGCTCGATAACTACTGACAGTAAAGCCCGTCACTGTCTTACAATCCTCCACCAACCCGGGCTTGGCCCCCGTGGTAGAGTATGGCCTAACCTTCCTGCGATGCAGGAAGAGACCCGTGCCCCAACAGTGGGGACATACAAGGGTTGATAACGATAAAAAGAATTGAAAATTAGAAATAATGTGTATAAATATAAGGAAGAAGGAAGTGGGACATATATAAGCTACATAAAAAACACTAACAATCTGCACGTGATATGGGGATAACCTACAATAGGATTGCAATAATATAACATTTTACATACAGGCACATACATTGCTTCTGGCCCCACACTAGGATACCCTGTGTCGTGGGAACCAGAAACAACATCACAAACATGTAAACATCCAAAACCTGGACTTTTTTTTTTGTTTCCAGCCGGGATTCGAACCCGGGACCACTTGCATGGTAGGCAGACGCGCTACCGCTACGCCACAGAGGTCGTCCAGTCAGACTCACCCTTTCAATGTTGAGCAAACCGCACCCCTGCGCCCACGGCTCGACGTGATCCAAGTAGTTGGCGGTGTTCTCCAGCGCTCGCTTGATGGAGTACGGCGAGTACGGCAGGCTTTTGGCCTTCAGGCCCGAAATCAGTGCCGCTGCGAGGGAAATGAAATTGAGAAATGGTTTAACTGTCGCAAAAAAATTGACTAAGACAATAACAGTTATATATCAAACGGGTCTAATCGCGATTATTAAATAGGTAAAACGTAATTACCTTATTTCCTTTAGTAATTGTGTGTCGGCCAGCTGCGAAAAACTAAAAGTGACTACCCACAATAATTGACTGTACTCGCCACTTCAGTCTACCCGAGGCCACGGCAACTGTAACGCTGCCGAAACGTCGGGAAATAGGGTAATTACGTTTTACCTAATAAATAATCGCGATTTGACCCGTTTAATATATAACTATGTATGAGTATCGCGAATCATTAAGAAATACTAAGAGAATAATAATTACTGAGCTGCGCTCCAGAGCCAAAGTGGAATTAGGCGGGCCACCTAAGCCGTATCGGCCCAGACAGCTGAATACGCTATACGATAATAAGGATATGCTTAAATAAATGGCGCGTGTGCGAACATCAGCGCAGCGCTGATTTGCAGCACATCCTAAGTATTTGCTAGCAATTGACACCTTGGCTAGCTAGACATGCAACTAGCCAATATTAGAATAAAAAAAAAAATGGTTTATAAAGATTTGCTCTAGAGAAGACTGTATACAAAGATGGCACTTTATCTCAAATAGCACAATAAGGAATGGAAGAAAATATCAGAAGTGCTTGATTTTTTTTTTTGGTGATAGGAATAACCTTCATTAACGCGAGAAAAAAGTTTCATTTTTTTTGGCCTCGTAGTTAATTTTTAAATAATCTTAATATTCTTCCATTCGTCGTTCTGGGCTTAGTACGGCTTAACAGACACATTCCTTGGTCCGCTACTAATGAAAAAAAAAATAATCTGTGATGACAACGACGGGAGCTGTCAATGTAATTGTCATCACAGATTTTTTTTTTTCATTAGTAGCCAAGGACCAAGTAATGTGTCCTTTAAGCCGTACTGAGCCCAGAACGACGAATGGAAGAATATTAAGATTATGTAAAAATTAACTACGAGGCCAAAAAAATTGAAACTTTTTTCTCGCGTTAAGGAAGGTTATTCCTATCACCAAAAAAAAAAATCAAGCACTTCTGATATTTTCTTCCATTCCCTATTAAGCACATAGGCACTATGGTTAGTAAGATTAACATGAATATAACTGGAATCGGAAACTCTGTGGTGAGAGGAAAAATACTATTTGTGACAGCACCCAGGTAGTAAAAAGGTATAATGTCTGATAGAAAATTTATTTTTAAGGGTTATTGACCTGCTTTTCGAGGAACATCTTTTTAAATGCATTTTCAAACAAGGCATTGACAAGTTGGCTCACCTACAGCGCCGGCGACGTGAGGTGCCGCCATTGACGTCCCGTTCATTAGTTGACTATTTCTTAGTGTAAACCTGAAAATAGAGGGATGAGTTAGAAATGTAATAGCTAAATTAAGGTGACTAGATTTGCTGGAGCCGTAGAAGCAAACGACTAAATTACAATTGTAATGTAAAACTTGTTTCATTCCATTACAGCTGTAATCCTGGGCACAATAAAGGTCAATTGTTATGCTCACATTAGCGAACTTGCTAACTTCAATGACTGAACATCTAGGGAACGAAAAGGCAAACATAACCTATACGAACAAAGAGTGTGAAAATTTTAAAATAGAGTTCTGTATCCCACCTGGAGAGGGAGTATCTCACCTAGCGAACAAGTGCCGCGGCTAGTATCTCACCTAGCGACTAAGGGCCGTTTTCTCCATAGAACCAAATCTAGATTACGGCAAGCTAAATCCGGTTTTGGACTCCTAATCGAGATTACAATAACAAATTGGATTTCTCCCACACCGTAAACCAAAGTTTAAACTGAAGTCTCTGAACGGCCGACATTGGACGATTAGCTTCTAAAACCAGATTAACAGTCAGACAAATGTCAGATATCAGCTGCCAAAAGACGTCAAAGGTTTTACTTTACCAAATATTGTTTTCACCATTGGTGAATGTTGGATCCTTTTTTCGTTTTAACATCATCTTTTAGGAGAGCCGTTCAAAATTTATTTCGCACAAAACAAACCGCGCCAGAAACAAAATTCAAAATTGCCGAAAAAGTTTATGAAATTACACAGAATAACCGGAAATATCACAGAATTCTCGACATTTTAGACAGCTGCGTTTCAAAATAAAAAAATTGACCCTCAAATCTTAGCGTTTTTTGTCTAATCTGTAACTAGAACTAGATTTCGTGAACTAGATCAAAAAGTTACGGGAGAAATCGGATGGTCATAAATCTATTTTTTTAACTTCGTTCAAGCATGATCCGGATTATGAAATCCAGTTTTGCGCAGCAAATGGAGAAAATGGCCCTAAGTATCACACCTAGAATCTTGAACAGCAATCGACTATCTCGCCTTTAAAACGGGTGTCGCACCTAGCAACCGAGTGCCTCACTTAGCAACCAAATGCCTCGCTTAGTGACTGAGTACCTCACCTAGCTACCCAGTCCCTAACCTAGCGACAAAATGCCTTACCTAGCCAGCGATTGCCTCAACTCGCGACCCAGTCCCTCACCTAGCAATCGAATCGAGTGCCTCACTTAGCAATGAAGTGCTTCACTTAGCGACCCAATCCCTCACCTAGCGACCGAGTGCCTCACCTAGCGAAGCAATCCCTCACCTAGCGACCGAGTGCCTCACCTAGCGACCGAGTGCCTCACCTAGCGACCCAGACCCTAACCTAGCGACCGAGTGCGTCACCTAGCAACCGAATGCCTCAACTAGCGACCGAGCGCCTCACCTAGCAATCGAGCGCCTCACCAAGCAACCGAGTGCCTCGCCTAGCGAATTAGTGCCTTACCAAGCGACTGAGTGCCTCACTCAGTCACCGATTGCCTCACTTAGCAACCGAATGCCTCACTTAGCAACTAATGGCGTCACCTAGCGACCGAGTGCCTCACCTAGCGACGGAAGCGACGGCGCCGCCGGGCGCGCACACGCTGACGCCGAGCGCCCCGTCGGCGGCGGGCCCGCGTGACGACCAGCTGAAGGCGCCGCCGCAGATCCGCGCGCGCATCGAATACGCCGCCGACATCATCTCGGGCGATACGTAGGCGCCTACGCCTGTTGGGAAAAAGGTATACATGTTACTCGGTATTTCTTAAAGACGGCAACTGTAACGCTGCCGAAACGTCGGGAAATAAGGTAATTAAGTTTTACAGGTACGGTTTTATTTTGTTAGCTATAAGATGTGGTGGAAATAGCTAATACATTTATTTGATCAGCCAACAATTATTTTGGTTAAGAAATTCAATAATTGAGTGCAAGACGTGATCATACCAAACTATGGTCAATAAACAAATTCATTTTGGTCAGCGAAATAATTACCTACTTATTATAAAGTAGGTATTAAGTTTAATAAATGGTATTTAAGTATTAATTATAATAAAAACTAATTATGTTTTACTTATTATTCAGAAAAGTACGGAAAATGGGACGACAGATTTAGAAATTCTTAGTTATTTTATAAAAATAAGGGGAAAAAACACAGATCTTCAATTACCTCTTTATTCTAAATTTAAGGCGTTTATTTTCTTGGAAATGTTCACTTTCTACGGTCTACTAAAACCAAACTTATTCCATACAAACTTTATTTCATTGTGATTTGGCCACATTTGTATTACTTTCTGTCCATGTTATCATGTGTTAGGCCCTTTAATTTTTTATATGTGCACTTTATAAAGACACACACTGTATTAAAGCATCTGACTAATGCTATGGATAGAGGAAAAGATATCACACAATTATTTACATTGTGAGGTCTAAATAAGCCGGCCAACCGATTGCACCGCAAACAGCTCCCAAGATGATCATAAAAACTGGTTTTCCAACAAAGTAATTCTACTGCAATGAATCGCTTAGAAACACAAATTAACATTCAACAACAAATTTAACAAGCATTCTCTGGAACGCATACAGAATAAATTTTTAAAATATCTTAACTACAAAACACGAACAGTTTGTGACAGTTACGAATCTTCTTGTGAAACTCATCGTTTAATGTCCCTAAGCGATAGAAGAATCATATCGGACGTAACTCTTCTACACGACGTGTGCTCCGGCGCTCTTGACTGTCCCAAGTTACTCAATGAACTTGTAAAACTCGCTGTGCCTCCCAGGCGCAGCGCACGAGACACACTAAACTGCTTTCAGTTCCTTTAAATCGTACCAATTTTGCCTCGAATAGTGTTTACAGTAGGGTACCTAAGACATACAATGATAGATTTTCTGAAATTGACCTGTTTACAATATCAAAACCCTGTCTCAAACAACAGCTTGTAAAGCAACTTTTATCAGACAGCCCCTCCAATACGTCTTAAATAGATAGATGAATAGATAAATAGATAAAGAAACAGTCGCGCACGTTACTAATTTACTCCCATGTAAGCCTAGCAGATAATTGATTTAGTTATGGCTGTTTCAGTGTAAAGATCTGTTTTGTTGCTTTTGCGTAAAAATAATCGTATCTCATGCAAACACTACACACACACACACACACACACACACACGCACCCTTACACGCACCCTCACACGCACACAGACACACACACACCTTGTGAGTTGAAACCAAGCTAATATAGCAATCGTGATTACTTGATTTCCTTTGCTTTGCTGTGTTTGTCAGTTACCTACCTATACATATTTCAATATACCTACCTTCATAAAAAAAAAAAGTTTATGTCTCAATCAATTCGCCCGTGATTATCCACTGTTGGGCATCGACACCATGATATTGATGTACTTAGATTAATTAAAATAAGAGTTTTTGAATTAGACTACAATATAATTTTGTGAACTACATAGTAAAATCCATCATTGGCTGCATGTACAAATTATTAAGTAACTATTGTTTATTTTACTTGTATTGCTGTGGATTTTTGTTGAGAAAATAAAAATAAATAAACATAACACGTATGTTATTTGACGGGAGTTTTCTACCACCGAGCTTCGACTTAAGTAAACAAGTCTTGGTGTCTTCTAAATACTTAACTAATATTTTTATAAAAATACCTTAAATATTAGTATCTCTCATACTAGCATGTAAGTTACGATTTGAAATAAAGTTTAGTTGTCAACTAAATCACTTGACGCGTGTAAACTAACCACTAGGTTTCCGAGGTATTTAAAGGCGTGTTAAAGTTTATTTAAAGACTGTTCCGTGAGAACAGTCGGATAATATAGCGTCCGTACGAAATGTTGACGCTACTCGTAGCTTTTCTGTGTGTGTTTTTCTATTACGTGAGGAGACCGGTTGTGATCTATTGTCGCCTATTGTACTATGCATTTCGGATGCCTACTGCTGCCGGGGCCCTACCCTTCGTAGGGCATGGGCATATGGCCCTAAAGGACAATCATCGTGAGTATAGCTCTCAACAGATAACTCGAACGAAAATCCAAGCAGTCCGAATGACTTTGCGATAAAAAAATATGTTGTAATATGGTTTAATTATAGCAAAAAAAACAAAAATAACTTAAAACAGACTAAGTGGATTACTTAGTTAATTAAGTGAATCCGTGATGCCATGAAAAAGATATGCTCAGCTAAATGCTGCGTGTGCGAACATCAGCGCAGCGCTGATTTTCAGCACATCCTAAGTATTTGCTACAAATTGACACGTTGGTAGATAGCAACATGCAGCTAGCCAGTATTAGAATTTAAAAAAAATACTTTCACTAGGGCATGTTAGTGCAAATATTTTTTGAAATATTTGTAGGTTTATTAGCGATTTTTGTATGTTTTTACCACGTAACCACATTTAATTTTCCCATTCTTCCTAGACCATATAAGACCCGATACATTTTAATGCGCGGGTTAGTGATATGCAAAATGTTGTTTTTGTTGCACGGTAGGCCACGGATATTTTTTTTTTCGGCGCTTCCTATACCCAGATAAGAAGACCCGATACATTTTAATGCGCGGGTTAGTGATATGCAAAATGTTGTTTTTTGTTGCACGGTAGGCCACGGATATTTTTTTTTTCGGCGCTTCCTATACCCAGATAAGACCCGATACATTTTAATGCGCGGGTTGGTGATAAGCAAAAGCAAAATTTTCGTTGCACGGTAGGCCACGGCTTTTTTTTTTCGGCGCTTCCTAGACCCAGATAAGAAGTGATATGCAAAATGTTGTTTTTCGTTGCACGGTAGGCCACGGATATTGTTTTTTCGGCGCTTCCTATACCCAGATAAGACCCGATACATTTTAATGCGCGGGTTAGTGATATGCAAAATGTTGTGTTTTGTTGCACGGTAGGCCACGGATATTTTTTTTTTCGGCGCTTCCTATACCCACATAAGACCCGATACATTTTAATGCGCGGGTTAGTGATAAGCAAAATGTTGTTTTTCGTTGCACGGTAGGCCACGGCTTTTTTTTTTCGGCGCTTCCTAGACCCAGATAAGAAGTGATATGCAAAATGTTGTTTTTCGTTGCACGGTAGGCCACGGATATTTTTTTTTCGGCGCTTCCTAAACCCAGATAAGACCCGATACATTTTAATGCGCGGGTTCACGGCTTCTTTTTTCGGCGCTTCCTAGACCCAGATAAGAAGTGATATGCAAAATGTTGTTTTTCGTTGCACGGTAGGCCACGGATATTTTTTTTCGGCGCTTCCTATACCCAGATAAGACCCGATACATTTTAATTCGCGGGTTAGTGATAAGCAAAATGTGGTTTTTCGTTGCACGTTAGGCCACGACTTTTTTTTTCGGCGCTTCCTAGACCCAGATAAGAAGTGATATGCAAAATGTTGTTTTTCGTTGCACGGTAGACCGCAGCTTTTTCATTTCGGCGCTTCCTAGACCCAGACAAGACCCGATCCATTTTATTGCGCGGGTCAGTGTCTCATGTCCTACAAATATATATATTTCCACAGAATTATATGCCTTCTTATGTCAGCTGAGCAAGGAAGCTGACGAGGCTGATGGCATATGCACGATGTGGGTCGGACCAGTTCCTGTGTTTTGTAAGTATAACCTCAGACTTATTATACGTATAATTTAAATTTATATAATATTGTAGTTACCGGAGCGGCGGCGTGCATGCAACGACTACCTAATGATGGTTTTCGAAATGAAAGAGATCTGTCAAGGTCGTGGCAAGTGGCAGATCCTGGGGGTCAGTCACTAAAGTTCAATAGAGTCATATTAGTCCGGTAATGGTCGTTTCATTCACTATCGGTAGTCTCGTAACCAATCCCATTGCAATAGCCCGCGCTACTTAACTCAAAATGCCCTTGAAAAAAAAAAAACTTAAATAACACTTGTGTTATGTAAGTTTTTTTTTGCATTTTATTTTTATGCAATAAAGCGTAAAATTTAAAATACTCAAACATCACAATCAATTTTTCATTTTCGAAATGCCCATACCAATTTTACTTAATTATCAGCAACCACATGATTATATTCTTTTTGTTGCACTAACCCGTGCTCTTTAGCCTCTAAATAGGTTTTATAAGCAACCAGGTGGCTGAGTAACTTAACTGTTTGTTTATATCTAGATTTTTTGTTAATTATTCATACGGTAAAATTATACGCGCGACATAATTGGCTCTAATTCTAGTTATGTGGCGTGTTACTGCCTTTAATAACACTATGTAATAACATGGAGTTGTGACTGGTAGTTAACATCTTATATATTATATAAGTGGCACTTTTCTAAGCGCTTCCGTGCCTAGCAAGGCACGTTAAGCCGTAGGTGCCGGCTGTAATGTAATGGCAGTCGTTAAGCCATGCCAGAGGCCTTATGGGCGGCTAGTTAACTTCTGACAGTAGGCCCGCCACTGTCTTACAATCCTCCATCAACCTGGAATTGGCCCCCGTGGTGGAGTATGGCCTAACCTTCCTGCGATGCAAGAAGAGACCCGTACCCCAGCAGGGGGAATCACAAGGATTGACATCCGGATCCGGGAATAAGTATATCTCTTACAGAGTTAAGCTCGCCTTTGTACATGTTATTTCTTATGTAATGTCTTATTTAATGTTTCGTGTGCAATAAAGTATAAAAATAATAGTATATGTTATTCCAGCAGACTAGTTTGTTCAATAGCCCATTTGGTTTGCACATTTGCAGTTATAACGGATCCCGATGCCTACAAACGGATTGCGAACACTTGTCTGGACAAAAACTACGTGTACAGATACATGGAGCGGTTTCTCGGCGGGAGTATCATTTTGGCAGATGGTAAGATGATGATGATATTAAAATTAACTTTGTTTAGGAGATCCGATCAGCACCGTATTCGGGAACGCAATGGCTCCCCGCCGCTAGCGTGCGACGTGAAGCCACTTTCAAACCCCACTCGATTTCCCTTGTCTTTTTTAAAACTAGCCTCCAATATTTTTAGTATGTTTTTGCTTGTCAATTTAATATAACCCACAATCAATAATTATTCAATGACATGGTGGCTGATGCAACTATCATTATGAATTCACCTACTTTATTCGATAACACTTACGCATTAAATTAGATATATCATGCAAAATCATGACATTATCAACCCTTGTATGGCCCCACTGGATCTCTTCCTGAATCGCAGGAAGGTTAGGCCATGGGGGAAGGATAGACCATGGGCCACGGGGCCCAATTCCGCGTAAGAACCACAGTATAATTAAATGTACAAGAAATCTTCGGGCCTTCGCGAAACATAAATTATAGCCTACAGGTAAAATGGCGAGGGCTGTGGCTCAGCGACGGACGAGCGTAAGAACTGTGGTAGCAAAGCGGTAGAACTCCGACTTCTAATTCAAGTGGTGGGTTCGAATAATAGCATGTATAAGTTTTTTCTATTTACGTAGCTATACTAACTGAAGCAATAGTTAACTATAAAGGAAAACATCAAGAGTGTCTGAGGTGCTCAACTACCTCTGCGATTGAAAGTGCCAATCCGCAATGGGCAGTCATGGTGGACGTAGGTTTATAGGCTACATAATAATATATTACAGACTTCAATTTGAAAGAATGAATTCTGTCATGTAAGTCGTTAAGCCACGTCAGAGGCCGTATGGGCGGCTTGATAAAACAGTAAGGCCCGACACTGACTTACAATCCTCCGCCAACCCGGACTTGAACCTGTGGTGGAGTATGGCCCGCGCACCAGCAGTGGCGACATACAATGGTTGATATCGAATTAATAAAATTATATTTAAATTAAAGAACAAAATCATAACAAATTGCAACGAGCATCAGAGGTTTCTCTGTTTCAGGACACTTGTGGAAAGAACGTATAAAGTTGGTGCGACCAGGCTTTGTCGCTGAGGAAGTCGACAATTTCCTGAGCGTTTTCAACGAGCAGGCGCGGACTCTGGTCAAGGACTTGGAGTGCAAAGTTGGATGCGGTCCCTTCGAACATAGACTGACGTTGATCTACGCGACACTCGGGATGATTTTTCGTAAGTGTAACGCAAGACTGTCCAGTTTTTAAATGCAAAAAGACCTCCGAGTACATTGATTGTCTGATTCGTCAATCTAAAAATAAACATATATAGATAGATAGAATATTCCTTACTGTACACAGAAATTACAATAACAGAAATTATATAAAATATAGTACAATTGGCGGCCTTCTTACTAAAAGCTATTTTAGTAATAAGGTCGTCAATCTAGGCAACCATAGACGAAGACAAGAAAGTTTTTAGAAACGAGTAGTCGGTGCAATAACTTGCAGTTAATTAGTTTATTAACAATAAGTTATTTAGTTATAATATTGATATTAGGAATTCAAAGTTAGAATTTTATAAATTTACTTAAACCATACATAAATAATAAAATAAATAGATAAATATACATACAAAATAACAATTAAATTATATATGGGAAGAGGAAATAATACAATATACCTACGTAATAACATATGCAAAACAGAATGCGGTGCGGACATTTATGCGCCAGAAAACGACATCCTAGCATGCTGGAAAGGAAAGGGTTATTGTTATAGCCACTGGTCTATGAACTGAGCTACCATCGCCTAAAAGGACGTTATACAGGGTTAAACAAAACACTACATCCTTCCTAAAAGGGGTACAAATACAAATAATTTTTGATCACTTTGGAAATTCGAAAAAAATAAGCTGTAGAACAACTTATTTTTTTCGAATTTCTGCTGAATTAGGGTGAAATGCTCCCATATACTATACATCCGGAAACGGGATTTTTACTATGCGGAAATCCCTGAAATCGCTAGAAACATATCAGCTGCAACAACTACGACTTTATTACGAGTAGACATGTTTCGCAACAGTAGATATAGGGATTTTGTTACACCTCCTATGTGGTAGGCAGACTACTCCATTTGAAAATACACAGCGGGCAGCGTCTAAGTAATCATCCACCTACCTAGCTAGTTTAGTCAGGAGATGCCACCAGACTTGTAATCACCTGTCTAGATTTAATAACTTTTTTGTTACGGCAATTGTCATGACAATCATCACGGTAAATGGTTGATAAATACCGCGTTAAATGTAGGGAAATAATAATTATCGGCTAACGCTATTACGAAGGGTAATTATGTGGATAATTTCGGATCTCTGTATTGCGATAAACATTTCTAAGTAAAGAATCCTCAAGGAAAATAGTATCTATCATTGGGTATGTTTCATTGCACGAATGCGGTGCTATTAAGGCGCTACCCGGCGCTAATTAGCGCCACCAATGGAATAAGTTGCACATTACATCTCAATTAACATAGTAGGTCTTTTCAGAACCCACTGACAAGAACCTAGGTCGAATAATCTAGGACTCGAAAGCAGATTTGCAAAAAACGAACGCTTCTTGCGGAAATCAATTAAGTCCTACGTTGTTGAACATATGTTCTAGACTGTAGATTGTAAAAATAGTTGTCACTGTTGTTAATATTTTTGACTTTCAGTTTTTCGTCGTCTTGTAAAAAAAGTTATGATTTGTTTCCATTGTGTAAAAGAATCAAACTAACGGATAAGTTTCACAGTATTAGATATAATCACAATCATATAAGAGGATACTTCTCGTTTATCAACACTGATTCGCCGCCATAAAATGACAGTCTACCAATGACAGTTCCTTCCAGTATTGCCATTTTTTGTGATTGCTAACAGTTGGTGAAGCTAGTTGGCACCGGGTAACGGCAGTAGGAGCGAACTAGCGCATAATGATCGTGATCTAGCGCCACATATGGATAAGAAACCTCTTCTTTATATTATTTTTTTAATAAGTGCACATAATGAATCTGACCAAAAGTGGAAACTCGTACGGTAAATGGACGGTCCAGACGCGAAGGTGGAAGTTCGGTACAGACCCCGTTTTATTTTCATACTTTCCATCCCATCTCGATCCTGAATCATGAGGGAACGACGAAGAGGATGAAGAAGAAGCATCCTTTCATAGAGGTAGAATAGAATAGAATAGAGACGCCGAAAGCGTACCCGATTTATTCGTATCTTCTTCAGGCTGTATTAGTCCACTGCTGGACATAGCCCTCCCCTAATGAGCGCCATAGCGCCCTGTCTTGCCGCATCCAGCATCTGCCGGCAGTTTTTCGCAGATCGTCATCCCACCTGATCGAAGGGCGTCCTACGTGTGGTAACTCGAATAACATTTTCTATCCCTTACGTGAGAACGCTTTTGGCGTCTATACTATTCTATCTCGTAAAGCATAAAAATAAAACAAGAGTCACTTAAAACTTGAAGGTTAAATATCATGCGTTCTGATATACATTAAAGAATATTGCATCTCTCTGTTTCAGAATCAGCCTTTGGTATATCACCGGAAGAGGAGAACATTTCATCTCAAGAATACAAGGCGTCCTTGCTGGAAGCAGTGGAGATCGTTATGGAGCGTTTCAGGAACCCTTTGTACCATTTTGATTTCATATACAGACACTCTGCACTGGGTAAAAAGTACGAAAAGGCCGTCACCGTCCTCCAAAGCGCTTCAATGAAAGTGGGTATATCCCTACACCCTTTCGGAACGTGCTATCCGTTGCTCAAAACACCCGTTTCTAAAACATCCATTCCCGTCGCAACCTTTTCCCAAATAATTCGTTTCCCGATATAAGTATTTCCCAAAATATGTTGTTCCTAAAAGACAGGTTTTAGGAAAGACAGGTTTGGCTTGATAACCGTTTCACAAAAACACCTAATCCCAAAATTACAATTGACAACATTTCATTTTTTTAGCATACGGATTTTATTGTCCTAAAGGAAACTAGATACAAAATAAAACGAACCATATTTTTTTATTTTCTGAAACACGCACGTTTTCTTATATTTTTTACATTTTAAAGTTTAAAATATTTTTACCGGAAGTGACGAAACAACGAGGCTCACAATATGTTTTCTTTTGCCTAATATCCTAAAAAAAAAATATAGTTGCAAATGTCATTTTAGTATTGCCAGGGCCATGTTAAAAAACAGTTTCTGAATTTTTTTAACATATGCAAATATGTTTTTCTTTTATACAATTAAATCAGCTTAGTTCAATTCATCATCCCTTATATGTAGTTGTTCCTTTTTTGTCAAATGTACTTTGTGTTGGCAAAGCCTTTATCTGCGTTCGGAGTGTTTTTGCTGCCAGTTTGTTACTTTTGTAGCTACTTTTTCAAGGTTATTTATAATGGTATGATAAGTATAAAGTATGGTAACCCTGATATTATGTTGTGTGGTTTACCTAACGTAAACAAACTTTGTGTAGTGTTAAATTTATTTCTCTCTACTCAAATTCTATCTTAAACAAGAACAAGAAAGTCATTGGTAGGTATACAATGGACTTTTCAGATTTAGACGGATTCGTACGCGCTGACAGCCGAAATCTACCCAAGGTAGATCTTTCAATGCTTTTGGAGTTCATGCATCGTAACGATGCAGCGAAAATAAGAGGTGCAACCGTGATGATGAAAACCATGATTTCAGTTTTATGAAATAGGCCTCGGAGACCATCAGCAACCAAAAATAAAGGGGGGGGCACGTGAATAACAATGTACTACTTAAGAAATACGATAATTAATAATTAAAAATTATTCTTCGCCATCACTACATAAATTAAACACTTCTTCGTCCTCATTCTCATATGGCTCAGTTGAAGTAGACGTTTGAGTAAGTAAAAAATAGTGTTGGGCATATTTTTTTATCTTGTACTTAACGAAATCTTCAGGTTAAAACGTCGTCAGCAGTGTTATTATTGATACGGCAAATGCCGTAATATACGGTAATTCATGGATGTTTTTTGTAATATTCGGTATACGGCAGGATTTCGACTGCCGTATCATATAATACGGCAATTCAAGTCCAACATGCTCGTAACCTTAAAACGAAAAAATACTACAAACGAAACGTAAAAAATGTGTCTGATTTTCGGGATATCCCAAAGAAAATTTTCCTGCTGACATAAATTGAACTAGATGTCTCATGCAATCTCTTTTATATGTCCTACTCTTAGCTAAACAAGCTATTCGAAATCAAGGCGGTTGCACAAAATTTCAGGTGTCAGGAGATAATTATGCTTATCAAAATGAAAAGCAAAGAAAAATATTCATTGCACAAGCAGTGTATTAGAAACATATAGGATGAAGAAATGATAGAAAGTTGAAAATATACTTATTATTTTTGTGTTTCAATCACTAATTATTCAATTAAAAGATAATACGGCAGGACTGCGATTTTTTTTTATAAATACGGCAATTTGAAGGTTTAGATACGGCAACCCAGATTTTGACGATAATAACACTGGTCGTCAGCTAAGTCGCAAAATTATTTTTGTCCTCAAAACTTTTTTCTTGTCGCTAAGGCTCTCGCAAAAGTCGTCATTTCTAGCGACTAAGTCGCTAAATTGGCAACACTGATTTTTTAGGTTAGATCTTGAAATTGACTTTTTTTTTCATCGTGGCACAGGCATGTTCACTGGGAGCCATGGTGTGACGTCATCAGCGTATTTTTGTGTTTTTACCATTTTCTCGGAAATGAAACCACAGAAAAAACTGAAATAAATTTTTACGTGCTTTACAAAGCCAAATCTCGAAATGGTTTTCGAATTAGAGCTCCATACAATTTTGAAATGTTGTCAATTACCGTCACTAGTTACCGTTTCCCCAAAACAAATGGAGAAAACACAAAAAACACACAAAAAATAAAAAGAGTGTTTCTCCGGTCTGTGAGGATTGCACTACATTAATTAGACAATAACATATTAAGAGAGCCTAAACTAAGGTTCTATGGTGTCTTGACACACTGAGGCGATGAGAAACGGGTCTTTTGGGAATATGGGTGTCATGAGAGACGGATCTTTTGGCATACGGATGCTATGAGAACCGGGCGTTTTGACAAACTCATGCGATGGATGAGAAACGGATCTTTTGGCCTATGTTTATTTAAAGAAACTGTTATTTTGGAACGAGTGTTTTGGGCAACGGATAGCACGCTCCGAAACGCCCTACACCTCATTTTTTGTAGAGTATATACGTCCCACTGCAGGGCACCAGCCTTCTCTCCGAGAGAAAGAGTATGCGCTTAATTACCACGCGTGCCACATGCGGATTGGCAATTTACATCGCTAAGGAATTTAAAACCTCACACACTCAGGTTTCCTCACGATGTTTTCCTTCTCCATTAGCAAGTGGTATTGCTACTATAACTTTACAAATGAACACCATACGAGGGGCGGCTGAAAAGTTTTGAGCCTAAGGTATTAAAAATGCTGATAGAAATGTATAAAAAATTTATTTTTCAATGTAATCTCCCTGTATTTCAATACACTTCTTACATTTGTTTAAAAGAGCTTTTAACCCGGTAAAAAAATATTCGCCGTCTTTGCCTTCAAAATGCTCGTTTACGGCCGCCTTCATTTCTTCGTCACTGGAAAATCTTCGTCCTCGGAGGTCCTTTATCAAATTTGAAAAAAGGAAATAATCACTTGGAGCCAGGTCTGGACTGTAGGGTGGGTGGTTGATTTCTTCAAATCCTGTTTCGGCGAGGGCACGTCTCGCAACTCGGGCAGTGTGCACGGGCGCATTGTCCTGCAAAAACAGGACTCCTTTCGCCAGTTTGCCTCTCCTTTTCTCGACAACCACTTGACGGACTTTTGTCAACAATACGGCGTAATAGTCTCCGTGTATTGTAGTATTTTTAGGAAGGTAGTCAATGAACAAAATTCCTTCGCAATCCCAAAAAACAGTGGCCATGAGCTTGGAAGCCGATCTTTCCACTTTGAATTTCCGTGGCGGCTTTTCTCCCTTTGCTATCCATTGCATTGACTCTTGTTTTGACTGCGGATCGTACTGCCGGATCCATGTTTCATCGACAGTGACGAGGCGAGAAAAAAACATCGTCAGGATTATCGCCACAGATGTCCAAAAACTCCTTCGAAGTTGTGACTCGGCGCTGCCTGTCCAGTGGCGTGAGCATTTTTGGCACCCATCGCGCGCACACCTTTTTCATGTGCAAATGATTGTGCAAAATGTCACCAATTCGCTCCTTGCTGATGCCTATGGATTCAGCTATCTGCCACATCTTGATTCGCCGATCTTCGAGAACAAGGCTTTTCACTTTTTCAATATATTCCTCGGTAACGGCGGTGTTTGGACGTCCTGACCTGGGATCATCTTCGAGCGACTCCCTGCCGTGTTTGAATTCACGTGTCCAACGTTTTACGTGGCAAATGAAGGTGCAGAATCCCCATAAACTGCAGACATTTCTTCAAATATTTTTGTCGGCGTTTTGTTCTTCTTGGTGAGGAATTTTATGACAGCTCTGTACTCCAATTTCGTGCAAAGCGCGGATGACTCAGACATGGTGTTGTTTAATGTTCAATTACTAGAAGCGTAATGATGATAATGACATGAAACTTGGTATTTATACTACTTAGAATACGCGCAATTAGTGATGCACATTGCGAGTCATTAGTGATTCTTAGAAGTACTTAGGCTCAAAATTTTTCAGCCGCCCCTCGTACACCTCTACTAATTTGTAAATGCGAAAGAGCAATGGATCGTGATTTTTATGACTGTGATAAAGAAGGAGGTTTATGTTCTTAGCGTCTATGTATGTTCATTTATGGCCATGTAGAGGCCATAGGTATTGAATAGGATAAAAACGCGTCTCTTTCTTGCGAAATAGCCTTTAATTAATGGTAAAATTGCGCATATAATTACAGGTGCTGAAGACGTCGAAGGAAGCATATTTGAAAAGTGAAAATTACGTTCAAAGTAAGTTCAATTGTTAACTACACAAGCTATATTTTCTTTCTTTATTGCATTTGCTAAGTAGGGGTCCGAGAATCCATGAAAAAGGCAACCCTTTTTTCGATTTGAGCCACCCAATCGATCTCCAACACTGGGTAATACACAGAAAAACTTCGAAAGAAGTGGAACGTCTTTTTCTTTCTCCACGCAAGTCTAAAATACACCCAGAGATAGGCTAGAGAACGCTTGACGAGGCATATAAATAAAAAAATGTCTTCGTTAAATTTCGGAAAAATAGTGATGTTTTAGCATCGCAAGTTGTTGATTACACTCATTGGATCCTGTTAGGTAGGTCGAATATCTACCAAGTAATGTATTATACTTATTATGATTTGAGAAAACATGGTCAAAATGGAGTTTTATTCGCTGCTTTTTTCTCCACTACAAACTCGGCCCGAAGGCAATGAGTTACATTGTACATTGAAATTGAGCAAAATTGATGATGACGATGATATCATTCCTTTGTATGTCACTGCTGGGGCAGGGGAATCTTCCTACTTCGCAGGAAGTTTACGCGGGCCAAGCCCGGGTTAGTGGAGGATGTAAGACAGTGGCGGGCCTTACTGTCAGAAGTTATCAAACCGCCCATAAGGCTTCTGACATGACTGTCATTACAGCCGGTACCAACGGCTTAACGTGCCTTACGAAGCACGTAAGCTATTTATACTAGTCTTTCTTAATGATTCGCGATTCTCGTATATGGAACGGGTTAAATCGCGATTATTTATTAAGTAAAACGTAATTACCTTATTTCCCGACGTTTCGGGAGCGTTTCGCGATTAGATCCATTTAATATATAACTATTTATACCAGATATGCTTTAAAGTTGACCTGGCAACCACGGACCGGAAACGCAGTGAGCAGGCCCTACACCAGATGGTCAGACGACCTAGTTACGGTGGCAGGAAGTCGCTGGGTGCGAGCGGCACACGACCGGGTAGCTTGGAAATCACGGGGGAGACCTATGTACTGCAGTGGGCGTCAACTGGCTGATGATGCGTTAAATATGTTATACATTACTGTCACACTTGATCGGTTTTTTTTTCATTGCCAGCCAGCCAATTCCGGCCGTTCCTGGAGATCCTACTGGCCAACTCGGCGAGCGGCGCTCTGACCGACGAGCAAATACGCGCGGAGCTGAACGCGGTCACAGTTGCCGGATTCGACTCCGTGACCGTGGCTCTGGCGACCACTCTCGTGCTGGTGGGAGCCCATCCGCGAGTGCAGGACAAAATTTGTGCCGAGTAAGATTAATACTGTCGCGGTCCTATCCCGGACCATCTAGAATAGAGCCTTCTGGAAGCCTATCGAATAGTCGCCGCATGCTGCGTTTTAGTAAACAACAAAACGCTGCAAGCAATAGTGACTCGTATGTCCACTAGTATAAGGTTCAAAACTCTTTGACAAGGACTTTGTTCTAGAGTCGTTGCCGCGTGCACCGAGTGTAGGTACGTACTTGAATGTTCTAGAACCCTTGCCGGCGGATATAAATAGCGGTCGCCGCGGCGCGCTGGCAGTTCCGTTTGGAATAGCGAAGAGTGAACTTCGAGCAAACATACCTGCGATAAGAGCGATAACCTACGACCTCAGCGAAACTATTGGACTTCGATTAGACCTGCGATTGGAATCTACGTGTGGACTTCGTGTCGTGAAGACCTGCAGACCAGACCCTGCGTGAATAAATCCTAAGAAGTTGTCATTGGCGTTTTACATCCCAATCCAGAACCCTAGCCCGTAACAATATGTTACCTTGATTTGATCGTTCTGTTCAACGACTAATGAACGCTGATTTAGCGGAGGTGATCTGTCCGGATCGTGGCAAGTGGCAGTCTCTGGTCCCTGACTACCCCGCTAAGACACAGGCGTGAGGTTATATTATGTAAATTGAAAACGTCGTAAACACTTCTTCAGGCTATATCAGTCCACTGCTGGACATAGCCCTCCCCTAATGAGTGCCATAGCACAAGTTGTGCCATCATTGGGGGGTAATGCCCATAATCCCCACGCTGGGCATGCGGGTTGGGGATCGCAGTTTGGTGGAATTGTACTGCAGGGGGCGCTGCTGCCCACCCCCGGTTTGTGTCCCTTAGTCGCCTTTTACGACACCCGCGGGAAGAATTTGGGTTGGTGCTATTCTCTAGGCCGACACCACACAGCAGCTGTAAACACTACAGCTTGTTAACTTCGCAGATTAAAAGAAATATTCGGAGACTCCGATCGGGACGCGACGAAGGAAGACCTGGAGCGGATGGTATATTTGGAGGCTGCCATTAGGGAATCGCTGCGGTATTGGCCAACCGCGCCGTTTACTGGCAGGGAGCTCGATAGAGACATGCAATTCAGTAAGTCTGTTTATCAGTTTTTACCCCTCTCTTAAGGTACATTGTATTTATATACACGAACGCATGCCCGGCGTGAGGATTATGGGCATTACCCCCTATGCTAGCACAACGTGGCGCTCTTTAAGGGAGGGCTATGTCCAGCAGTGGACTAGTATAGCCTGACGACGACACGAACATAAATATAAATATTTATGTACATCAGGACCTTATTTAATGTACTATACCATACATGCCCTGTATGTAACGTCAATATAATATATTGGAAATGTACATAGATAAATAAACATACCCATTACAAAACAAAATATTAAGCAAGACAGAGTTGCCTAGTTTTTGTTGGTTCTTGAATGCTGAAGCATGTAGCACTGATTTCTACTTCTATAGAGCTAGTTAACATTGACAGCTGATGTGAATTCTCAATTTTATCTAGAAACTAAGCCCGGTAAATTTTGATAAGCGTTATTCAGTCAGTCAATCGTCTAACATTTTAGCAAAAAAATATGTTGCAGAGTAAACTACTGTGTGTCAAACATTGCACAAATACATCCTAATGGCAGAAACACCCAAACCATATGTGTACAGTCACATTTCCCACTTCCAGACGCATAAAGGGTCTAACCGAGGTTATTAATATGTAAACCTTATCACCCAATCAGTCCACCACTGCCCACTGTTGGGTATAGGCCTTTTCCCCTCAAATATCATCTCTCACTATCTCTTGCCAACCTCACCCTCCGCCGACTCAACGCCATCGTCCGACCATGGGGCCGCTGGTCTGCCCACTGACCGTCTTCCTGTTCTCGGGCGCTACTCTGGAATTGCCCTGGTCCACCTGCCGTCTTTCGCCTCGCAAAGTTTACCTCCCATTTCCATTTCAGTCTCGAGACTCTTTCGCCAGTGTCGTCGAGTATTGTTCGGGGACTAATGACGACATTGGTTACCCGATCTACGAGTGTGAAACCTAGCATGGCTCGCTCCATAGCTCATAACAAATGACTTTTGTCCGGCGACGAATGACGACGTTGGGTACCCGATCTACGAGTCTGAGCCTTAGCACAGCTCGCTCCATAACTCACAACAAATGACTCTTGTCCGGCAACAATGACGACGTTGGATACCCGATCTACGAGTCTGAGACTTAGCACAGCTCGCTCCATAACTCATAACAAATGACTCTTGTCCGGCGACGGATGACGACGTTGAATAACCGATCTACGAGTCTGAGACTTAGCATGGCTCGCTCCATAACTAATAACAAATTACTTTTGTCCGGCGACGGATGACGACTCGCTCGCTACATAGCTCTTTCTTTTACTTAGCCTCTTTTGTGTCCCGCTGCAAAGGCCTTCCCTACTTTTTTTCCATCCCTCAATGTTTTCAGCCACCTCGCTCCATTCTGGCAAGAATGCATTTGGGTCGTCCCACCATCTTCGCCTTTGTCTGCCGCGACGTCGGTGTCCATTTCGCGGAACCCAGTCGGTCGAAATTTTTGCCCACCTATCTCTGCTGATGCGGCAGACATGGCATAGCTAGTAATGAATGACTTTTGTCGGCGGCAGATGACGCCATTGGGTACCCGATCTATGAGTCTGAGACCTAGCATGTTCGGTCTATAGCTCATAACAAAAACTATGTCGCTTCCAGAGCAGTACACTCTGCCAGCGGGCGCCGCAGTGTTCCTGTCTCACTGGGGCGTCGGGCACCAGCGCTGCTGGGGCCCCGACGTGGACCAGTACCGGCCCGAGCGCTGGCTACACCCGGCTAGCCTGCCCGACGGACTAGCCACGGATAGCTCCTTCGGAGTAGGCATACGAATCTGCGTGGGTATGTAACTTCCCTCTTCCTTACTATGTTTGCGAATCAACATATTAATGTAGGTTATACATAGGCTGCTACTTATGTATGCGGAATCTGGGATTCCAATAACTTTAAACGCAATGTCTGACCTCCATGGTCAAATTCGTTCTTTTTTTTTAAATACTGGTCGCTAATATTTTTCTGTTGGGTTTAAAATGTCATATCGCTAAAAAAATGGAACTTACTCGTGAAAATATTCGTGCTATGATTTATTACGATTTTCGACGTGGTTTAACGCAACAACAGTGCGTACAGTTGACGACAGGTCGACATGGCAATCGGGGTATGAGGTGAGCCGCGGAGGCGGGGTCGCCCCGCACACCCGCACAGTCCCCGCGTCGTCTTAGTCTTAGTGTCGCACGAGTCCGTATCGACCGCGTTTATCGATTATAATCTCGCTCACATAATTTATTACTATTGTGTTTTAAAAATGGCTACGGTTGCATCTTCGTCCCGTGTTCAAGCAAAAAAATCAATAATTCACTCTCAAGCTCGAGAACTAGCTAGAAAAGTGTTAGAAAATTGTGACATTGAACGGAAAAATAATTGTTACAAATTTTCTGTCAATCAGACATTAGACAGGGCTGTGTTTTATAAAGGTCTATCGAAAAGAACTTATGTCTAGGATAAAATCAGAATTAAAATCAGTGGGAGCAGAGGAAAAGTTGAAATCACCCAAAAAACGGAAGACAGGTCTAAAATTTTGTGTTGATGATTTTGATCGTACAGTGATTCACAACACCATAACAGAATTTTATTTACAAAAGAAGATCGTTCCGACATGTCCTAAGTTACACATTGCTTGACGTGAAAAAATACCTTTTCCTTGGGGTATTCGTACATTACAACGGCTGTTAAAGAAAATGGGATATAGATGGCGTCAATGTCAAAATAAACGATCTATTTTAATTGAAAAGCCAGATATAGTTTTCAAACGGTATCAATACTTAAATAAATAAAAAAATGAGAGAATTCCGACAACAAAATAGAAATATTTTTTATTTAGATGAAACATGGGTGGATAATAATTTAACTTTCAAAAAGTGTTGGCAAATGATTTCTCACTGGTTGGGAAAAGGAATTCTCACAGATACTAGTTCTGGAAATAGACTTATAGTTGTTAACGCAGGAGGGAAAACGGATTTATACCTGGAGCTTCTTTAATTTTTGAGGCCGGTACTACGACTGGCGACTATCATGGTCAAATGAATCGCGAGAATTTTGAAAAATGGGTAACGGAAAAACTTTTGCCGTCTCTTCCTGAACGCAGTGTCGTGGTAATGGATAACGCACCTTACCATAGTGTCCAGCTCAACCCCGAACAAAAAGTTCTCTAAAATCAGTTATGATAAATTGGCTGGAAGACAATAATATATCGTGCGATAGATCAATGAGAAAGCCAGATTTATTTAAAATTATAGAATAACATAAACCCGTTGATATCAATTATAAAATTGACCATATAATTAAAGGTCATGGTCATGATATTATTAGATTACCTCCATATATGTGCGATTTAAATCCTATTGAATTAGCCTGGGCCGCCGTTAAACGCTTCGTCAGGGAACACAACATAAAGAGCGATTTGTGTTTGACAAAGCTTAAAGAGATAACAACGAATGCAATTTTGTCAGTCACGGCAGAAAACTGGAGCAATTTCGAAAAACATGTCCAGAACCTTGAAAATGAATATTGGGAAAAAGACATGGGAATGGAAAATGAAATGGAAGATTTTATTATAAAAGTCGGAGATACCAGTGACGAAGATTCTTTAAGTTTTTGTAGCGACACGTTAGATGATTCAGATGAATAAATATTAACTTAAATGAAAACGTGGTATTATTTTATTGACATTTTGTTACATACATAATAAAAATATATCGATATTGAAAACGTCATGTCACTAGAGAATTGCCATGTCTTTAGATCAATTAACTTCGACTTTTGGTGGTGAAGCTCCATCAAAACCGACTGTGTATCACTGGTTTAGTGAGTTTAATCGCGGGCGCAGTAAGCTCACGGAGTTTATTTTTTTTATTCCGCATACATAAGTAGCAGCCCTCGTATATAGTTATGCTGCGTGGTGTCGGCCTAGAGAATAGCACCAACCCAAATTGTTTCGGCGGGTGTCGTAAAAGGCGACTAAGGGTCACAAACCGGGCAGTACAATTCCACCAAACTGCGATCCCCAACCCGCATGCCCAGCGTGGGGATTATGGTCATTACACCCCAATGATGGCACAACCTTGCGCTATGGCGCTCATTAGGGGAGGGCTACGTCCAGCAGTGGACTAATATAGCCTGAATAAGAAGATGAATATATAGTTATCGTCGCACTGTAGGGCACAGGCCTCCTCTCGGAGAGAGAATATGGGCTTAATCACCGCGCGTGACCACCGCGGAGTGGCAATTTTAGACGCTGAGTTGGTAGAATAACGAAGATAATATGTAAAAGCGCCGGTGCAGTCGATGTAGGAGAAACTCGCTTGATACGTTTCTGAACGTAATACGCCTGGAAAAATGCAGCTAGTGCAATATTTGTTGGTTTATAAAGAGGCGATTGAGGTAACATGTAGTATTTAGTAATAAGGCCGGCACTTGTACTGTACTGTTATTTTTTAAGTCTCATATGTAATCCCTGGTGTACATGCAATAAAGAATATTCTATCTATAACAGCAACTCCACTATTTAAACAACTAGGGAGTTTCCAATCACTCATAAATAAATGGCGGCGGTTCAACCAAAATGGCGAACTGATGGAAAATATAGCAATAAGTATCGAAATAACTTTCGATCAATTAAAAAGTTGATGGTTGCTGATCCAACTGAACTTTTTAATAAAGCTGAGGCTGATGGTAGTCTCCTGAAGAGCACTTGTGTTAAAGAACGAGGCAACCGCGCTTGGTTACCCCACTCTCTTAGAAATCTATATTGGCGTCGTATAACATTTAAGCTTCGTGTTCCTTTTGTATTGATCAAATTGTTACAGGTAAAATCTACGCAATGGCCGCCATGAAGATTACAATAGCACAAATGTTGCGTCGGTATAGAATCGGCGCCACCACCGAGGGCATACGCTTCGAGGTCGCCATCTCGCTGCAGCCGGTCAAGGGGTTAGCCATAAGTCTTGATTTGAGATGATTGTAGACAGAGAGAGGAGTAGGAGTATGAGATAGATTGGGAGAGTACTACGTCCGCCAGTAGATTGACACTGGCTGATTGTGATGATAGGATGAGGACTAACTGAGTTCACGATGAATCTTGTAATGTTAATTGTGTAAGTTTTTGAAATAAAATTGACCGAAAGCTTTCGCTTGCCTTTATCTTTAAAATAAAATATGTCAGTCATACACCAATCCTCGTAACCACGCGCCTGCTAAACGCCGCCAAAAACAAATGTCTAGATAATAATAACTTAATGCTGGACTCACTCACATGATTTTCTTCAGACAAAAAATGTAATAAGCGCATCCGGGATTTAGGTAATAAATCTCTAGTACATAGATGAACTCTGGGGATATCCGACGGGTAGCCAAAGGTATCAAGCTATCAAAAGTCCGCAAATAATTTTTTGCGTCCAACTTAATATTTCGTTCATATACATTTTTTTTTATTACCTATTGTTTCTTTTCCAAACTACGATGCCTACAAGGTCGTGAGTGAACTTATTATTTAATTACACTCTGATAGTGCAAGCAACAAGACATTGCACCCTGCAACGCCTCTCGGATTCATATGCTGACAAGCCACTGCCCTTTTAACTAGTGTAAGCTATTACGCTCTGCGCGGGGCCGAAGATTAATTGTACTGTGCCACTGGTGTATACCCGGAGTTGAGTTTAGAGTAGGCATTCACCGACGCACAGCTAGAGTGTAACAGCCGACAGGTCAGTTGATCTGTAGAGTGTAGACTCACCAATGAGCAACGGGCTCCGGTCTGGCGGCGCTGTCGTGTGTAGTGTGTAGACTCACTTATGAGCACGGGCTCCGGTCTGGCGGCGCTGTCGTGTGCAGTGTATGTGTGCGAGTGTCGACTCGCCGATGAGCACGGGCTCCGGTCTGGCGGCGCTGTCGTGTGCAGTGTATAATGTGTGCGAGTGTCGACTCACCGATGAGCACGGGCTCCGGTCTGGCGGCGCTGTCGTGTGCAGTGTATAATGTGTGCGAGTGTCGACTCACCGATGAGCACGGGCTCCGGTCTGGCGGCGCTGTCGTGTGCAGTGTATAATGTGTGCGAGTGTCGACTCACCGATGAGCACGGGCTCCGGTCTGGCGGCGCTGTCGTGTGCAGTGTATAATGTGTGCGAGTGTCGACTCACCGATGAGCACGGGCTCCGGTCTGGCGGCGCTGTCGTGTGCAGTGTATAATGTGTGCGAGTGTCGACTCACCGATGAGCACGGGCTCCGGTCTGGCGGCGCTGTCGTGTGCAGTGTATGTGTGCGAGTGTCGACTCACCGATGAGCACGGGCTCCGGTCTGGCGGCGCTGTCGTGTGCAGTGTATGTGTGCGAGTGTCGACTCACCGATGAGCACGGGCTCCGGTCTGGCGGCGCTGTCGTGTGCAGTGTATGTGTGCGAGTGCCGACTCACCGATGAGCACGGGCTCCGGTCTGGCGGCGCTGTCGTGTGCAGTGTATGTGTGCGAGTGTCGACTCACCGATGAGCACGGGCTCCGGTCTGGCGGCGCTGTCGTGTGCAGTGTATGTGTGCGAGTGTCGACTCACCGATGAGCACGGGCTCCGGTCTGGCGGCGCTGTCGTGTGCAGTGTATGTGTGCGAGTGCCGACTCACCGATGAGCACGGGCTCCGGTCTGGCGGCGCTGTCGTGTGCAGTGTATGTGTGCGAGTGTCGACTCACCGATGAGCACGGGCTCCGGTCTGGCGGCGCTGTCGTGTGCAGTGTATGTGTGCGAGTGTCGACTCACCGATGAGCACGGGCTGCGCGATGTCTGGCGGCGCGCCCACAGTGCCGAGCGCGGGCCCGTGGTTTCCGGCCGACACCGTCCACGCCACGCCGTAGCGCTGCACCACCGAGCTGATTATGTCGCCCACGCGCCTGCCAGCGACCACAGACACTAATTATTCATTGTCCCTCGAGATATGCGGTTTGGCACGCTGTAAAACCGAAGGTCTCGCGTTCGATCCCCGGCCGGGTCAAACTAGGAAACAAACTTTTCTAGTTTGTCTCGGGTCTTGGTTATTATCTATGTATTTATTGTATTAAATCTATCGTCGAGTTGGCACCTATAACACAAGTCATTTAGTTGTTTTTAGTATAGGGCTAACGAGATCTGTGTAATATATCCATAAATATTTATTTATTATTATTATATAATAACAGATCGAGGGTTGGAGGGCAGCGACTGAATTAATAATAACGAGAGCGTGCGTTCATAGTTGAGCCAGCGAGAATTATTATGTACCACTCGCGCGGAGAACCTCTCCCATTTCCTATGGCCGGGTCCCGCGCTCAGTGCTGACCAGACGAACGCGAGAAGAGGTTGGTGGAGCTAGAAGTGTTACTCATTTGCAAACCACCTTCTTGTTCTGCCTCAAACTGGGATAACTAGTGATATGACGACCAGGCAAGGACATCACAGATGTCCTGTATAAATATCAAGCACTAGTATGCTGTCTCAGACTTCCAATGCACATCTAACGCTTGTATTCTTCTTCGCATCTATAATCTAATTTAAATATTTGCAATTCTACTTCTTACATGCATGCATTGAAATCTACATAGACATTACACTCTTAAAACTCACACAACACAAACACTTGTCCCTGATGCTAAATATACCTTATACTATGTTAACTGAGCGAAACATACAACACACAAATATCTGTCTTGAGACATACAATATGCTACAGCCCTTGCCCTTGAACTAGGAATCAAGTATTTAAAATATCTTCGCGAGGAACTCGAAAAACGCAAAAGCGAGGGAGAAAAGGACCTCACAATAAAATACGTTCAGGGGCAGCCCAAAATCGTAAAAAACCTTCCTAAAAAAAACTAAGTTCTGCAACCGCAGAAAACCAACAGCATGTGACAAATATAACTACTGGAAGCACATGCGATCTTGTAAAGAGACTCTCACCAACCCTCTATACTATCACTATTTTGTACACAAATATTCAATCAATTACTTCAAAACTGGACCTATTTATCACTAGAGTTAATAATATGAAACCTACCTTTATTATAATCACAGAAACATGGCTAAAACCTATAATACCGGATTCATTAATAAAAATACCTGGCTATGACATTTACAGAGACGACCGGACAGACATGCGAAGTGGAGGTGTGGCTATATACGCTGCACAGAATATCAATATTTTAAAAACAAAACTAAACACTGAATATAACACAAAACATGGTGGCTCAGAATGCCTGTGGTTGGATGTCAAATTTGGAAGCAAAAATATTCTGATGTGTGGAATTTACAGAGGACAAGACTCTACATTAGAAGAAGACACTGCTCTGCTGAACCAAATTATAATTGCATCAGAAACACACACAACTTTAATTATGGGCGATTTCAACTATCGTGGAGTTAAATGGCCTCTCGAAGACTGTGAATATCTAACGCCACGAGAACGAAACTTTGTGGACTTGTACGAAAGCAGCAACTTAGAGCAGCTAGTCAATAAACCTACGAGATTTCGTGAAGGTAATCAGCCATCTTTCCTAGACTTGATATTGACAAATGACGAATCACTTATCGCTGAAATTAAGCATGAAGCCCCAGTCGGTAAGAGTGACCATGTATGTCTATTGGCAACAATACAGCTAGAAGCAAGACCGCAACACATAACTACACACAAACGCAACTATAAAAAGGCAAATTATGCTAAAATTAATGAAATCCTTCAAACAGTACCAGGCAGCATAAAGGAGCTGAACTGTGCAGAAAACCAATTTGACGTATTACTCACTGCATACAAACAAGCCATCCAGTTACACATACCCCTAACTAAAATTAGCAATATAACTCAAAACAAGCCTTGGGTGTCTAAAGAAACAAAAGAACTGATAAAGAGTAAAATAATACTCTGGAACAGATACACCATCACAGGACTAGACAAAACATATGCAGATTATAGACAAGTAAATAATAAATTGACAAATATAACCAGAAACTCTCGCATTACTTATGAAAAGGACTTACTACAAGCCGGACCTAAACGATTTCACTCATATATAAGGCAACAAGTAACTTCAAAAGTTACTATTCCATCAGTCTTGACTGATAATCAAGGACATACAGTTTCCCAAGCAAATGAAATGGCTGAGGCCTTTGCAGACCAATTTGCTGGAGTCTTTCAAATAGAACCACATAGTGACATACCTACATTGAATCCTAATCTACGAATAGAAGAATCCATACCTGACATTAAATTTACCCCAGACATGATTTCAAAAGTAATCAAAGAGATGAAAGCAGATTCTGCTCCAGGCCCTGATGAAATCCCTACAACCATACTCCAGAAATGCGACGTGGCAGATTCCCTATCGAAAATAATGCAGACTTCCTATGACACTGGGATACTACCTACCTTATGGAAAACAGCAATAGTGACACCCATATTTAAAAAAGGCAGTAAACTGAAGCCATCAAACTATAGACCAATAAGTCTTACAAGTATTGTGTGTAAGGTCATGGAGAAAGTTATTGTCTATCGCATAAGGAAATTCTTAACCAAGCACAGAATCATCAGCGATCAACAACATGGTTTTTGTCCGCATCGATCTACAATTTCAAACTTGCTCTCGTGCCTCTCATATTGGACAGACAGTTTCAATGAAAGAAAACCCACTGATGTGATATATCTTGACTATGAAAAAGCCTTCGACAAAGTCCCAACAACAAGACTTCTACATAAGTTGGAATTTATTGGTATACGGGGAAGGTTATTGAATTGGATCGAGAGTTTCTTGCGGAATAGAACTTTCCAAGTAAGAGTGGGTGATGTTCTTTCTAGTCACAGGGAGATTCACAGCGGAGTGCCGCAAGGATCCGTATTGGGCCCTATTCTGTACATCATATACACATTTGACCTACCTGACGAACTAAGTAACAACGTTAGTATCTTCGCGGATGACACTAAAATATTTGCTGATCCATTAGTGAACTACGATCGCCTCCAAGAAGACTTGAACAAAATTACTAAATGGTCAAAGGAATGGCTCATAAGTTTAAATGCCGAAAAATGTACAGTACTGCATATAGGAAACAACAATCCTCACTTAACATATTCGTTAAACAATGTTGAGCTTCACGCAGCTAATGAACAAAAGGACCTGGGAGTAATTATCTCTAAAAACTTAAAATGGGAGCAACACATAACAACTATAATAAAAAAAGCAAAGAGTTTTATCTATTTAATCAGAAAAGCTTTTGGAGTACTAACCCCAGAAATGATGTTAACCATTTATAAAACTTACATACGACCCCTACTTGAGTATGCCTTCCAAGTCTGGAGCCCATATTTCATTAAAGACATTGACATTCTGGAAAAAGTTCAGCGCAGCTTTACTAAAATTCCAAGACAGCTAAAAAACCGATCATATGAAGAAAGGCTGGAAGTGCTGAGGCTTACTTCTTTACGGGAGCGTAGAGAGCGTGGTGATTTAATCGAAACCTACAAAATTCTAAATGGACACTACGACCTACAGGATTTTGATAAACAAATTCTTAGAAGAGACAACAACACCCGCTTGAGAGGACACCACCTTAAACTACAAACTTGTTTCTCCAACAACAATCCTCACAGACACTTTTTCTCTAACAGAGTAGTGAATGGATGGAACAAATTACCACAAGAAGTGGTTTCAGCACCAAATGTCAACAAATTCAAGAACTTACTGGACAAACACATCACTGACCAAAAGAAAAAAATAACCAAGTGAAACTGGATGCGGGCAATTATCAGTTGTTCCAACTGCCTGCCCGTCTACAAATAATAATAATAATAATAATAATAAAAAGTATAAGTACAAATCAAATCACATTCTCCCTCCAATAGGAGTTAGTTAGTTAGACCTGAGATTTCCGCACTTAGCCTCATAGATGGGCCACTGTACGTAGCAAGCGCTGAGGTACGTTAACACTTCAGACACTAGGGTTTCCTTACGATGTTTTCCTTCACCGTCGGCGAGTGGTATTGCTACTATAATTTCACAAATGTACATAACTTAGAAAACAAAGTCATTGGTACATGCCGGGGTTTGAACCCGCGACCTCCCGATTGAGAGGCCGGCGTTCTACACCGCTCCACCGCCCTTCCCTCCAATAGGAATAGAACTCACAATTTGGTAGTCAAACGCCAACCGACAAGGCTGTACTTTGCCTGTAGTACTCTAAACAACCAGCCAAACGCACTCACCCGGCATTGGACCAGTGCGCGTGCTCCCCGTAGCTCATGTTGACGACGTCCACCTTGAGCCGCTCCGAGAGCTGCATGACCTTGATGCAGGCGCGCACCAGCGCCGTGCCCGTCTCCATGGAGCCCAGCCGGCTGTCGCCGATGGTCAGCGAGACGATGCGGGCTCCGGGCGCCACGCCGTTCTTGTCGGGTTCATCGGGAAAGTAGCCCGCCGCTATTGCGGCCACGTGGGTGCCGTGCGTCGCTGGAACAGACGTCAATTATATTTACATGTTTGTAATTGATAATTATAATAACAATAACTTCCACACAACTCAATCACTTGATCTCGTCAAAAGCTCAGAAACTATATATATCATTGTTTACACACAGTGAGGTAGCATGAAGGGACTTTGAGTAATTTATGTCACATCATGTACCCTATAGGAGCCATTGTGATTAAGGTTTACATGAACTTTACCTACTAAGTAGTTTATCTAAACAAGCACTTGCTTATGACCTAGCACAGTTTAACTGTTAAATCTGACACAAAGGAGCGGATGCGCATCAGCACTGAATTATTTATGATATGAATGAGGATCATTCATATCATAAATATACCCATAAGCTAGTACGAAAGAATTGTATATATCATGGTGTCAAACTCACAGCACATCCCAACAACCTCCAAAACAGCGCCACTGTCGTGAACATTGATGCTGACTGTCATCTCGTCTAAGGGCGTGAGATGGGCGTGCTCGTGAGTCGCGCTGTACTCGCCCAGAAGAGGCCCTTCCGATAGCTCGCCGCGCTCCGAAGTGTCAATGCAGGCTCTGGGGATTGGAAAATTAACCTTAATTTTGTTTCTTCTTCTTCTTCAGGCTATGAGTGCCATAGCACCCTGTCTTCAACTTGCTGCATCCAGCATCTGCCAGCAGTTTTTCGCAGATTGTCATACCACCTGGTCAGAGGTTGCCCTACACTATGTTTGCCGAGTCTCCAATCAAGTCTATGGTCCACTATTATTGTTTAGTGTTATAATTTGGACACCATTGTTTATGGCAACACAAGTATATTATTGTGTTGTGACTGAATATCCATGGAGTGTGTTGTGTTAAAAAAATTATTCTCTGGTTCCTACCTACCGCTGCGTTTTTAAATCTACAGTCCAACACACAAAACTGCTTCACCCTAAGTCTTAGCAACCATTACTGTTACATGATTTTTGAATGAGCATATATCTTAAATGTGCAGAAGCTGATTTCAATCCCTTATTCCGTACCGACCAACTAAATTATATTAGTAATATTTTTTCGTTTACATTTGAAGATACATATAAATATTTAGTTAATTCACTGTCAAACATAGGACTTATACTTCCATAACATTCTTCAATGTTGCACTCTTAAAAACAAATGTTATGCAATCAACAATCAAATGTACAACTAAACATCCAGTTACTTTTCTGGTTATTTGTATTACATAACATTTGCCTAAGCATGGGTGAAATTTTTAGCCTCTAAATAGGTTTTAAATTTGTTCCTTAGCACGGGTTAGTGCATTAAAAATAAAAATAGTGTAATCATGTGGGTACAGTGATATCGTTCCGATGTTAAAACCTAACTGCAAAGTAGGTGGTCGGGGCTGTAAGTAATGCAATTTGCTTAAGTCAGATGTCGCTGCCTGTACGTAATACAGAGAATATTGTAAAGAGGTTCGAAATTTCACTGATGCCGTGAGTCGCCCATTGGCTTAATTGGTAGAGCGCTGGTACGGATAGCCAGAGGTTGCGGGTTCGAATCCCGGCATGGGTGAAATTTTTAGCCTCTAAATAGGTTTTAAATTTGCCTAAGCATTTATGATTTGGCGTTTTATGAAACACTGACCTCCACACTTTGCCATCATGGAAAAGTACACAGTCATAGGTCGGCCCGAGGTCAGAGTACTTCTTTTCGGCGGTTGAAAGCACTTCCACCCTTGCCTCCAATTCTTCTTTTAGCAGCTTGTCCTCTTGGGACAATGTTGTGGTTGACCCTGCAAATACAAGATAATAATGATAAATAGATATTAAAGATAGGGAAATATGATAATTACGTTTTACGTAATAAATAATCGCGATTAGACGCGTTTAATATATAACTAAGATAAGAATACTCATTACTGGACTGAGTGTAATAAGTGACATAAGTGTAACAGAACATTTATAGCGATATGAACGAACTAGTGCATGGTTTGCTTTCAGAGAGAAGAATAACTTTACTTGAAAGGATTTTGCTCCCAGTACTGAACCATTCTAGCTGGGATGTCACATTATTACATGGGGATAGAGATAAATTGACCAAATATGATTTTGTCTCACAAAACAATAAGCGAGACTTCAAGAATACCAAATTATTTTGAATACTTTGCCAAATCTCTTCTGAAAATGAAATCTCCTTACCACAAGCTAAGGAGATTTCATTAGGAGACAAACATTTTATTTAGATGTTACACCTACACTATTAAATCTGTCTAGCAACTGATGCTAAATTAGCATAAAAACAGGTTTTCTCAAACCATGCATAAAATAGCAATTCAATTATAATTCACTCACAAATCATTAAACATAAATAAAACAAATTGGCACTTACAACTAAAAAAACTAACCGGTTTTCTTTCACTGACACTTAAAATATTAATTAACACATTTTTATAGGTTCATTGCGTTCGTGGCTTTTAACCTGTTGAGTGATGATTTGGAATTTAACTGAAGGTTGTTTTGTCCGATGGTTACCACAAAAAATGTACAGGTTTAAACAGTTCAGTTATAATCTTAGCGAAAAGTTACTATTCTTTTCTAGGTACTACAAGAAATTGCTGTAAGTAATAAGGTCACCAATTGTACTATATTTTTATATTTCTATTAATGTAATTTCTGTGTATAATAAATAATTCTATCTATGCATTCTCGTAGATGGGCTCGTGACTCACCATTCTCAGTGTCAAAATCCTGCAGCTGCTTGTTAGCCGCAGCATATGCAGACTTGTTTCCAACGTCCCACCGGTGCTCGCGACGGTGCTCCTGCACCCGTTCTTTTAGCTTACTCGGGTAGAGAGTAAACGGATGAAGGATGCCAACGCGCCACTCTGCTGTAGGGTTGTTCCATGTGTCAGGAATCTGAAAAATATAGGTTTAGCTGTAAAGTTAACAACATTGGAGTTAGTTCAATTACATTGTCAACAACTGTAATCAGTTAGTGACAGATTAATAATCAATAATAGTAGCTAAGGCCTGTATTCAAACAATACTCGTACAGCTAAGACTGCTTAATCTGTTTTAAGGGCAATTTGACAGTAAAGTTATTATATTCTTTTTAAAGCATTAACTGGTGCTAAGGACATCTTTGAAAACCTATTTAAACCTAGTAAAGTTATTGTGACTAAGCAATGTTTATCTGTCAGTTATAGCGCTGGCATTGTTACCAGTTCCATTTCCAAAAAACAGTTCCATTTCAGTGGGAGCCCATTAAAGTCTCATGCAAAGCCCTAAGATCTAGCTAGGCTATCATTAATTGATTTTATAATTCCTTGTTACCATTTAGTAAATTTGTGGGCAATACCCCCTATGATAGCCCAACGTGGTGCTTTTTAGGGAAGGGCTATGTCCAGCAGTGGACTAGTAAAGCCTGATGACAAAATTTTGTAAATTTAAATAAATCTGTTTTTACACAGATTTTAGTCATTTATTTTACATTTTTACTAATTTCCGCCGTTTCGGCACTTTTTCAAGTGCCATGGTCTCGGAAGACTTACAACTGTCGAAAAGTTCAACAAGATCGGAAGTGGTTTTATTATGTCTAGTAAGTACTCATGTTAACCTTAAAAAATACCGAATTTTTAAATGTAATAATTATTTTTTTGTTTTAAAAACACAATATAAAAGAAGATACATTTATTTTGTCTACCTGCATCAATACTAAACTATAAACCTAATAACTTTGCAAGTCACTTAAGATAAGTTTGGTTGAGGGCCTTTATTTCTGAAAATCTATATTTTAAGTCTCAAAATCTTGCATTCACTTTTCATTGCAACTTTTATTTACATTTTTAAAAACCTATTTAGAGGCTAAAAATTTCACCCATGCCGGGATTCGAACCCGCAACCTCTGGCTATCCGTACCAGCGCTCTACCAATTGAGCCAATGGGCGACTCACGGCATCAGTGAAATTTCGAACCTCTTTACAATATTCTCTGTATTTTATTTACATGTTTTGTTTCCTATGAGAAAAGAATTTTCATATCTTACTAGTGTGTACCACAAAGGTCTAATTTAAGATCATTCTTGAGGGTGATTTTTTAAACAAAACAGTACTTTGATTCAGTACTAAAGATTAAATCCTAGGAATTAATAATAATAATAATAATAAAAAATAATAAAACTTTATTTCAGACTATGTGTCCATACCGGCAGGCGGTACAACAAAATTAAATTAAAAAGAAAAGTTTCCTACCTATACAACAAAGTAGGGTCAAAGGGTCCATTAGTACTAAGATTACAAAACACTTTTTTCCAACACTTGTATGTATCCATCAAAAAGAGCCTGTCAGAAGAAATTTCCGTATAAGAACTTCCACTTAACACAATTGCTTGTCCTACTTCCAAACGAGGATACTCTGTTATATGGTAAGACTGGGCAAGAATATCACAGACATGGAAAAACATGCAAACTGAGGCCATCTGTACAGATGTACAGCTCCACCAGTGGAAATATAACCCACATCCTCTGACATTGTAATCAAATGTGATACTGCTAATTATGACTAAGACAGTCCATGGTCAGGGGGCTTGCGTGGACCTTGCACGGATAGTAGAATATTAGTTAGCCATAACCACTACTATAGTCTATTTTGATACCAAATCAATCAGCTAACTTTCAGAGATAATTCAGGTGATAATAGTTCAGGCAGATCTGAATTGGTGTTAATGAAAACATATCAAGACAACACAAGAAGAAATGCTCTTTCCTGGTGATGTTGGTGATGGACAAGAGGCGTAAAACTGGCTGTATGATGTTAAGTGGGGTGTTTTTGTGTTGGGGTGATTCGCCTGAGCAGGTTAAAGCGCGTCATGCCGCCAAAGCAAGACTGTGAGGGCGTTCGGTTAAGAAAGGTCAACGACCGTATAAAAAAACTTACAAAACAGTCAGTACTGTAAGTCGATGTAACTACAGAGCATAATGAGGGCTGTGCCTTGCGTGTTTCAGTTAGAAACAGCTTATTTACCGTCAGTTTTCGCCCAGTGAGACCGGTAATGCAGCCGTCAACTACTTTCGTTATCACCGTAGATGTGTCCACATCGCCGCATCCGCTGCAATCGTATCTTTCGATCACCTTAGTCTCACCCGTGCTCGTCACCTAAAACCAAAAACATATGTGCAAACAAACAAAGAAACCACGAAGACTCAGCTAAACAAATCGTGACAACACGGTTTTTTTACCTTAAGCCCTGCGGCCGCCGGGTCCACTCCGGAATCAAATATCGCAATAATCGTGTCCCTACCATCGTAGTCTGGATTTTTATTCAGAAAAGAGACGACTCCCGTTTCTTTTTTCGGCAATAAACCCCAAACGGGAAAATCACAGTCGATGGGGACGTCTGCCATTTTTGATGATTTCAAGATGATTTGATGTCTAATGAATGTTGCCATGAAAACATAAAAAAAGAAAACACGTCATTCAAAAAGTTGGTAGTTTTGAATACTGGCCATTAAGAAACTGGCCGTAAGTTCTCAGCCGGCTATTTTAGTTTTTCTTATTTTAAAAGCAAGTTCAACGTCACGTCGCTCCGTCAGGTCACTCTGTGGTCACTCTAGCTCAAGTCTGAAACAAATTATCTTCCTTTGTATTCCAAGTGGTTACATTCTCTTTGTTGTATTCTTGCCTAGTGGTTATATACTTACTCTTGCTTTGTTCTTGCCTTGAGTTGCAATGTGGTTTGAGCTCCTCATGCCTATAAGTATTATATGGGGTGCTCTCGCGGGACCTGGTTTTTTGCACTATTTTTGCAAACCTACTTTAGCCACCAACCAAAAATACTTAAGTAATAAAATCTAAAAATCTAACTTGACTATTTATCGCAAGTCTCTAAAATGCATAGTTTTTGAACACATTCATATTAGTCCTGTAATTGTCGTTTCATTCACACTATCGGTAGTCTATCGCATTGCAATGGTATAACCCCCAACTTTACCCACCAACCCTCTAGGGCCTGATTCGCAGAGCGAGTCTGAGTAAAGACACTTGCGAATCAGAAGAAACATACCAATGCGGTGGCATTGAAAATCCATACATTACGTTCTTATAAATACTATTGAAGTAATTGACGTAGGTATGGACCGCTACCGCCACCGTCACCACCGCCACCGCGCCGCGCCGCGCCGGTGACGTGTACACAGACTAAATAGAAATAAATATATAGGTATATAATAATGTTTTTTTTTGAAAACTTCTTTAAGCGTACCTTGATGGTAGATTTTTTCTTCGTGATCTGGAAACACACAATCTAATGTCAATCTTCGTACCAAATTGATCTCGCAATATTTTGATTTTGCGCTACATTTATACGATAAAATGTGGTACGAGATCCTCCCGAGTTTCTGCATTATAATAGCCGGAGTAGGTCTGCCGGGTTGGGGCCTATATCACATACACAACCTTGTTCTAGGCAACGTAAGTCAACACACACTATTAGATAACACGTCTTTGGTCTTAGCCTCTACACTGCTGCTATCTCTCGGTTGGAAAGCCAAAGTAACGACTCATCCTTGAGTGTGTTTATATTATTGACACTCATTTAACCTAAGCAGCAGCTTTAGATAGCTTTCTGAGCTCATGCCACTGATTTAGAGAAGTCCTCAAGTTTAACCAAACTTGTTGACCACAAAAACTTAGTTGTATGATTCTCAAAATATTAGTTGTGTTGTGGTGGATATTTTTGTAATAAAAGGTTTAGGGTCGCTGGATGATTTACCTTTTATGTTTTGTTTCAGCATTTCAGACGCTCTATGCTTGACCGGTGGGACCGCCACACATACCAGCGGGACCTCAGACTGACTGGCAACCCCTATGATGTCCACGTAAGTTGTCTTTCTGATGTTCTTTTCAATGAGCAGTTGTGGTCATCATTAAGAGGCGCTATTGTCATGGGTTGATGTTGCATACTTCACAATGACTTCCCATTCCTTTCGATTTTAATCTAAGGAAATTGTTTTTAAGATACATACATTTGTAGTAATTATAGCGCTCTGTACGCAATTTTATGGTCCAACAAAGATAGTTAAGAAGTGCAAGTTTGTTTTAGGTCAGATGTTGTTATATGGGCATTTCTGTTTTTTTTCCAGGGTCTTGAGCACATCCCAGATGCAGAAAAGAAGCAGTAAAGTGAGATATTTTGGTATAGTTACAAGTAGTTGTTACGTTCTATCTAATGTAAAATAAAATCTTATAAGATAGGTTGTTGTTTTTCAAACTCAGTCCCTTTCCGCTCCTCTTCTTCTTCAGGCTATATTAATCCACTGCTGGACATAGCCCTCCCCTAATGAGCGCCATAGCGCAAGGTTGTGCCATCATTGGGGGGTAATGCCCATAATCCCCACGCTCCTCCGCTCCTCAACCAAGGTTTATCTCTTGAGAAAGCGATATTGTATTGAACGCATCCATTTGATGAACGAATCAATATATTTTCTTAAGTTGGTGTTACTGTCGATCAACTGTCAAATCAACAGCTGTTTTTGACATTTCGTTTCTGAGCGAGTCTCGCGCCGAGAGCGCGAGACACAACCACGACACAACGAGATTGAATTACATATTTGATACCTACTTGTTATCACAGAGAATATAATTATCACAACAAAGCTTGATACTGCTAATTAACTTGTTACCAGTGGCAGAGATTGGAGATGGCAGTGGACGCTTGTTTAATCGACTTAACTTTGGATTTTCTCGACGTTGCCTTTCACAACATCTTGTATTACGCTTCAGTGTACCCGGAAACTATTTTCGAAACTCGAAAGAAATACAGCGTTGTCGTTCATCTCTCCATCCATCCTGAAGTTAATCAGTACATAAAATTGTGCCTAAAAAGCATCGCGGAGTGCCTGAAGAGTGGCCAGTTGAGTCGTATAGAGTTTGCCATCACTGACAGTGCATATAAAACATTGATCAAGTTTGTGTTTGATCTCTGTAGAAATGAGTATTTTGATCAGAATGAAGATCCCTATCTAGTGCAATGTGAACAAAATTTACGTGCCTTTTGCCTACAATTGTCGACATTAAGTGATAAGATACCAAAACCAGAGGATGACTGCAGTTTCACAATATTGCTCCATACAAATGAGTCCAGTGCTGTGGCTTTAGCTACAAATGCCGATTTGGAAGACTTTCCTTTAGTGGAGGTGCAAGAAAAGCCGGATGAAAGGAATAGTATACTCCCAGTGCGTCGGTTTTCTCTAAGAAACTTTAATTTCGATGCTTACATAGAACTGTAAAAATACTTGTGCTGGAATCAGTATGAAGTGGATGGGGGCAAAGCCGAGAAGCTGGGTGCTACTGAGCAGAGATTATGTAGTAAAGATTATTAATTTATTTGTTACTGTACATAATATAATAAACTTATGAAATTATCTTTTTGATGTCATTGTTTAGCTTCATTTGAAGGCATCTCAACCTAGAATAGATCTCATCCCAATCAATATAAGTTCCAATTAGTTTCCGAACATTTTCTGAACTGTCTTCATAGGCATTCCGTCCATGTAAAAGCCTTATATTGTCAAACACAAGTATGTCTCCAGGGTTTGTTTTGAATTTCACAGAGAACTTATGATTTAGTTTCAGAAATAAACCATGGGCTTCATACCAAGGTTTAACCTCATCTATGTCGCCAGGGAAGTGACTGCCTCGTTGTGGAATAGAGAAGTTAATTCTAGTAATTTCTTTCTGTTTATTGAGGCAAATGACTGGTGAACGGTATAGCTTGAAGAACTCATTCCCATTTTCAGTACCAATGTCACTCCATTCCACTTCTGTTTCTGACAAGAGCCTGAACTGCTCTGGATGATTTTTCTTCATAAATTCAGCTGTATAATGTGCATCAGTCAGTAGATTTTCTCCACCTTTGCTGGCTGTTTGAACCAGGCAATGCAGCAAGTTAACTCCTGGGCAATATTTGTAGTAAGGCAAATCTATATGCAATGGGAGGTTACTGGATAAGTAAGCAACATTGCTAGTATTTGCAACATTTTGAACTACAAAACTTGCACCATAATGCGTCTGCTTTGGAAATGCAACTTTTTGGACAATTTTATTCAAAGCTGTGTCTGTGTTTGGTGTATTTACAATCAGTGCTACTCCATAGATTGATAACTTATATAGCCAGTCATAAAGAGATTTATCATTTATTAATATATCTTCATAATTATGCTTGGTGCAGATTGTCAGGAAGTCACCGCCATGCCAAGTGGTTTTGGGTGGTTTGTAAATTGTGTCAGAGTACAGTTTCTGTTGATATGGGCTGAAGCTTCTGAACTTCAACCAGTTGAGCTGATACTCTGATTTGTGTCCATCGTTCCAAGATATCTGCACGGAGTCACAGCCCTCCTTGACTTCTGAAGCTTTGACATTAACATCAAACTTAGCCCAGTCTATGATGCGGCTCTTAGCAGACTGATGGAAGCACTTTTCACATTGACAATTTTCTCGCAACCACACTGAGGGAAACTTCACACTTTCTCCATGGATATTTATCTTGACACAGTCATAATCTTTCGGTTTCAACGCAACACTTTGGTCATGAACTTGGCTAATTGCTCTGAGATAATTTGTAGTAAGTTGGCTGGCAAAGAACTTGCTTGGACTTTGGACTCGCTTGAGCGCAAACATGTTGCTCTGTTACGAGTTCATTAGCTAATACAAGTGATGACACAACATTTTTTCTGTTCGTTGACATATTGTTGAATGCCTATTCAAAGAAACAGACATGCGGTAAAATCTGTTATCAATTTATTTATCAGTAGAGTTAGTAGGTACAGAGTTACATTTATTTAAGTATAAGTACCTAATTACTCTAATGGTGGGCTCTGTTGTGTGCTTTTAGTATAATAAAACAAGAAATCAATTGCAGGAGAAAAATATATTTATTTGAAAGCAAAATTGAACATGCACTTAATTAAAAAAAAAAAGATAGTTCTAGTATTATGTAATAAAACTGGAGTCCATTTTATTATCCGTTCATCATATTGATGGCTCTAGCACCAACAATGTTATACAATGCACAACATGGTTTATAAGAAGTTTTTTTCAAAAAGTGAACTTTAAAAACCTATTTAGAGGCTAAAAATTCCACCCATCTGAGATTCGAACCCGCGACCGGCTATCCAATATATCTGGCTGTAAGTGATGCAATTCACTTGAGCCAGATGTCGCTGCCTGTAGGTAATACAGAGAATAGTGTAAAGAGGTTCGAAATTTCACTGATGCCGGTGAGTCGCCCATTAGCTCAGTCGGAAAGAGCGCTGGCACGGATAGCCAGAGGTCGCGGGTTCGAGTCCCGGAATGGGTGGAATTTTTGGCCTCTAAATAGGTTTTTAAAATTGTCCTTAGCACGGGTTAGTGCATTAAAAATAAAAATAGTATAATCATAACTAGTTAGCCAGTTAGCACCGCGCGGCGTCTTAACTCTAGACGGAGTTTAATGTTTATCTGTATCTACTCTTTATTTTTCTTTGCATTGTGTTCTAAAACTACTTATTTACTTACACAAATAGAGCCCTATTAAATAGGTACAACAGACTAATGTAAAAGTGGGTACAGTGGATAGCGCATCAACCTTTACACTCGTGCGCTTTATCAGTTGCGTAAAGTTTGACCTGCCGTCGACTGTACGAGTGTACAACAGTATTATTATGTACTAAGAACTTATTATACTTAACTTGTTCAGATTTTGAGACCAAATTACAAGTGAACCTGGACTAAAACTTACAAGAATATTATAATGTTCCGCAATTTTAGTAGTGCTGATTATTTTGATAATGTGCGTCAATGGGTCGGCTTCAGAGTTGAAAATTTCACAAAGGAAACGTTCTGTCACGCTCTTTTCAACCGCTACAGTTAGGCATTGTATTTACTTAGCAAAATTCTTCAGAAACTGGCCCTACGAGTCGGTCGGTTTCGGTGTTGAAAATGTCACAAAATAAATACCTAAGGAACGTTCTGTCACATTCCTATGTTTAAAATTCGGACAGCACTACAGTTACGTATTTACTTAGCAAAATTTTCAATTGACATGTTTTAAGAATCGATATCGGCAAGAATCGAATTGCTCGTAGCCCGAAGATCTTAAACGATCACGAAGGTTAAGTAACATAAAGTGCGTTAAGTGCATGGATGGGTGACCGTCAGTACGTACGTGCTTAGTGAGTATGTCTCCCTAGGAAAGTCGAGAATTTTGCGAGCTAAACGACCCGCGTCGTCGTAGTATTAATATCAATGCCGAATGAAAGAAGAGTGAAACGTCTAAACACAAAATGAACGTTATTAAAATGTATTGACGGAATACGTCTACATTTTGCTTCCCCTGTATAAAGCAGACAATTGAGCAACTATCTGCCTTTCGTTCTGGACGATTAGGTCGCCGTTAGCAGCTCAAATAGCTGCAGCGCTTTCTTTATTTGGTCGTCGTGTTAACGGTAGTTACGTGCGATCAAGGAATGAAAGAAAAAATGAACGTTGACTAGTGAAATTCATCTGATTTTGCTTAATCCGATCGATTTTGGCGCCCCCACCAAATGTAGCGATCTACTTATTAAACCGCTTATTTAAAGCGATACTAATATCTTTTTATAACGAAACCCTTGCCTAACTGCGGGTCTCGACACGAGTGACACCTAAACAGAACGATTCCCTTTAAAATAATTCAAACTTGACTGGACAGCTGCACCGGCAAGCTTTTACAAAGGAGTATCATAAAAATCCAATTAACATAACATAACAATTACATAAAGGCACATACATTGCTTCTGGCCCCACACTAGGATACCCTGTGTCGTGGAAACCAGAAACAACGACATCACAAACATGTAGACATCCAAGACCTGGAGTTTTTTTTGCCCCAAGCTGGGGTTCGAACCCGGAACCTCTTGCATGGTAGTCGTTATCGTACTGTATCTTTGTAATTATTTGATGTTTCTTTTTTCCTGGTGTACAATAAAGAATATTCTTATCTTATCGTTACTGTACGCTCAGGTCATCCAGGACAGTCTTTACCCTCAGCGGGAAGAGCTGTTATTCTTGAGCTGGACCTTGATCCTGTGGTAGGCGTTGCTGAGGATGCCGCGAATGTTCCAGATGTCGTTGAACCGCTCCGGCTGCGTGTTGAAGTTGCTGTCTGTCGCCTTCACCCACAGCTCCACCTGGAGCAAACAATATCTATCAATACCAAACAGTATCTTCTTTAAAAACAAATTTAGTGGCTAAAAATTCCACCCATGCCGGGATTCGAACCCGCGACCTCTGGCTATTCGTGCCAGCGCTCTATCCAACTGAGCACGGGTTAGTGCATTAAAAATAAAAATAGTATAATATCTTCTTTTTTCTGGCTGTGCGATAAGTGTTCTCTATGTATCTATCTATGTATCAAACAATATCAATTAATATTATTCAAAATTTTATTGTAATTCCTATAACACGAATTTATTTATAATCAAAATTCTTAAATTAATTTAATTAGAAACATTTATGAACTAATTCAACTTTTACATTTATGACCTCTGTGGCGCAGCGGTAGTGCATCTGCTTACCGTGCAAGAGGTCCCGGGTTTGATCCCCGGCTGGGCACAAAAAAAAACCCAGGTCTTGGATATTTACATGTTTGTGTTGTCATAGTCTCTGGTTCCCACGACACAGGGTATTCTAGTGTGGGGCCAGAAGCATGCCTGTATGTAAATGTTATGTTATGTTTACTGAACACACAATTTTGAATTTTGAAAGTTGTATACTCCTGTAAAGGTATCTCACACTGAACTGTACATTAGAATAAGTAATTTTTAAATTGAATGAAAAAACTGGTTTAACGCATGCGCCGATAAACCGCGGGTATCACAGCTCGTTCCTTAGAATAAGTAATTTTTAAATTAAAAAATTAAAAACTTGTTTATCTAAAAACCTATTTAGAGGCTAAAAATTTCACCCATGCCGGGATTCGAACCCGCAACCTCTGGCTATCCGTGCCAGCGCCAATGGGCGACTCACCGGCATCAGTGAAATTTCGAACCTCTTTACACTATTCTCTGTATTACGTACAGGCAGCGACATCTGGCTTAAGAAAATTGCATCACTTACAGCCCCGACTACCTACTTTGCAGTTAGGTTTTACATCGGAATGATATCACTATACCCACATGATTATACTATTTTTATTTTTAATGCACTAACCCGTGCTAAGGACAAATTTGAAAACCTATTTAGAGGCTAAAAATATCACCCATGCCATGCCATACCCATGCATTAAACGCCGATTGGCTCAATTGGTAGAGCGCTGGCACGGATAGCCAGAGGTTGCGGGTTCGAATCCCGGCATGGGTGAAATTTTTAGCCTCTAAATAGGTTTTTAAATTTGTCCTTAGCATGGGTTAGTGCATTAAAAATAAAAATAGTATAACTTGTTTATCGCCTGCGTCTGCGTCGATAAAACGCGGGTATGACAGCTCGTCCCTTCACATGAACCGTAGCGCCTCTCACCTGGCGCCGCCCGGCCCGCACCGGCACCCGGGCCTCCCACAGCGTCCAGGCGTAGTGCTCGCCTGGCGGCGCCCCGTCCGCGGCCAGGGCGCCGGCCTCGGCCCACGTGGCGCCACCGTCCGCCGTCACGTCCACGCGGAGTACCTTGGCGCCGCCGCCCGAGTACGCGTAACCTGCCCACGATATTTTTCGTCTTAGGTATTTTGCGTGTCGACTGGGAGACGCCGTCGGCATCGCAACAGGCGCGGCGAGATTCCCAATCCGCTGCGGGTTCGCCTGGTAATTAAACCCATAACCTCTCTCCAAAAGAAGACCTGAGCGCTTAGTGCGAGTTTGACAGATCCAATCGAATAACTTTACTACCGCGTTAATCGAGCATTGAGTAGTGAGTACGAGTAAGTTAACCGTTCGAACTGGCAAAACGCTGTCGCAGTACAACTCGCACTCGCGTTTATTCGTGTTTTGGCTGGTAAACGTGTTCACTTCTCAACGTAAACCATTACAACTCGCACTCAGCAATTTTAATTTCCATACTTGTCGCTAGGTGGCGCTTCCTCGATGCCATAGAAATATGAGTTTACGTTAACGCGATCGAGTAGTTAAAAAAACAGGTGCCGCATGGGTGACCATCTTGTGACTACCGCCATTTTTTTCGAGCACGTTAAGCCGTCGGTGCCGGCTGTCATGTTAGGACAGTCGTTAAGCCATGTCAGAGACCTATAACACAAGTCATTTAGTTGTACTTAGTATAGGGCTAACGAGATCTGTGTTATTTATATGTCAATGAAAATTTATTTATTTCTTTATATATTTATAGGTAGCTTGAGAACTTCTGACAGTAAGACCCGCCACTGCCTTACAATATTTGCCCCCGTGGTGGAGAATGGTCTAACCTTAAGAGATCCGTGCTCCAGGAGTGGGGATATACAAAGGGTTGATATCATAGCAACAACGTAAAAAAACAGCAATATCCAAGTCACCTTTAACAGTGATACAGCCGTCCTTGACTTCGACCTCGTCGCCGTCCTGAGGGTCACAGAAGGCGGAGGTGACCGGCAGGCTGTAGACGGGCGGCGCGGTGGCGAAGTCGGCCGTCTCCCAAGTCTTGGACGGGTTAAAGCCGCGGTAGTCCTTCTGGTGCCAGTGCGACGGGCTCTCGTCCTCCGAGACTACGATCTTTTCTAAAAAGAAAAACTACCGATTTATAGGCATGACGAATGATATTTAAATACTCCTACACAATATGGGAATCGCAAACTACGGAAAAGCAGTAGAAGCCCATACAGTTCGTTGTAGTTTGAAGACTACAGATCGCAAAGGTGCACCAAATAAAATATCAGTGAACTAGCTGTCCCGGCGAATTTCATACCGCCAAAGTTTTCGTAATATCTCCATATTTTCTCACCATTTAAACCTTCCCTGGGGTTCCACAAAAATAAAAAACCAAAAATCGGTCAAATCGAAGCAAATATTCTGAGATTACATTGTGTTGTAATTTACATGTAGTTGAAAAAGAGAAGGCGTTTTAAAAGAAAACATCAAACTTTTCTCCAGTGCGGTCCCTTGATGTCCTCGGTAACTTGAGGGACTTCTTGCACGGGGTACTTTTAGTCCTTCGTGTGTTATTCGATACAATTTATAAGAAATCTATATCGACGGACAAAAAAGTACCAGGGGGATAGTCCCTCGTCTGCGCAGGCCTTTATGATCTTTTATTCTAAGCACTCACCCAGCCACTTGACGTATCACTCACCCAGCCACTTGACGCGAGCACTCACCTAGCCATTTGACGCGAGCACTCACCCAGCCACTCGACGCGAGCACTCACCCAGCCCTTGACGCGAGCACTCACCCAGCCACTCGACGTAGCACTCACCCAGCCACTCGACGTAGCACTCACCCAGCCACTCGACGTAGCACTCACCCAGCCACTCGACGTAGCACTCACCCAGCCACTCGACGTAGCACTCACCCAGCCACTCGACGTAGCACTCACCCAGCCACTCGACGTAGCACTCACCCAGCCACTCGACGTAGCACTCACCCAGTCACTCGACGCGAGCACTCACCCAGCCACTTGACGTAGCACTCACCCAGCCACTCGACGTAGCACTCACCTAGCCACTCGACGTAGCACTCACCCAGCCACTCGACGCGAGCACTCACCCAGCCACTTGACGCGAGCACTTACCGAGCCACTCGACGTAGCACTCACCCAGCCACTCGACGTAGCACTCACCCAGCCACTCGACGTAGCACTCACCCAGCCACTCGACGTAGCACTCACCCAGCCACTCGACGTAGCACTCACCCAGCCACTCGACGTAGCACTCACCCAGCCACTCGACGTAGCACTCACCCAGCCACTCGACGTAGCACTCACCCAGCCACTCGACGTAGCACTCACCCAGCCACTCGACGTAGCACTCACCCAGCCACTCGACGTAGCACTCACCCAGCCACTCGACGTAGCACTCACCCAGTCACTCGACGCGAGCACTCACCCAGCCACTTGACGTAGCACTCACCCAGCCACTCGACGTAGCACTCACCTAGCCACTCGACGTAGCACTCACCCAGCCACTCGACGCGAGCACTCACCCAGCCACTTGACGCGAGCACTTACCGAGCCACTCGACGTAGCACTCACCCAGCCACTCGACGTAGCACTCACCCAGCCACTCGACGTAGCACTCACCCAGCCACTCGACGTAGCACTCACCCAGCCACTCGACGTAGCACTCACCCAGCCACTCGACGTAGCACTCACCCAGCCACTCGACGTAGCACTCACCCAGCCACTCGACGTAGCACTCACCCAGCCACTCGACGTAGCACTCACCCAGCCACTCGACGTAGCACTCACCCAGCCACTCGACGTAGCACTCACCCAGCCACTCGACGTAGCACTCACCCAGCCACTCGACGTAGCACTCACCCAGCCACTCGACGTAGCACTCACCCAGCCACTCGACGTAGCACTCACCCAGCCACTCGACGTAGCACTCACCCAGCCACTCGACGTAGCACTCACCCAGCCACTCGACGTAGCACTCACCCAGCCACTCGACGTAGCACTCACCCAGCCACTCGACGTAGCACTCACCCAGCCACTCGACGTAGCACTCACCCAGTCACTCGACGCGAGCACTCACCCAGCCACTTGACGTAGCACTCACCCAGCCACTCGACGTAGCACTCACCTAGCCACTCGACGTAGCACTCACCCAGCCACTCGACGCGAGCACTCACCCAGCCACTTGACGCGAGCACTTACCGAGCCACTCGACGTAGCACTCACCCAGCCACTCGACGTAGCACTCACCCAGCCACTCGACGTAGCACTCACCCAGCCACTCGACGTAGCACTCACCCAGCCACTCGACGTAGCACTCACCCAGCCACTCGACGTAGCACTCACCCAGCCACTCGACGTAGCACTCACCCAGCCACTCGACGTAGCACTCACCCAGCCACTCGACGTAGCACTCACCCAGCCACTCGACGTAGCACTCACCCAGCCACTCGACGTAGCACTCACCCAGCCACTCGACGTAGCACTCACCCAGCCACTCGACGTAGCACTCACCCAGTCACTCGACGCGAGCACTCACCCAGCCACTTGACGTAGCACTCACCCAGCCACTCGACGTAGCACTCACCCAGCCACTCGACGTAGCACTCACCCAGCCACTCGACGCGAGCACTCACCCAGCCACTTGACGCGAGCACTCACCGAGCCACTCGACGTAGCACTCACCCAGCCACTCGACGTAGCACTCACCCAGCCACTCGACGTAGCACTCACCCAGCCACTCGACGTAGCACTCACCCAGCCACTCGACGTAGCACTCACCCAGCCACTCGACGTAGCACTCACCCAGCCACTCGACGTAGCACTCACCCAGCCACTCGACGTAGCACTCACCCAGCCACTCGACGTAGCACTCACCCAGCCACTCGACGTAGCACTCACCCAGCCACTCGACGTAGCACTCACCCAGCCACTCGACGTAGCACTCACCCAGCCACTCGACGTAGCACTCACCCAGCCACTCGACGTAGCACTCACCCAGCCACTCGACGTAGCACTCACCCAGCCACTCGACGTAGCACTCACCCAGCCACTCGACGTAGCACTCACCCAGCCACTCGACGTAGCACTCACCCAGCCACTCGACGTAGCACTCACCCAGCCACTCGACGTAGCACTCACCCAGCCACTCGACGTAGCACTCACCCAGCCACTCGACGTAGCACTCACCCAGCCACTCGACGTAGCACTCACCCAGCCACTCGACGTAGCACTCACCCAGCCACTCGACGTAGCACTCACCCAGCCACTCGACGTAGCACTCACCCAGCCACTTGACGCTGCGCACGGCCGGGGCGCCGGGCACGATGACCCGCAGCGGGCGGCCGTGGTCGGGCGGCAGCGGCGCGTCGTTCATGTGCGTGACGAGCAGCACGGCGGCGGCGGGACTCAGCGCCATGTGCAGCGGGATGGACGTCGAGAAGTTCTCGCCGGTCGCGTCTATATCCGCACCTTGGAACTGTCCAAGTGGATCACGTCACAACTAATATTATAAAGGCGAAAGTTTGTTTGAAAGTTTGAAGCGCTCGTGGCCTAGCCGAACCGAGTGATTGGAATCAATCACTCGAGTGAAGCAACAACAGGCGCGGTCCCCGTGACTACCGCTAGTGGCATTTTTTCCGAGCGCTTCGGTGCTTCGCAAGGTACGTTAAGCCGTCGGTGCCGGCTGCCATGTAATGGCAGTCGTTAAGCCATGTCAGAGGCCTTATGGGCGGCTCGATAACTTCTGACAGTAAGGCCCGCCACTGTCTTATAATACTCCACCAACCCGGACTTGGCCCCCGTGGTGGAGTATGACCTAACCTTCCTCTCATGCAGGAGGAGACCCGTGCCCCAGCAGTGGGGACATAAATGGGTTGATATCGAACGTTTGTTAGTGTCGCCAATTGGTAATGCATCTTCTACAGGCTATATTAGTCCACTGCTGGACATAGCCCTCCCCTAATGAGCGCCATAACGCCCTGTCTTCAGCCTGCCGCATCCAGCATCTGCCGGCAGTTTTTCGCAGATAAAGCATACAGGAAAAATATTATAAAAATAACATTTACAATTTTAAGCCCCTGTTTCACAATGTTCAAATAATGTTCCAGATAAGCTATCCACAAGTAGGGCTGCCGTTTGCTCTGAATTTAAATAAATTTTCCTATAATGCGTGTGTTCGTTTATGGCTTCAAAATTTAGAACAAACGGCATCCCTGGCTGCGGATATTTTAACCGGAACTTTATCTGCAGATTGTGAAATTTGTTACTATTGTATTTTCTAAGGTTAACACGAGCACTAGACATAATTAAAACTGTTTTTATACGGATTCATGCTTGTTTAGTACATTTTTACAATACTCTGACGTTTCGGCACTTTTTCAGGTGCCGTGGTCTCGGATGAGAAAGTGCCGAAACGTCGGAAAATTGTAAAAACGTAATGAACAAGCATAAATCCGTATAAAAACAGTTTTAACAATTTCAAAAGTACAATTCGGGAAGGAAACTTTTTATGATGGCTGTATTTAAATTTTTTTCCTGATATTAGACGTAATTTTAAGAAACTAATTTCGTTTTTTTCCGATTAATTAAGTTTATCACAATGAAATATTTTTTTGAAATATCTAAATTTGTGACGTCATACGGCGGCCCAGCCGTGTAGAGTATCACGCGATTGCGTTAGCATATGAGTGAGTCAAAGTCAGGAGTCTGTGAATACTGCCAAAATAGCCACAGACTCAAATAGCCGGGTCAATATTAGACTTGGGCAAAGTGTGTCCTTAGAGGGAGTTGTTATATCTCATATCTTTGCTCACTGAGACACACTATATCTCTATCATATCTTGCTCACCACTTGTGTCCTAGCTCACACGACGTCCAATCAACTAAGTGCGTGTGGAAACAAGAGACACAAGTGGTGAGTCAGTCTAGTCTGCCTATTCCCACTTTATCCAGATCACACGGTTTTTTTTGGTGAACTCATCGCTCGTTGGTTACGACGAGACATGCGGCCGAATGTAACCGATGTCAGACGATGTTGATCTCGCTCTGGCGCATTATGTGTGAGCTGGATAAAGTAGCAGGAGATGACTACCGTACTGAGTTGAGATGTGTGAGGGAGCCAGATATAGTTGACATCTTTGGGATATGAGTGGGACACACTTGACGGCGAGGGAGTTGTGTGTCCACTCATATCTGGCTCTTGAGTTACCCAAGGCTAGTCAATATGAAATGATGGTTTAAATCAGTGTCCAGGGCGTATGCGAAATCGTTGGTGTTAGGTATACAAATAAAAAATGCCAAGAAAACTTGAAAACCACTAAATCCACAAATCCACAACAACCAAACGTGATCAGTCAAGCAAGTCAGTCACACAGACTACATAGAGATACTACGTGTCTGTCAGCAAATTTTGACAGCTCGATCTGGATATTGTGTTCACAGTATACATAATATATATTTTGGTCTGCTGCCTACAGAGTACTGTAACCGTCGTATGACGTCACGCAGCAGTTTGATAACAAATTTAAATTTCAGAAAATAAAGCCCATCTTTTGATTTCATTAGCTCTAACATTGAAAATACTGCTATTTGGATAAAAACCTCGAAACGGTTTTCGATTTAGCCTATGTAACAAATTCTTTCTTCCGCGAATTTCATAGCGGCTGGCCAGTAACTACGTGGCACGCTTACAATGACGTGCTTTCCCTCCGTGTGAGCGTCGCGCACGCCGCAGTGGCGCAGCACGTCTCGCAGCAGCACGCCGCGCCAGCGCGCGCTGCTGACGGCGCCGCCCGCCCAGCTGATGCCCTTCACCGGCTTCACCTGCTTACAACACAACAGTAACATCTAATTAAAATACTCTTTATCCTGTATTTGTTGATCATCATCAACCCATTGTGTCCCCACCGAGGGGCACGGGTCTCTTCCCTGAGGAAGCCATAGGCCCTACCACGAGGGCCAAGTCAGAAGTTTTCGAGCCGCCCGAAGGCCTCTGACTTGGCTAAGCTGTCATCTATCGACGGCAGCCGGCACCGACTGGTTAACGGGCCTTGCGAAGCACGGAAGCGCTCGGAAAAAATCCACTAGCGGTAGTCACTGGACGGTCACCCATTCAAGCACTGAACGCGCCCTATTGCTTAAAGTTACTTAACCTTCGTGATTGTTTAAAATCACTCAGGCAGCCGGGGCTACGAACGATTCTCTAATCTGTTGATAACTAAATATATTTACACTGTTATTTAGGCATGTATTCATATGCCTCTGTAATTATCCTTTTTTTAAGTTTGTACACCTACAAAGGTGACAAAGAGCCTCCCCGAACGACGTACTCAGTGAGCCCGTAGGTCTGGTGCACCTTGGGCATCACTCAGCGAGACCTTTACGCTGATTTGCAAATCCTTTCACCACGATGGCGAAAGAAAGATAGAGAACCAAATCTCTCTTTATTTTATACCAGTGCACATGATATAAAATATGTGAAGATGCAGAATACAATAAAGATGGCTATCACGTAGCTGCCAACTTCACACGCGTACATTACGTTTCGGACAGCTTTGGTGAAAGAACCATTGCTAGAAATCGTTCGACAAGTGAGCTAGCTCATTCATGATTCATCTCATTAATTCAAGAAATATTGTCGCGGTCCTATCCCGAACCATCTAGAATAGAGCCTTCTAGAAGCCTATCGAATAGTCGCCGCATGCTGCGTTTTAGTAAACAATAAACGCTGCAAGCAATAATGACTCCTATGTGCGCTAGCGTAAGGTTCAAAACTCTTTGAATGGGTTACTGTTCGAGCGACGTTGCCGCGTGTACCGAGTGTAGGTACGTAAGTACGGGAATGTTCTAGAACCCTTGCCGGCGGATATAAATAGCGGCCGCCGCGGCGCGCTGTCAGTCAGACGCGGCCGCCTCCTCTGCCAGTGTGCCCCTTAGCGGGGACACTGCTCCCTCCTAATTAGTAATGTTGTAAATAAAGTCTTCTAAGCGGACGCTCCTCTAGGGAGCCCCGCTGTGCGCCCTCCTCGGCCAGGAGGGGGGTCGCTCCCGATGTGGGTTTAGGGGTCCTTAGGACCAAAGCCAGTCCCAAGGTGGTGTTTAGTGGGAAGGCGCACTTCTTGTGAGTCCCACATTGGCAGCACGGCCGGGTCCGTGCATGAGCATTCACCACCTCCCTCCCTCGTGTCCTCCGGAGGGTGCCCCTTATAGGGCTAAAAAAAAAAACGCGCTGTCAGTTCCGTTTGGAATAGCGAAAAGTAAACTTCGAGCGAACATACCTGCGATACGAGCGATAACCTACCACCTCAGCGATACTATTGGACTTCGATTAAACCTGCGATTGGAATCAACGTGTGGACTTCGTTTCGTGAAGACCTGCAGACCAGACCCTGCGTGAATAAATCCTAAGAAGTTGTCGTTGGCGTTTTACATCCAAATCCAGAACCCTAGCCCGTAACAATATCAACCCATATTACTAATTATGGTTCTATAATTATTAAACGGGTCTTATCACGATTATGAGCGCCTGGGGCTAAGGGACCGTTGGGGCCAAAAGTCAAAATGCCGATATTGACATTGTTTAGACTTTTTTCTCTCTGACTCGTTAAGCCACGTCAGAAGCCTTAGCGGCTTGATAACTTCTGACAGTAGGGGCCGCCACTGTCTTACAATCCTCCGTCAACCCGGACTTGGCTCCCGTGGTGGAGTATGGCCTAACCTTCCTGCGACGCAGTAAGTTACCCGTACCCCAGAAGTGAGGACATACAAAGGGTTGACATCAGAGGAGAGAGACTTTTTTGTTTCTGTGTTAATTATAAGCAATCCGAATAGTCTCATTCAAGAACTGGAAATCGGAACAGAAGAAACCTTTTTTAAAAACCTCTTTAGAGGCTAAAAATTCCACCGATGCCGGGATTCGAACCCGCGACCTCTGGCTATCCGCGCCAGCGTTCTTTCCAACTGAGCCAATGGGCGACTCACCGGCATCAGTGAAATTTCGAATATCAAAAGAATATAATCATGTGGGTACAGCGATATCATTCCGATGTAAAACCTAACTGCAACGTAGGTACTCGGGGCTGCAAGTGATGCAAATTACTTCAGCCAGATGTCGCTGCCTGTACGTAATACAGAGAATATAATAAAGAGATTCGAAATTCGGTTAGCACGGGTTAGTGCATTAAAAAGATTATAATCATGTAGAAACCTTATCCATCTCACTGCGACGGTTCCCGGCACACATTAGGGCCGCACGCACTTCGTGCGTCTCGAACTGATCCAGGTCCTTCAGAGAGAATTCCGTGATACGGCTCGAGCCGCCATCTTTGACAACGACGCGGATCTTGTGGCTGTTCGCGTCAATTTCTGGAACAGGCATGTGTTGTCGGACGTAAAATAACTCACTGAAAGCAGAACGCGTTGAACCGGTTTTAGCTGGCTGTGGAGTGACGGGATTTGGCTGTTGCTGTATCTTCGTCATGTGTTCTTGGCGAAGTCTCTTTGAATGTGCCCTCTGCTTTTTGAAAGCTAAAATGGCTTTTATACAAGGAGAGTTTCTTGCACGCGAAAGGCAATTTTTATAAGCAAATGCGTCGGGTTTCACCCTCCAAATGCAGTTGTAGGCAGTACTACGAACAATTTTATTTTAAAATTAACATAACATTTACATACAGGCACATATATTGCTTCTGGCCCCACACTAGGATACCCTGTGTCGTGGGAACCAGAAACAACGACATCACAAACATGTAAACATCCAAGACCTGGGGTTTTTTTTCGTCCCCAGTCGGGGTTCGAACCCGGGAACCGGGGGTGGAACCTTTCGTTTGATAGGGAGAATGCGCAAATTGCGTACGTGTTGTTATAACACTCTCTAACTTTGAAGGAATGTATCGTGAGGACACCTGCGTATCGAGGCGGTCACATGCCTCAGCGCTTGAAACAGCCAATGCGCAGCGGGCAACAATATTTTTTATAAGAACAACTCTATTAAAAAAAAAGGATTAGGAGGCTAATGCTAACTTGTGCTTATTAAGCACATATACCTCTCTCTCTCTCTCTCTCTCTGAGCGAAAGAATGTGGCCTATAATGGGACTTGTATGTTACACAGGCAGCTTATGTTTGAAACTTTCCATTTAGAACCCAACGGTATGTACCCCTCAAGAAACACAGTTAGAAGATACAACAGAATCATTGTGTGAAAACGTTACGTAAATGAGGCGACAGGTTTCTTAACTTATTTTGAGTAATCAATATTTTTTCATTCTTGCAGGCACCATAGTGGTTCTGTACCCATATTTTATTGCTGGACACCCACCTACATCTCGTCTTCACACCATGAACAATAATTACACTCTTGAAACATACGAAACAAATTCAGTCTTGCGCATGTCTGGAAGATTGTTTTTTCAATTGATTGTCAAAGTTAGTTTACTATGATCGTTTTAACGCGGCATTGGATTAGATCATAATTATATAACTATCCGCATGTCAACGGGCCGGCGACGTACGGGTACAATGATACAGGCTAATATAAACCTTATCGCTTTTAAAGTTAGAGACTTCAATACTGGGGCAAGAAAACGCGGCCACACAGAAGTATTTAAAAGTATACTATTACCCTAGGGATGAAAGTTACTTGTTTAGTCTAGAGACGTGATTTGGCACAAAACGTTCGCGGGACTAAATAAGTCTTTAAGCCGAGGTAAACACCCACTGTGCTTTTGATCACACTAATAATATAAAGGCAAAAGTTTGTGAGTGTGTATGTTTGTTACTTCTTCAGCGTAAACGGCTGGAGATATTTTAATAAAATTTGGTAATGAGTTAGCTAACACTCTGGATTAACCCATAGGCTACGTTTTGCTGCAGGGAAACATATTTTACTGTAAATACACAATGTATTTTACCTAATAAGCCGCCGGTAACACAGTTACTAACGAAACTCTACAACTCGAAAAAAAAATCCGATAGCCGCTTCAAATAGCGCTGTTATTGAATGGCTGTTTAAAAAGTTGGGACATGTTTCAACTGAAATGTAAAAATATAACTAGTTTTTTTAAAAACCTATGTGGAAGCTAAAAATTCCACCCATGCCGACCTCTGGCTATCCGTGCCAGCGTGCTTTCCAACTGAGCTAATGGGCGACTCACTACTAGTTTAGTTTAGTTAGTTTAGTTTAGTTTAGAAAACTATTCTCCCTACAGTTAACTATTTACTTAGCGACATTCTCAATTAAGAAAGTTAAATTTAAATAGATTAAATACTTAAATTAATTAATTTGTGAATTAAACCTTTTCTGTTCTATTCAATTCTCTTTCAAGGTCACGAATGACGAGTTTAGATGGCTTAAGCCAGCAAAGTCGCAATACTGAACTGGTTCCTAGGTTTCAAGAGTCGTGGGCTACAGAATGGTTTTTTACTTAGGCGTGTCGAAGTGTTCGATCTGAGCTTGAGGCGGGATCTCGGCGTTAAACGGTTTGGCCGTCTTCACTATCAACCGTTTGCAGCGCACCGGCTCCTTTGCCCAAAGCTCTTCGTCGGAGTGATCCATGATATCCTCGTCGCGCAGGTTGCCTGAAATTTAAACCGTGTGTGGTTGGGGTAAGTGCTGTGTTTGATTGAAGCGAAGGGAGATGAATCTGCTCTGCTGTGTGGTGTCGGCCTAGAGAATAGCACCAACCCAAATTCTTTCCGCGGGTGTCTTAAAAGGCGACTAAGGGACACAAACCGGGGGTGGGCCCCCTGCAGTACAATTCCACGAAACTGCGATCCCAACGCGCATGCCCAGCGTGGGGATTATGGGCTAATGCCCTTGTGCCATCATTGGGGGGCTTGCGCTATGGCGCTCATTAGGGGAGGGCTATGTCCAGCAGTGGACTAATATAGCCTGAAGAAGAAGAAGATGAAGGGAGATGAGAGTATTGTGATCAGGGGGGCGAGTCTCTAGAATGCATAGTTGTTCAATAGTCGTATTAGTCAAGTAATGGTCGTTTAATTCACACTATCTGTAGTCTAGTAACCAATCGCATTACAATGGTATTACCCGTGCTACTTAACTCGGCGCCTCGCTCGGTTGTCCCACTGGAATCACATTCCACTTCTTTTGCTTTGTAGACTACCAAATTGCGACAAATAACAACCATTGTCGTGCTTATACCATTCTTTTGAAAAACTATGTAAGTTTTAGTAAGAATAAGTAAGAATTTTTGTATCCCCTTTAGACATGGCGTAGGTAAAGGTAGTGGAGACCGTATTTTTGCTTTAGACTATCACCGTCATCGCCTGTGCATCGATTGCAGTGTTTTTTAACATTTACTGTCGTGAATAGACTACTAAAAATTCTTATTCCGGAAAGGACTCGTTATCAACCCTTCAATGTCCCCACTGCTGGGGCACGTTTCTCTTCCTGCATAGCAGGAAGGTACGGCCATACTCCACCACGGGGGCCAAGTCCGGGTTGGTGGAGGATTGTAAGACAGTGGCGGGTCTTACTGTCAGAAGTTATCAAGCCGCCCATAAGGCCTCTGACATGGCTTAACGACTGCCATTACATGACAGCCGGCACCAACGGCTTAGCGTGCCTTGCGAAGCACGGAAGCGCTCGGAAAAATGCCACTAGCGGTAGCCACGGGACGCTCACCCATCCCGTACCTGACCGCGCCTGTTGTTGCTTAACCAAGTGATTGATTCCAATCACTCGGTTCGCCTAGGCCACGAGCGCTTCTCCACATATTCGGCATGCGTAGGCTCCCAGTAATAGTTGTTATGAATTTATTGACACCTGATCCTTGTTTTTCTTTCTAAAACTTTTGAATGAAATGACGAGTGTTCGCGCGAGAATTGATCGCGCGACGTAATCATGAATCTGTGGTCATTCATTCATTATTGAGTCGTTCCGGTGCCGTCGCCCGTGCCGCTCGCTCGCTACTAATAATTTTATCCATCCATCTGCATACACATTCGCACGGTGACATACGCGCGTGATAAGTGCTCGAATTCTCGTGAAGTGATAGACATTTGGTGACCAAGAAACTTTATCAGCTCAAAGAACAATAGTATATTGACAATATTAGACTATAAGTGAACAGTGCAGGAGTGTGTTCCGTGCGCTGGATGCATCAGCTCATCCATCACCGCTCATCATCTGCCCAACAGCTAAAGCGAGCCATCATCCACCATCACCAAGTAAGGCCATTCACTTCACCTCCCATTCCGCTCTCTCAACCAGCCCATCGTGAGGTGGACCTAGCCGACATTGGCTAAATACCAGAAAGATTTTGAAATCCTCTTCCATAATGTGGTGACACATTTATTACTTACAAAAAAAACCTATATTGCAGTAGTAAACTAATGTTTAACGAAGGCTAAAGACATTTTTCTAAAATTGTTTTATATGTGGGAAAACAGCTTGCAGTGTCAAGGCGTCGAATCTGATGTCACGACTAGATAAACATCATGTGTCTCCGCACAGCCAAAGAAAGTAAACAAATATTTACCTAAGCGTGACGTCACCCTGTGTTATTGGCGTTTCAGTCAAAATGGCTGAATGCAGTATAATCTTTTATTTTATTCAAAACATTCTTTAATTTTTTTTATTTTTCATCCCGTAAGAACCATCCTCGTACTTCAAGGAATACTCGAAAAAAAGAATTAGCGAAATCGGTTCAGCTGCTCTCGAGATTTGCGCTTACCAACACATTCGGCGATTCATTTTTATTATATATATATATATATCGGTAATAATTTTTTTTTTATAAAACTAAATCAGTTTTTTAAATCCTTTTTATATTCTTTCCCCATCGTTTATTATTTTCTATTTATTTATCTTTGATTATTTTATACTGTCGTCACGCCTATTGCAGAGTCCAATATCTACTTAAGGTCTGGGAATTAGTGAATGAACTGCCTATAATTAACTTAGAGGTCTCACCTATTCTGTAGCTTTCCAGCAGTTCTAACACCTGGTCGGTCCTGTGCATGCCATAAACGTTCCAGAAAGGCTCGATGCTGTGTCCGCCCGCGTTCAGGATCTGATCCCCCCCGGGATGCGAGGGGAGGAATGACGTCACATCGTACACGCCGCACTTGTAGATCACCCAAAAACTCTCCCTGTGAAGGGTGCAGATGTAGACTGTACTAACAATACAGTCAGCCTCACCTTAATGTTTGGGCCTAGAAGTCTGTAACATTTTCTAAGACTTTAGTATGTTTGTATGGGCAAGTCATACATATCCAGTGTTTCTTAAAACAGGGCCGATTCATAAAACTACCTACGTATTTTATTATATACAATTCGTACTATTCTATATACAAATCTAGATAGCCTAAATGGTTGCCAACTTCCATAAAAAAGATGAATAATGTACATTGCCATATTGTCATATTTCGAACCTCTTTACAACATTCTCTGTATAACGTACAGGCAGCGACACGCTAGCACGGATAGCCAGAGGTCGCGGGTTCGAATCCGGCATGGGTGGAATTTTTTGCCTCTATATAGGTTTTTAAAAAAGTTCAGCTGTGTCATAGTTTAGTTACCTACTGCCCGACTTAATGATATGGTATTTTTTTTTGCAAATATCTCTGTAATTACAGGTATCACGAAACGAAAACATAAAAAGTACCTGAAATTGGAATGCGCCTATGAAAAAGTTTAGGATTATGGGTATGGCCAGAAACGGCAACATCAGAAACATGTTAACATCCAAGACCTGTGGTTTATTTGTCACCATGCAGGTTTCAACCGCGGGACCTCTTGCATGGCAGGCAGATGCGCTACCGCTGCGCCACGGAGGTCGTTGTAGAGAGAGTGGAATGGTGATTTAAAGGGCCAAGGTGTTTATTTTACCTTAGTGTGTATCTAACAACGTTTTCTTGTACTCACTTGGAGTCGTGTTCTTTAACATCGTCAGCACTGTATGTGGGCAAGTCGGATCGCTTATGGGCTGCATCAAATACTTTTGCTTCTTCTGGCCTTGGACTCTGCTTGATTGATTCTTTTAGGTCTTCTGAAAGTGTTTTGGGGTTATAAAATTATAGGTAGATAAATAGAGAACATCACAGTCATATCACTTACACATCACATCACTCTTCAAACTATCACATTACGTCACACTATAATATTATAAAGACAAATGTTTGAGTGTGTATGTTTGTTAATTCTTCACATCTAAACGGCATCAAATCACGCCTCAGATTCTAAAAAGGATGCCAAGGAAAGCAGTGGTGCTTCTTACCCTAATCATTAACGCAATATTCAGAACGGGACACTACCCAGGTCAATGGAAAATTGCACAAATCATAATGATAGCGAAGCACGGCAAACCAGCGCACGAAACGACATCTTATCGACCAATCAGCCTCTTGCCAATTCTGTCAAAAGTTTTCGAAAAAGTCCTGATTGCACGAATAAAACCACATCTTAGTGAAATAGTGCCCAATCATCAGTTTGGTTTTCGCGAAAAACATGCAACAGTTGAGCAGGTACATAGACTGGTCAACGAAATTTCAACTGCCCTAGACAAAAAGCTATATTGTTCTGCCGCTTTTCTTGACATAACTCAGGCGTTTGACAAAGTGTGGCATGATGGGCTCAAGTACAAACTGAAGAATTTGCTCCCCCACACTATATTTACTGTTTTGGACTCTTACTTGACAGAAAGATGCTTTCAAGTGAGACACGGTGATGAACTATCAAACCTCTATCCAATTCACTCAGGAATTCCACAAGGTAGTGTACTGGGACCGATTCTCTACATTATCTACACATCTGACCTCCCAACAACAGAACACACTACTATAGGAACATTCGCTGACGACACTGCATTTATGTCCAGCCATAGCAGCCCAGAAATTGCGTCAGCGCGGCTCCAAAAAGCACTAAATGCCATGGAGAACTGGTGTAAAAAATGGCGAATAAAGGCGAATGAGTCCAAATCCGTGCATGTCACCTTTACACTAAGGAAGGCAACTTGCCCTCCTGTCAACCTAAATGGAAAGCCAATCCCACAAGCAGAAGAAGCCAAATACCTCGGAATACACTTGGATCGGCGGCTCACTTGGAGGAAACACATCTGGACTAAACGAAAGCAGCTTGACATGAAGATCCGCTCAATGTACTGGCTCCTAGGACGCAAGTCACAACTTTCAAGAGAGTGCAAAATTACGATCTACAAAGCTATAATAAAACCAATATGGACTTACGGCATTCAACTCTGGGGCACAGCTTCGAAATCAAACATTGATATCTTGGAACGCTTTCAAACCAAAACACTCAGATCCATCTTGAAAATACCGTGGTACATTTCAAACAAACTTATGTATTGGGACATTAATTTTCCAACTGTAGATCAGGAAATCAGGGAGTACAGTGAACGCTATCAGGAGCGCTTAAAGTGCCACCCTAACGTACTGGCTACTCGCCTCGTTACAGACAGAAACCAGGGTTACTCCCGGCTGCGTAGGACAAATATACTGGATCTAAATTATTAAAGAAAGAGGATGGAGGTCGATGGATCTCGCTCTGCTAGTTCTTAAATTAACGCAACGACATTTAGAACGAATCACCAGAGTTACTTATTGTAGTCATAACTACAGATTGTAATGGAGCTGACAAGAGAAAATAGAGAAAAAAAAAAAAAAAAACATCTAAACGGCTGCAGTGATATCAATAAAGTTTGGTATGGAGTTAGCTGACACCCTGGATTAACACATGGGCAATGTTTTACTGCGGGAAAATATCTTATTCCCATGGGAAAATCGATGAACTGCAGGGCTCAGCTAGTTGTACATAAAAAAAGGAAATTACACAGATACATATTATCCTCATCAAGGTACCTCAATCTCTGTCTGGATTATTATTATTAAAATTATTGCAGTAAGGGCCGATTCGACCAAACTATTTATGCTTGGTATAAGTGCTAATCTTGGAATAAATCTAGAATAAATAGGTTTTTAAAATAAATCTAGAATTTAACAAGAGAATTTCTCGATTTATTCCAAGATTAGCACTTATACCAAGCATAAATAGTTAGGTCGAATCGGCCCTAAGTAAATTATTGCAGGAAGCGCACTTAGGAGTAGTGATGTTATTCTTTAACACTCCTCAGATGCAGTTTAAATAGCTTGCGGTAAAGCAAAAAATGTGACCACAGATTATTTAAACAGCTTCTGAGGAGTGTTTTAGAGTAAGTGTATGTGTAGAGTATGTGTTTATAAATAAGACCCACTCTCGAGTCACCTGTTTTTTAGGTACTGCGAATAAATCAACACCACTGACAGGAAGGTTAGTTTTAGATTGACTATCCTTTTTTTAAAAACCTATTTAGAGGTTAAAAATTCCACCCATGCTGGGATTCAAACCCGCGACCTCTGGCAATCCGTGCCAGCGCTCTTTCTAACTGAGCTAATGGGTGACTCACCGGCATCAGTGAAATTTCGAACCTCTTAACAATATTCTCTGTACTATGTACCTTTTTTTGTAAAGCATATAGGTAAGTATATTAATTTGTCATTCTAGGTTTATCCAAGTAAGAGTTCATACCTTTAAGTTTGCTAGCAATAATGGCCGATCCGAAAAAGAATCCAGAGAATTTAAGTCGATTTCTAAACCCAAAACGACTCTTGGACTCTTTATGATATTCCTCATTTTTCAGTCGATTTACGGCGATGTAAGCGAAGTTGACAAACTTCTGTCTTCGTGCCAATGAACTGCGAAAAATATAATTTAGGTATCTATTACATGTGCAGAGTTAAACAAAATAACATAACACTTACATACTGGCACATACATTGCTTCTGGTCTGACACTAGGATACCCTGTGTCGTGGAAACAAGAAACAACGACATCACAAACATGTAAACATCGAAGAACTGGGGTTTTTTTATCCCCACCCCGGAGTCGACCCCGGGACCTCTACCATTCTAGGTAGATGCGCTACCGCTGTGCCACAGATGCGACATAAGAAATAAAATAAAAAAAGAATAATATAAATAAAGAATACAAGGCTAAAATATATTTTCAGAGGTCTACCTTAATATAGCAGTTTTGAGCGCCATTCCCGACGATGTTGCTAATGTGTTACATATGTTCAAAAATGTTGAAATAACATGATATAAACAATAAATTCAAGATAGCGTTATCTCGGTAAATACGTAATTGACCTACGGTTTTCGAAGTTAAGAGGGTCGGCTGAGCTGTCTGATTACTTTATAATATATCTTTGTTTAATTTAGTATGATGTGGTCAGCTGAACAAACAAACACAAATTAACAAAAATAACCTTGCCAGCTGACTGACCACAGATTACCTAATTTGAAATATGTCTTGTTCTGTGTGACCGAACTGACAGACAAGGAACACAGGATATTATTTAGGGCCGATTTCACCAACGACACGGAGAGTTAGATCGTTATCAACCCTTGTATGTCCCCAATGCTGGGGCACGGGTCTCTTCCTGCATCGCAGGAAGGTTAGGCCATACTGCACCACGGGGGCCAAGTCCGGGTTGGTGGAGGATTGTAAGACAGTGGCGAGCCTTACTATCAGAAGTTATCAAGCCGCCCATAAGGCCTCTAACATGGCTTAACGACTGCCATTATGTATATGACAGCCGGCACCAACGGCTTAGCGTGCCTTGCGAAGCACGAAAGCGCTCAGAAAAATGCCCATCCCACACCTGACCGCGCCTATTGTTGCTTAACAAAGTGATTGATTCCAATCACTCGGTTCGCCTAGGCCACGAGCGCTTCGAGAGTTAGATCAATTCACCGTAATATCGATTACAGCCATAACTGAGACTACAGCTCTGAAACGGATTTAACGAAAAGGTTCAATGTGATCCGAGATCAAATGCGAACCAAGTTCAGCCTTTCTATTACGTAGGTAACATTCCACTCTATCTAGTGAAGCATCAAAAAATGTACCTACCTATGCATTTGACAGCTGGAGTAGTAAAAAGTAAAAAACGAACGTCACGCAACTCAGTGGATACTTACATAATATAATAATGCCCCACAAAGAGTATATAATTGAAACGCCCAATGTATTTGTAATCTATGGCCCAATGTGACCATCTCAAAATTGGAGAATCTGCCACTCACCGGGCTAAAAGTGTCCGCAATTATACCTATTCATTATCGTCTTCATGGAGATGTGTCGCGCGAGAATCGATCGCGCGACGTAATCATGAATCTGTCATTCATTCACCACTCAGTCGTTCCGGTGCCGTCGCTCGTGCCGCTCGCTCGCAACTTATTTATCCAACCATCTGCACACACATATTCGCACGGTGACATACGCGCGTGATAAGTGCTCGAATTCTCGTGAAGTGATAGACATTTGGTGACCAAGAAACTCTATCAGCTCAAAGAACAAATATTGACAATATTAGACTATAAGTAAACAGTGCAGGAGTGTTCTCCGTACGCTGGACGCATCAGCTCATCCATCACCGCTCATCATCTGCCCAACAGCTAAAGCGAGCCATCATCCACCATCACCAAGTAAGTCCATTCACTTCACCTCCCATTCCGCTCTCTCAACCAGCCCATCGTGAGGTAGACCTAGCCGACACTGGCTAACTACCATTTTTGGTCTTCGAGCCGTTAATTGAACCGGCTACCCATCATACAGTCCACTAGTCATCCATTTTTGGTCTTCGAGCCGTTAATTGAACCGGCAACCCATCATACAGTCCACTTGTTGTCATATTTTCTGCCCGTTTCCGTTAAAATATATATCAATTGTTACGCTTAAGTACCTACGTAAATTCCATTGTTCAATTACAAATTAAAAAGTTCCCTATTGATAATTACGTAAACAAGGTCCCATACCTAGTTATTTTCATCTCAGCCCAAGTAAACTATAAAGTGAATCTCTGCCCATAATCAATAGTTCCATAAAATAAGTCTAAAGTACTTTTTTTTTTTTTTTTTATATATAATCTTTATTTGAAAGGGTTTTGTACAGAAAATGACAATGTCACCCTTATAGATACAGACAGACAGACAGCACAGATTTTGACGTTAATGCCACAAGTATTACATGTTACTTAAAATTTAACTTAAATGTTTCTTATACTACTAACTCTAGCAGAAATACCAAATTTAGCTACCTTCAATAGCATTTTGGCTTCATCAGAGAGAGGGAAAGCCAAAATGTTATTGCAGCCGCCCATGGCATAAAAAAAGGAATTATCAAAGATTTGTCTTCTAATTACTTCATTCCGGGCACATTCCACAAGTAAATGGTAAACATCTTCTATAACATTACACTCGTCGCAATTTGGTGATTCAACTTTTCGCATCAGAAACGCAAACTTATTGAGAGGAAAGTGTCCCGAACGAAGTCTCAAAACAAGAACTATGTCTCTTCTATTCATCTCACAATGTTCGAACCATGGTGAATGTAGGGGGCAAGACTGTATCGTCTTATACCAAATACCGGCGCTAAGCGATCTTACATCAAAGTACTCCTTCCAAAGCTTAGAGCACTCTTTCTTTACATACGGCAACAATTCTGTATAGAATGGCATACAAGGCTGCGGATCACCGTCTGAGATTGCCAGTTGCGCAAGTCGATCCACCTGTTCGTTACCCGGTATACCTATGTGCGAGGGCACCCATTGCAAGACGACAGTCTTGCCCCTAGTTTTTAGATTATGCAAACATTTTATAATGACGTAAGCTATCGGAGTTCCTCGGATGTCCGAGGAACAACGAGCCACGTGCTGGAGAGCACTCTTTGAATCCGACAAAATGACAAATTTATCACCCTCTAAAGAACTGATGTACGAAAGAGCCTCGGAAATCGCAAATAATTCTGCCGACATTATCGAGATTTCTGTAGAAATCTGGAACCTCATGGAGCTTTCTAACTGCGGATCAAAGAATGCTGCTCCTATGCCACTAGTTTCTTTGGAACCGTCGGTAAATAGTTTATAATAATCAAAATACTTTTCCCTTAAATAATTTGACACAGTATTAAAAAGATAGTTTGTCGTAAGCTGCCTCTTACATTTGGAAATACCACTTACATCGCATATAATAGAAGAAGAAAGATCAATGTTGCTGAGCCACGTGTCCAATGAAAACATTTCTAAATGGATACTACTATGTACTGGAAGAGATTTAAGTGAGTTATGTACTATCGTTAACAGTGGTTTCTTCTTCATGATCCAGTATCTCGTGATATCGCATAACATAGCTAATTCATCGAAGAGTTCAAGGTTCTTACAGCAGTCAAAGGATTTTGTTCTAAGCCAAAATTTACTGGCGAGAAATCGCCGACGGAGATACAAAGGTTGTAGAGCAAGCTCGCTCTCCATGGCATGAATAGGCGTACTTCTAATAAAACCTCCTATTAACCTCATCGCTTGGTTTTGTACTTTATCCAGCTTGTACACATGACTTTTGACACTGCAATCGTAAAGAAAACTACCATAGTCCAAGCGACTGCGGATTACAGCTATATAAAGTCTTCTAAGGTGCTTGGGATGTATGCCCCATCCAGACCCAGACAAAACTTTAAATATATTGAAAAATTTCAAAGCTTTTTGGCACGTTTCATTTATATGTTTACCCCATCTTAAAGATTGATCAAGCCATAACCCCAAGTATTTAACATTGTCAACCACCTGTAAAGTCCTTTCATTTAATTTGATATTTATATTATCTCTTCGAAACCCCCGTTTAAATAAACATATTTTTGTTTTCCTATATGAGATCTGGAGACCTAAATCGTCTACTATTTGAGACATTAGATTCAAAGCCATTTGTAAATCAACCTCTGCTTCAGCCAACCTTGGAGAAGAAACGTATAGTACGAAATCGTCAGCGTACTGAGATATGCAAACCTCGACGATGTTTTGACATATCCGCATAGTGGCAACGTTAAACAAAATTGGAGAAAGAGGGTCACCTTGTGCCAAACCTCGACCGGTAAACCTTTTGATGTTACCTACCTCATCACATCTTAAGTTTAAATGCCTATCGAACATGAACTGCCACAAATATTTACATATGGTTGACCCAACTCCCAAACCATCTAATGTTCGTAACAAGCAACTGATATCAACATTGTTATAGGCGTTGTCAATATCAATAAAACATCCCACCGTAACCAGGCCTTTTGAAAATCCAATCTGAATATTGGTAACAAGCCGGGAGAGGCTGTCAAGACATGATCGTGACTTCCTAAACCCTACAATCTCCTTAGAGAAGCACTGATTTTTTTCTAAAAACCACTCTAATCTTCGCTTAATGATTGTATGGAAAATCTTACAAGGGCAAGACATCAATGCAATAGGTCGAACAGCTGACCCAGTATGGGAGCCATCACCTTGCTTCGGAATAGGAACAATCTTAACCTCGCGCCATTGTTCAGGTATATATCCAGAAGAAAGAAATTTATTAAACAAGGATGCTAAAATGGACTTACCTACGACTGGCAAGTGTTTAATCATAGAAAATGAAATACCGTCTTCTCCTGGACATGTGTCTTTGGTTTTGATAGCAAGACTTAATTCCTGAACCGAAACAGGTGAAGAAAGCTGAGTATTTATCGAAACAAAGGTAGGAGCCTCAGGTGTGACATAGTCAGGAGCTAATCCATGCAATAATTTATTCGCTTTATCAGAGTCTATAGCCAGTCTTGGCAACTTGTATCCTTTTAGCCATTTCATTCGCCTCCACATATCACTAGCTGAAGTTGTACTGTCTATGTTGTTGCAGAAATCCTGCCATGCTTTCCTTTTAGCGTTTCTAATCAAACGTTGAGCAGTTGATATTTTAATCTGAAGAGATTCTAGATTTTGTGGAGTTGGGTTTCCTCTAAATAACGCTAAGGCCAGGCGACGTTCTGCAACTGCTCTTGAAAGTTGCTGGTTCCAGTAAGGCTTTGGTTTGAATTTCTTTAAGCGAATAGGATTATGACATGTCTTTACATAGGGTATGTGCTTGTCAGCAGCTTTGCTGACAATCTTCATAAACTGGTCATAAGCTATCTGTGGATCATGTGGGATAGATATATCAGTAAACGAACTTTCGATGCTGTCCTCATAACCCTTCCAATCAGCTTGTCTAAAGTTTCTGCGTCTAGTAAAATTTGGATGAGCTATGAATTCAGTTTGGTACTTAATAATCAGATGGTCACTGCCAAGGTTTTCATTAGTAACCTTCCATTCGAATTTCATAGAAATGTCTGCAGTCACCATTGTGAGATCTGGAGACGAGATTTGCATTCTATTATTGACCACTTTCATATAGGTAGGAGATCCATCGTTTAAAAATATGAAGTTATTGTCTAGCATGCAGTCAAAAAGGGCTGATCCTCTTGCATCCGTTTTAGTAGACCAGCTGGAGTGATATCCATTTACATCTCCCGCTATAATAGTTTTCTCACTGAACAAAGACAGTAATAAATCCCAATCACTAGAAGATGTGTGCACATTAGGCGGACAGTAAATGGCTACAATGTTCTGTAAGTGTTCACAATTTAGCAGTCTGACATGGAGAACTTGGATACCATGGTTAGGACAGCTTATTCGGCATGTCTGAGATTTAACTGAAGCATGTGTAACGATAGCAATCCCTCCCCATGAATCGCTTCTATCTTGACGAAATATATTGTAACCACTGATTCGTAAACGGCTTTCAGGCTCCAACCAAGTCTCACTGAGGATAGCAATATGGATTTTTTCTTGAGCCAAGAAGCTCTCGAATTCCGCCAACTTTGGACGTAGACTCCTTGCGTTCCATTGTATGCAGTTCACTAAAATATTATTGCTACTACCCATTTTGTTTGATTAATGACTTAAATATAGGCCAATCAGAGATGTATTCAACAGCAAGGGATATCACCCACTCAAACAAAATACTAACACACGATTTAAATTTTTCTTCCATCTTCAATTGATCAGAAAATATAGTTTCGTTCAAGTTCAGTAAAAGATCACGAAAACGCGATTTTCTTTTCTTATTATGTTCATTATTATCCATATGCGTCTTATTCTGATTCTGATCCTCAATCTCGCTATCCGTTGAAAAAGCCATAAACCACTCCATAGTTTCCTGTACGCACGATTTTTTTGGTCTACTCTTCACCTTATCTTTTTTCTTTTTACGCTCTGGAGTTTTTAATGTATTGCCTTCAGCACTTGGGGCTTCAATGGACTTACACGGACTAGACGCTATTTGAGCGTAGGTGTGCGGTCTAGTATAATGTTCTTCCGAACTTCGAGGAACTGGCTGTATCGACGCAGGTGATTGGTGATATGTGGCTTTCAAAGTTTGTACAGATGGGGGTTCCGGTGATGGTGGAACATACATAGTCAAAGCTCTTCTAAAAGAGCAGTTGTATTCTGCCATTATCTCCCTTATTTTCTTCTCTTTTACATATATAGGACATGTTCTGGATAGAGCCATGTGGTTTCCAGAGCAGTTGGCACATTTGTAAATGTCAATTTCACAATTCTGGTGTGAGTTGGTACATTTGGGGCAAATAATCTTCGAAGATGGGCAAGTCCTCATTGTATGACCAAACTTCCAGCATCTCGAGCACTGCGTAACTGGAAAAATGTAAGGAGCTACTGCTACACGGGTATTGTGGGTGAATACATATGCAGGCAAAGAAGGACCTTTAAAACATATCTTCACGACTTCACATTCCTCCCAACCACCGTGTTCTAAGGCCCGTCGCTTTAGTCTTTTGACATACAGTATCGGAATATCGCTGGAAAGATTTTCTTGGATTTCTTCGTTAGACAGTTCTGCATCTATGTCACGAATTACCCCGTACGACACACCGACTTCGTATGTTTTTTGACATCTAAATCCCCTCTCACTGAATGTTTTGTTTTGTATTAGCGTCTCAGCGCTTTCATCGTTATTAAACTGAATCAAAACCTTATAACTGTTAGTGTATTTTACTCTCACGACGCCAGGTATATTTTCAGATTTTAACAAAAGGGCCAGGCCAATCTGTTTTGGTAATTTCTCCTGGGAAGTAATACAGATCTCGATTCTTTCATCCGGGACCCTCACAGTTTCAGTATCGGTGGTAAAACTCCGAGCAAGTAACTTCCTTCGCCGCATCACAGTTGTCCAAACTTCGCCTGGGTCATTCTCACGACTTCGCTTTTCAGCGCGAGCAAGGCTCGATGCCCTACCCTCCGAATTCTCACACTGCGATAGATTTATCTGCACCTCCTCTCTCTCACTATTTCGCCTCATCACTGCATCCGCATTCCGTTCGTTCCCACTCTCATCCGTTAACAAATTATGGTCACTGTCACTACTAGCCATAGTCAATTACAAAAATAATCATTTTAAATAAAATGCAACAAAACAATGCGCGCTTTGTTTACGCTAACACAAACCGGTCGAACGTCCTGCCTTCGCAAGCGCGCGGCTGTCACCAAGTCTAAAGTACTTAAAACTATTATTTCTGCTCAAATCCATAGAAATAAAAATAAGTAGGTAGTTTGTGAAAAAGTTCATAGTAGGTACTGGAACATTCCAGAAACGTCGAGAGCTCGGCGTAGGTACCTACATATAGCATCGATTCGTGTATTTCGTGTTGCTACGTACTACGGTTACCTACCTATAAATGTGTTAGTACTTACTTACATCTATAAATGCTAATTGTTTGTGTTTGTTACGTTTTGTGTGAATGCATTCATTATTCTATGTTAATTTTCAGCCCAAATAATATCTCCTAATATAATAAGTAACTTCTTTTCGGTTACGGACGAACTTACTTGCTATTGTTTAGTCCTCCATAAGTCAGTAATTCATTTCAAAGTAAAGGGTTTGGCAGTCTCGACGTCTGTTGATAAAAAATACTAGTACCTACTTCTAACATTCCATGACACAGAACATAAAAAAAGAGTAGAAGTAGTGACATGACACTTTAGTACGAAAACCAGTGTAACCAAACTGATACACATAAACCAAACGCACACTACGAATGCCAAGCTGCCATTGGTAAATAAAGTCAATGCCGAAAAGGTGTACATCATAAAAGTTTCAAGTAAAATATGCACCTTTTCAAAATGTTAACAATGATCAAAGTCAAATGACAATGATGAAATTAAGGTTGACATTTTGTAGTAACGCTACTCTACACTAGATGGAACTACCACCGCGTCGGACCGAAAAGAACTTTTACTTAGTAAGACATAAAGTTCAAAATTGAAAAACAAGTACATTCTCAGTTTGGGATGGGACAATGCGAGTTCTAGTTTATCGATAGGGTGAACCTATCGACAAATTATTCAAACAGTTTAACACATTAACGGCCGAATACGAATACTGGTACCGGCTTTACTGGTAGAAAATGCATCTTTTTAAATTATCTTTTGTGCAAATTATCTTTTGTGTAATATGAGCTGTGCTCATGTCTTGCATGTGCTCATGTCATGTCTTGTATGAAAAGTAATGTATGAGCTCCAATGACAGTTTTCACATGCACAACGACCAGCCGGCGACCGGAGCTCATATATTACTACTTTACCCGGCCCGGCGACCGGACGGCGACCGGGTGCATATAAAAAGGCACATAGGAAGTAGGTATAAAATAACAATATAGTACATTATGACACTAGTGAGCTAAGTTGGTCATTACAGACGAGGTGGGTTTACTGCTCGAGCCGAAGGCGAGAGCAGTTATGGAACCGAGTCTGTAATGACCAATGCTCACGAGTGTCATACGACGTTTTTCAACACACTTGTGAGGAAAATAAAAAACAAGCACAGGTAAATAAAAATAAAAAGTACGCTAAAAATACTGACTCAGAAAAAGAGTTCGCGTTCTTTTCCGTTTTCCATGTTAGGAAATTTTCATACGCTGCGACATATTTTTCCCTTGATTTCTCGGGTATCAAACTTTCATTGCCATTTTGCGCCTCATTAAGTATGTCTTGCGGAGTTAAAACCATATCCTCTTCAGTATCAGTACTCGAACTCGACATTTTCACAATAAACAATGAAAAGTTTTATTTCTTGAGAACTGAGATTAAAATGGCGCGCGCTTACTTTTTTAATTTGCGCGCTGTCAAATGTAGGCAAATGTAACAACTTCCATATAGCCTATAAATCGATATTTCTGAATTACCAGTTGGCTTTTAGATATGTCTATCTTTTTCTTATTTGGATTGCAATTTGATGAAAATAAATGTTTAGTTATCGTATTTTGATACTAACGTGCATAAAATATAAATTAAATTATTATTTTTAGATATGAAAACTCTTTGCTGTCATTATTTGTCTGTAGTTGATAAAATTAAAACTATATTCATTACAGCACTTGTGCTGTAATATTATTACGCACGCGTGTATAATGGACAGCATTATGGTTCTTAAACCGGTGTTATAAGAGTCACTTTACGAGCAAGTGTGTTGAAAATTATTTTACCCACTTAGAAGAATTTATTGGAATTTACAATACCTAAGTACCGTTAAGTATGTATGACTACTAAGTCATAGACAACAAATTATCGATAGATTTTTATCATGTGTGCCCCCATCCGTAATCGAGTAGAATTCAAATTTCGACAGAAATTTCTAGAGAATGTACACTTTCTTCAATGAAAATTTAACTTTACTCGCCATTAAATAAAGGTGATTTCACTTTCTCATTTTCGCATTGCTTTCCGTGTTCATGTCATTACAAATTTAATTAAAAATACAATGAAATACGTCCTAAAGATGAAATGTTACGGCATGATCGGTATATTTTGGTCCCCAACTTTTATTTTTGCTCTCTAACACAGCATAACAAGGCATTTTAATAAAGTTTTCATCATTTTTTCTTTACTAGAAGCACACGGCTACTGAAGTCAACAAAACTGTCACCGACTACGCATAGTCAATACATTGCTAATGTGAGGCACGCGGGCACCGCCCACTTACGGCTTCTACTCTTTTTTTATGTTCTGTGTTCCATGACGTGATACACCTTAAAAGTTTGTTTAGCTAACAACAAGGGCCGAGGTCCTCATACTCGTCGCAATAATATTCGTTAGGGTTACGCACCTACATAGGTTCCGCACAATAAAATCAGTGGTTTTACGAGACGTTCGGAAATTTAGTACCTACATCAATAAGTACTAAATTAGACTTTTGGTGTCATTGAAAAATTTAAACATAAATTTATATATTCATTTTGTTGAATATTCTATGCTGGCGTATTATTCTCATTACATGTTATTCCTATTGCACTTCTTGTAAACATAATTAATTACACAAGGTGTTTAAAAAAAAAATCTTTTTTTGTTTATTACTCATTTGTCTGTCTCCGCACATAAACTCAATCATACAGGGTGACAAATATTTTATCCACATTATTTTTTTTTATTTGTGTTTAATTTTCTCTCTCGCTCTCTTTGGCACATCACACAGTTCCTACAACTCAGCTCCATACAGGGTGGAAAATATTTCATTCACTTTTTTTTAGTTTAATTTGTATTTTTTTGTTCTCTCTCTCTCTTTCAGCCCATAACTCGGCTTCTACAACTCAGCTCAATACATACAGGGTGAAAAATATTTCATTCACTTTATTTTTCTTTATTTAATTTTTTTTTACTCTCTTCGTCCCATCACACGGTTCCTTTAACTCAGATCAATATATACAGGGTGTTAAAAAATACACTTTTCCCATTAGTTTTTAATTACTAAAAAAAAATGTCTCATTGCCTTGTAACATTGTATGTGTACAGACTGCTCGATTAGTTGCCATTATATAGGGTGTCCCATTTTTTTCTTTAAAATTTTTTTTCTTCTCTTATTTATCTGCTGCCTTTATACATACAGGCTATTCATTTCAGCAAAGTTATATTATACAGGGTGTAAAAAAAAATTTGTTTTGTTTCTCTTTTTCTTTGCCATTTGCTGCCTTCACAAATACAGGGTACTCATTCAGTAAAGTTACACTATACAGGTTGTTTAAAAAAAAAAATTTCTCCTCTTACTATATATTTCAGCTCTATTACCAAAACTTAACCTCATTGTTTAAATTTAAATACATATATATTTAAGGCCGAATATCCATTTTGTCTAGTACCTTCACGTATCAGCCCAAGCGTATTGACCCGGTTTGTTGGTTTCATAGAGTACAACTTTTAACATTTCTGCTCTGTTTATTGCAAACTCACACATACTCATATACTCATACACCATGCCTACCAAATCTCAAGCCGCCATTTTCCGTGAGGCATCAAAAGCCATCCTTCTGCTCAAGGAAATTTCTGTGGCGGTGCTCGCCAAGGACGCAAAGCAGTATTGTTTGGCCGACTTCACTGCTAGGTACACAAAGCTCGAAGAGCATAAAAGTAAATTGGAGGACGTCTACCACGAAGTTCTAGATGACGAAGACCGCTCTGATGAAACAGAAGCCGCCTACACGGGCAAATACGAAAGCGCAATTGCCGACTACAACGACATTTTAGTCGCGTTCGAAAAGCTAAGCGTGGCCTCAGCCCTCCCGCAGACGTCTCACCCCTCCACCTCAGCCACGCCTGCAACAGTTCTGCCTAAAATTGCGCTACCAAAATTCAGCTCAAAGGTTGAAGACTGGCCTTCCTTTATAGCCATTTTCAAAAGCCTCACCGATGACATGGCTACCATTTCGGATACTGTCAAGCTCCACTACCTGCTCTCTTGCCTATCAGGCGAGGCACGCAGTTTGGTGTCCCATCTTCAGCTCACCAGCGAGAATTTTGGATATTCTCACCCGGCGCTACGAAAATCGTCGCGTATTGATCGACCGCTTCGTAGACATTATCCTGGGTTACCTCATATTCATGCACGCTCAGACATCCGCACGCTCTTTATGACTCCGCTCATTTCCGCTCAATGTGCACTCAACAACCTAGATCTGCCTATGAAAGATTGTGACTACGTTTTCGTGTCCATAGTGGTACGAAAACTAAAAGGTGAGCTCCGAACCCTCTTCGAGCGTAAATACGGATCGCGCCAAACTCTGCCCACACTAAAAATCTTATCAGTTTCCTAGATGACCACGCACGTTGTGTCGAGACCGAGTGGTCTAATCCAGCCCACCCACAACCTAGGCAGCAATCGCCACAGTCTGCCCCATATCGCACTCATACTCCTGTTACTTCTCCCCGAGGCTCGCACCGTTAGCCCATGCACCAAGAATTTCGTCCCGTGGCCCCGGTTAGGAGTCGGCCAGAGTACCGCTCCACATCCCCAGCTCAACACAGGCCCGTTTACTCGGTCCAGTCAGCTCATCAGACTACCGCATTTAACCACATGCCCTGCCCATTTTGTAGAGATAGAAGCCACAAGCTCATCGCCTGCCCACAGTACAACGACCAACCGATCCAAGGCCATTGGGACTTTATTCAGGCCCGCAACCGCTGTCGACGCTGTCTGGGCCCCCATTATGAAAATGAGTGCAAGTCCACACGTACCTGCAAAGAGTGTGGAAACGCCAGACACCACACATCTCTTCATCGCCCCAACGCTCCATCCCCCACTCATACATCCGCTCATCTACTCCCTCCTCATCTGCGAGAGCAACCTAGGCAGCGCCAACCTCATGAGAATCAACACTTTTTGGCTCACGCATTACAAGTGACCCCTTCGCCCCGAAACAACTCGCCCAATAACTCACGCTCCCCCTGTAGGCCTAGTGCAGGTGGCCAACCATGACTACCTACAATAACAGAGCACAACGAAGAAAATGAAGAAAATCAGCACACACAAACAAATTCAGCCCACACACATTCAGTCCACACACACTCAGCTCACACACACAGCTCAATTACACACACATCACAAGCTCACTCCGCGAATTCAGCTTCAACAGTAAATCATTACTGTTATAATTCCGCACAACCTGAAGAGCACGTAACTCATTCACCGATTTTATTGCCTACCGTTTCACTAAAAATAGCAGACGTGCATGGTCAATATCACACAGCACGAGCCCTGTTAGATTGCGGTAGCATGCTAACACTGATAACTCAGCGCATGGCTCGAAATTTAAATTTACCGCCAAATTCAACAACACTAAAAATCGCCGGAGTAGGCAACCAACTCACACAGGTATCAAAATCATCAATCACAATAGTGTGCCGACCTACACATCGTGACACGCCTACGATTACGGCTACTGCACATGTTTTAAAAAATGTTACCGGTTATCTACCTCTACAAAGGGTCCCACACATTGCACGGTTGAGTAAGCAACCACTGATTCCCTTGGCAGATGGGGAATACAATATACCAGCTCCTATCGATCTTTTGTTAGGTTCAGACGTTCTTGGCCAAGTTCTGGACGGGACTAAGGTCTCGTTAGGCCCGGGGGAGCCTATAACCTGCGGCACGATTTTTGACTTTGCATTGATAGGCCCCATTGAATAGGCCCCATTGAGGACTTATATGCAACACCGACAAACCAGTGTAACTCAGCTCACGTTATCAACTCCCAGTCGGAAACTGACATATCTGCACACAAGATTCTCAAAATTATTGAAAGGTTCTGGGAAACCGAAGAACCCCACGCCCGACTAAACAAACTCACTAGTCCTTTGGAAGATCAGTATGAGGAAATATTCAGCGCAACTACCACTTCAGGTTGCTACATGGTCACTCTGCCATTTCTGACCAACGCTCCAGAACTCGGTAACACTCACGCTATTGCATTACGTCGATTCCTTAATTTAGAAAAGAAGCTCCAATCAGATCCGCCCCTCCGCGCAAAATACAATGATTTTATGGCAGAATATATATATTTAGGTCACATGTCTCTATGTCATCCCTATACTTTTACTCATAAGCCTCATTTCTTTATTACTCACCATGGCATCTTTAAGTCCGGAACGGAAAAACTCCGCACAGTTTTTGACAGCAGCTGCAAAAGTTCAAATGGCGTCAGCCTTAATGACTGTCTCCACACTGGTCCAGCACTTCAACAGGATATTGTTGACATAATAATGAATTTTAGAACCCATCCTGTGGTGTCCAGCACTGGTATACGCATGATGTTTAGAAACATTCTCATTCACCCAGATCACAGAAGCTATCAGCTCATTCTCTGGCGATCATCACCAGATCAGCCCTTACTCACATACGCTTTAAAAACTGTCACGTATGGTTTACGTTCAAGTCCATATCATGCTATCCGCACACTCTTAAAATTAGCTGATGATGAAGGTCATAGCTATCCTGCAGCTGCTAAAGTTATACGTGACTCCATATTCGTCGATGATATTCTGTGTGGTCACGACTCAATAGAATCCGCTCAAGCACTTCAAACCGAGCTGATAGAATTATTAGCTTTGGGAGGTTTTCAGCTCAGTAAATGGACCTCTAATTCCCCAGTACTACTTGAACGATTCCCAGAAGACCAATGTGACATGCCCAAGAATTTTGATGTCAGCCCAGACCTTAACGCTTCTGACGCTCGCTTCTTAACAATCTGATGAATTTACGTATCGTACCTCTCTCTCACCTATAACTCACATTACAAAGAGAACGATACTCAGCGCAGTAGCGTCTCTTTATGACCCCAACGGTTGGGTGAAACCGGACATTATTCGAGCAAAGATTCTCCTTCAGAAGCTGTGGCTTCTTAAACTAGGATGGGACGATCCCACACCTGATGATATACAGAATCAATGGCTGGAGATCGCCGAAGATCTCCCTCAGCTCTCACATTTCCGTATTCCCAGACACATCCGTAGCCCATATAAACTCAGCTCTGCTTACTCGCTTCACGGGTTCGCAGACGCCTCAGAAACCGGCTTTGCAGCCGTCATATATCTTCACGAGGTGAAGGCCGATGGACGCGCTAACGTACATCTCATCGTGGCCAAGTCAAAGGTAGCACCCATTAAAATCGGCTCACAATCCCCAAGCTAGAACTCTCAGCTGCTAACCTACTCACACAACTCATAATTCGTGTTTCTGCCCAACTTTCGGCACATATACCTATAACTCAATATATTTGCTGGTCCGACAGCAAAATAGTACTCGCATGGCTTAATACGCCTCCACATCGACTTCAGGTCTTCGAATCTAATCGAGTAGTTAAAATAAACTCAACCCCATTTAAAATAACATGGAGACACGTTCCAACACATCTCAACCCTGCAGACTGTGCAAGCAGAGGTATTTCCGCACAATAACTGTTGACTCATCATCTTTGGTGGTCACCAGTATGGCTCAAGGAGTCTCCTGAAACATGGCCACAGATGCCACCAGCGCTGGGTCATCATGCTATTCCTGGCCTTAAGCCCAAGAAAGTACAAGCCCATATAGCAGTCCCTGATGTGGACACTGATCTGCTCACTCGTTTTAGCTACCTCGACAAGCTCGTTGGAGTAACAGCTTGTCTTAAACGCTTTCAATTTAATTGTCAGCACCCTAAAACTGCACGACGTTCAGGTCCCCTGACTGCTAACGAGCGCAGAGACGCTCTGCTCTCTTGGATCCGCTCTGTACAGCACAATGAATTTGCAGACTCTCCAATGCTGCTATTAGGTATGACGCTCAACATCCGCTCATTCTGTCTAGTTCGAGTCCTCTCGTACACCTCATTATAGATCACTACCACAAAATACACTGCCATCCTGGCACAGACACTTTACACGCAATACTCCGCCAGCAGTTCTGGATATAATCAGACATCGCGTTTTCAAATGTATTAGTTTCCGATGTCGCCCACAGTCTAAGGCACGCGTAATGGCCGATCTGCCCATAGACCGAGTTACACCTCAACCAGTATTTAGTCAGGTATCAATAGACTTCGCAGGACCGTTTCTCGTCAAATCCAGCACATTACGAAATGTCAAACTCGTGAAAGCGTACTTTTGTATATTTGTGTGTCTCTCAACAAAGGCGGTTCACTTGGAATCAGTCTCGTCGCTCAGCACTGATGCCTTTCTCATACGCTCAGACTGCGGTACTAATTTTGTAGGCGCTAGGAATCAGCTCGTTGCAATTCAGAATTTCCTAGCTTCCAACGATGATGCAATCACATATAAGCTTAGCAATCAGCACATAACTTGGTTATTAAATTCACCTACCGGACCGTGGTTCGGTGGTCTACATGAAACAGCAGTCAGATCTACAAAACAACTGCTTTATCGCGTAGTTGGTGAGCAACACCTCACGTTTGAGCAGTTTGCTACATTATTGACACGAATCGAGGCTGTGCTGAACTCTCGGCCTCTCTGCCCACTCTCTTCAGATCCCACAGATTTCGAAACTTTGACGGCAGGCCACTTCATCTTTGGCCGTCCTCTTTCAGCTCTTCCCGAGACTTCATTTGATGATAGGTCTCTCTCAGCCCTTAAACGTTTTCAACTCATTAAATCACTTTCTCAGCGCTTTTGGGCTCTATGGACCAAATTCTACCTTCACACTCTCCAAACCCGCTCCAAATGGATCTCTCCTTCTTCCCCTCCTCAAATCGGCGAGCTCGTCCTCATCGTGGAAGATAACCTAACGCCTCTGCACTGAAAGAGAGGAAGAATCACTCTCCTCCTACCTGGAAAGGGTGGCGTTGTAAGAGTAGTGGACCTGGATACCAGCACAGGGACACTTGGACGACCGGTCCTCAAGATTGCCAGGCTCCCACTAGCCATTGAAGATGGAGGATTTGGGCCGGCCCCCCAGGATGTTCGCGCGAGAATCGATCGCGCGACGTAATCATGAATCTGTCATTCATTCACCACTCAGTCGTTCCGGTGCCGTCGCTCGTGCCGCTCGCTCGCAACTAATTTATCCATCCATTTGCACACACATTCGCACGGTGACATACGCGCGTGATAAGTGCTCGAATTCTCGTGAAGTGATAGACATTTGGTGACCAAGAAACTCTATCAGCTCAAAGAACAAATATTGACAATATTAGACTATAAGTAAACAGTGCAGGAGTGTTCTCCGTACGCTGGACGCATCAGCTCATCCATCACCGCTCATCATCTGCCCAACAGCTAAAGCGAGCCATCATCCACCATCACCAAGTAAGTCCATTCACTTCACCTCCCATTCCGCTCTCTCAACCAGCCCATCGTGAGGTAGACCTAGCCGACACTGGCTAACAGACTATACTAGTTAACTCTCCATTAATATTGCTCCATAATATACTAAATGAAAATCAGCGCTGAGAGTTCACGCCCCAGTACTATACTGAGTCAACTGCCATTTACAGCAGCAGGCACACCCCGCGACAAAGTTTGTTAAGTGTTTTTAGTTATTTTTCACGTCCATATTATCTTCGTCTTGTATCTAATTTTAAATAATTTGTTTGTAACTGGTTTTTTTTCTCTTTCATTATAGTCTTAAGCTACCAAAGTACAGTCGACAGCAAATCAACCTTTACCTACATGCACTGGAATCAGTTACGTTAAGATAATGTGAAGATTAGTATCTGGTCGCAGTTTGATAAAACTAACTATAGTACATTACACAACTAGGGTGGTAATACAAAGAAAGGCCGAGATCGCAGAAGTTTGCGGCCCGAGCTGCAAGCGAGGGACGTAAATATGCGATCGAGAGCTTTCTTTATTACCTCCCGTGTTGTGTACATCTTTTTATGTCTACACTTGGCCAGAAAGCGGCTTTTTCCCTACGCGCAGCGTGCGGAAAAAGCCACTTTATTGCCAGGTGTGGCATAAATTTAGTTATTAAACTCGGCATTTGCAAAATTTTTATACTATAAGGAATTTTAATAATAATATTTGTATTATGCATGACATATTCAATGTAGCATTGGCCTTTGACGTAGATCTACGTAATTCACTCACATTAGATGAGTGAAGGGGCCACTCGGATGCACTAGTACAGCATCGGAGTGGCCCCTTAACTGGGCCTTCACGGCCTGGGACATGGTTTAGATGGTGTAGGCTTGCCCAGCACCTACCCCATTCTGACAGCTTTGTCGGCCTAGCCCGTAGGAAAGACTAGTCAATACGTGCGGAGCCAACTAAACTGTGGGTTTCCTCATGATGTTTTCCTTTACAGTTACCGTGTGGTATAGCGACTACAAATTCGCAAATTTACGTAACTTTGAAATTAAACAAAGTCATTGGTACATGCCCGCACGATGACAATTCAATGTACATTCATCGCGATGTATATATCACGATGTAAGCAGTTTCATCAATGACAATTGCACGAAAACGTCGGAATTTCTGTGCTACAATAAGCAACGCTCACGTATCAAATCTTCTAGGCACCAAAGATATAAAAACACCTCAAGTGCGCCGTCCATTTCTCTGTCATATGAGTGTAACTAACACTAACACTAACCGAAATAGCCTCGGTAATTGGGCGCCTCACGCTACGTTACCTTAATAGCGGAAAAGTAAATTCAAGAGTCGCACACGCGGAAAATCAAGCGCCTGATTTTCCGCGTGCGCTGCAATCTACAACTGCTGCTGCGAGCAAAACTTTGAGAAACCCTGCAGATGACTGAAGTTGCTTACGCGCCGCCGGAATTATACGTTAAGCTACTTAGGCTACTACTTGTTCACTGGAGTAACCTCCGCTACTGTAAATTCTATTATAATAGGGGTTAAAGTATGAAATTGCCGTTTTATTGCAATAGGTTCTTTGAATTGACATAGAATCTTCATGGTTTGAGGTTTTCGAATGAAACTTTTTTCCAATGGTGCCTATGATGTTCTTTTTTTAAAAAATGTGAAACATTTGAATATCGACTTTCAATTGTTTTTGTTATTCAATTTAGACAAGAAAGATGGATACTGCGAAAATTCGAGTGATTTTTGAATACGAGTTCCGACGCGGAACTAACGCGGCAGAAACAGCCCGCAATATCAATGCTGCGTTTGGAGAGGGGTCTACTAATGAACGCACCGTGCGATTTTGGTTTAAACGCTTTCGTGATGGAAATTTCGACTTAAAGAACGAGCCACGAGGAAGACTGCCCACACAGGTGAATAACGATGAATTAAGAGAGATAGTGGAAGCCGATCCTAGTCAAACTACCCAGGAATTAGCGGCATAGTTTAACGTTACCTTACCCACAATATTGACTCACTTACGTCAAATCAATAAAATAAAAAAATACGAAAAATGGATGCCTCATGATTTGACTGATCTGCAGAAAAAAACGCGTATCCATCTTTCTTGTCTAAATTGAATAACAAAAACAATTGAAAGTCGATATTCAAATATTTCACATTTTTTAAAAAAAGAACATCATAGAAACCATTTGAAAAAAGTTTCATTCAAAAACCTCAAACCATGAAGATTCTATGTCAATTCGAAGAATCTATTGCAATAAAACGGCAATTTCATACTTTAACCCCTAATATTTACTTTGTAAACAAACAGGACAAAACTTTTACCTAATTATATAAGTAATTAAAATTTTCAGTAATAAATAGTAGGTACTCACTGATCTACGATCTACGGGACTTTTAATTGAACTAGACCTTTTGTCACAGTGTTAAATGAGTAGGCAACATAGTTATAGAATTGAGAAAGGAATGTTGCGTTGGTTTGGACATGTGGAGGCAGCGTTGCCAAACTGTGGGGAATTCCCCAAATTGTGGGGATTCTCAGAGTGATTGGGTAATTTGTGGGGAGAATATTTATGCCGGGAAAATGTGGGGAATTTAGACTCAGGTGATTTAAATGAACAGTGCTTTTATTTCTCTGCTGAAAACTTGTGGGGAAAATGTGGGGAATTTCTAGTTTATTTACCCAAAAAATCCCCAAGGAATTTTTGGTTATGTTTGTGGGTAATTTAAATCGTTAGAGCTGGCAACGCTACTGGGGAGGATAAAGCAAGAAAGATTGACGAAACAAATATGTCTAATAATGAATGTGCGTGAAAGGGCCTTTAAAGGACGTCTCAGGTGGGCATAGGTACTTCGACCAAACATGGGGTGTAGTGTAGGTATTAGCAAAGCGAAAGCAAGGAAACGTCCTTGAGGTGAAGATAAAAAGTACCCGAAACCGTGGTGCGTGCATGCAACGACTAATGAAGGCTGTTGAAGCAAAGGTGACCTGTCAGGATCGTGGCAAGTGGCAGTCGCAGGTCTCTGCCCTCTCTATTGTGTTACAATATGCAACATAGTTACTCCAACTGTAGTATTCGGTTAGCGGAACTGTGCCGCAGTCTCAAATCCATAGAATGTGTGGAATGCTACAAATGAAAGCCGTGGCCACATTCAGTTGATGGCGCAACAATGTCCCGCGACATTGCAGCAGGCTTTATTAAATTATTGTTACGTTTAAGGTGCAAAGCTTCTTCTTCTTCAGGCTATATTATGTAGTCCACTGGTGGACAAAGCCCTCCCCTAATGAGCGGCATAGCGCCCTGTCTAAGGTGCAAAGCTAATACATGCATCCCAGGCATCCCAGTGAAGGCACGTGACAAATGACTTTGTTTTTTAAGTTATGTTCGTTTGTGAAGTTATAGTAGCAATGCCACCTGCGAACTGTGAAGGAAAACATCGTGAGGAAACCAGATTGTCTAATGCCGGCGCCAGACAGAAGTTCAAACAAGTGATCACAATAAGTGTGCACATGTGTGGCACGGACATTTGTTACTATTGTCACATAAAATGTCCGTGCCACACTTATGTCATCACTTGTTTGAATTTCTGTCTGGCGCCGGCTTAAGGTGTTCATAATCCTTAGCGCTGGAAAGATGAGAGGTAATAAAGCCCATATTCTCCGTCTGAGAGAAGCCCTGTGCCCTGCAGTAGGACGTTTATAGGCTACATTAAAATATATATACAGGAATCCGCGTATCATGCTTTACAAATGCAAACTTAGGTATAGGTACAAGCTGTTTGCATTGACGTGTAGAACGATCCTCCACTTCAAGAAGATAAGAGTGTGATAGATACCTAAACAGATAAGTAAGTATAAAAACCTATTTAGAAGCTAAAAATGTCACCCATGCCGGGATTCGAACCCGCAACCTCTGGCTATCCGGTGAGTCGCCCATTGGCTCAATTAGTAGAGCGCTGGCACGGATAACCAGAGGTTGCGGGTTCGAATCCCGGCATGGGTGAATATTTTAGCCTCTAAATAGGTTTTTAAATTTGTCCTTAGCACGGGTTAGTGCATTAAAAATTAAAATAGTATAATCATGTGGGTACAGTGATATCGTTCCGATGTAAAACCTAACTGCAAAGTAGGTAGTCGGGGCTGTAAGTGATGCAATTTGCTTAAGCCAGATGTCGCTGCCTGTACGTAATACAGAGAATAGTGTAAAGAGGTTCGAAATTTCACTGATGCCGGTGAGTCGCCCATTGGCTCAATTGGTAGAGCGCTGGCACGGATAGCCAGAGGTTGCGGGTTCGAATCCCGGCATGGGTGAATATTTTAGCCTCTTAATAGGTTTTTAAATTTGTCTTTAGCACGGGTTAGTGCATTAAAAATTAAAATAGTATAATCATGTGGGTACAGTGATATCGTTCCGAAGTAAAACCTAACTGCAAAGTAGGTAGTCGGGGCTGTAAGTGATGCAATTTGCTTAAGCCAGATGTCGCTGCCTGTACGTAATACAGAGAATAGTGTAAAGAGGTTCGAAATTTCACTGATGCCGGTGAGTCGCCCATTGGCTCAATTGGTAGAGCGCTGGCATGGATAGCCAGAGGTTGCGGGTTCGAATCCCGGCATGGGTGAAATTATTAGCCTCTAAATAGGTTTTTAAATTTGTCCTTAGCACGGGTTAGTTGCATTAAAAATTAAAATAGTATAGATAAGTAGATAATAATACTTTTCCTTCAGCAACTCTCCATCGTGGGTTGTCTGGAAAAAATTGCTCTAAGCAATAAGACCGCAAATTGTAGGTACTGTATTGTAATTATTTTTTTGTTTGTTTTTTCCTGGTGTACAATAAGGAATATTCCTATCTTATCTTACTTTAGGGGCGGGGGTAGAGATAAGGCTTATTTTAGAGCAGGAGGAAAGGGTCAGAAAGTTAGGCCAGGTTTTCATGGTCTTAATCAAACAATTTACGTAATGATAATGACAAGATTTATACAACGTCCAGTGGCACCTTAACTCTCACTAGAAGGAACCGCACTCGCCCTCAACAGTGCCTGGGACATTGTTTTTAGATGAAGTAGGCTTGCCCAGCAGCTATACCATCCTGACATGATAACGTCCAAGGAAAGAAAGGACAACAATATTGTGCTTTAGCTGCAATAATATTCGCTCGGCAATGGAGGAGTGACCCTAGGCGGCCGACTCGATCAGCGCGTCACGTTTTCCTTCGGTAGAGCGGAATCGCTCCAAATTGCGATCCGGTATCGTCTGTAAATAAAAGCCAAACTACACGTATGTACGGGATTTACTCCTAGAGAGAGCAAATCCCGCACAAACGTGGTATCGTGGATGTATCAAGGTTGAAGTGTTCTAAACGGTACATTTAAATCGTACATCAATTCAATCGTCCAAATGTTGTAAGGTCCAGATGCGCGGTAGCTCTCTTATGACACGGGCAAATAATTATAAATATATTTAAATTAAAACCTGCTTATTTTTAAAAACCTATTAAGTGGCTAAAAATTGCCGGGATTTGAACCCGCAACCTCTGGCTGTCCGTGCCAGCGCTCTTCCAACTGAGCTAATGGGCTTGTTACAATATTCTCTGTGTAACTTACAGGCAGCGACTTCTGGCTGAAGTAATTTGCATCACTTGCAGCCCCGAGTAACGCAAGCGAGAGCCCCTGGTTCGATCCCGAGTGCGGGCATGTACCAATGACTTTGGTTAATTTCAAAGTTACGTACATTTGCGAGTTTGTAGTCGTTAATGCCACACGCTAACTGTGAAGGAAAACATCGTGAGGAAACCCGCGGCTTGGTTGGCTCCGCACGTATTGACTAGTCTTTCCTGTGAGCTAGGCCGACTAAGCTGTCAGGATGGTATAGGTGCTGGGCAAGCCTACACCGTCTATAAAACCATGTCCCAGGCACTACAGCGTCGGAGTGGTCCCTTCACCCATCTAGTGTGAATGAAGATACCACTGTACGCTGTATAAATCATCTCATTAAGTAGATGCAAAAAGGCCAATATTGTATTATTACATGATTATATTCTTTTTAAAGCTTTAACCCGTGCTAAGGACAATTTTTTTTTAAAACCTATTTGGAGGTTAAAAATTCCACCTATGTCGGGATTCGAACCCGCGACTTCTGGCTATCCGTGCCAGCGCTTTTCCAACTGAGCTATTGTAATTTTTAGCTTCTAAATAGGGTTTTAAAAAAATTGTCCTTAGCACGGGTTAGTGCATTAAAAAGAATATAAAAACTACTTGTTCTAATGTATAAATCAGTGTGAAACACCTTTCAGGAGTATACAACTTTCAAAGCTAAGTGTCCAGTAAAAGTTAAATTACTAAAGTTCTAATTAAAATAATAAGCTACGTGTTCGCAATTGACGTTGATGTGATGATACCCCTCGAATTCGTTTGACAAATTCGGTTCCGTTGAAAGGGGCACCGCTCCGCGGTGCCTTGAAGATGGGCCACCAGCTCAGCCACCTGAGCAACCAGCGCACCGTCGCCTTCGACAGCCGCCAGCGAGTTGCAGTCACCACTGCGTTGATGATGAAGATCTTAGGAAATCCACCCAGGATTGCCCCGATTGATTGAAACGCCGAACCACTTTTAACTTATAATTTGAATATGAAATAGTTACAAACAATTTATCACCAGGCCGCCCCGGTGCCGAGAGAACAGAGAAGAGAGGAGAGGGCGTGACACGTATTTTGAAGTGAATGACCGAGTTGACAGTTTGACATCGTTCAGTTAAAAAGTTAAAGTATTGTCTATACGTCAATGAGTGATCGAATGATGATTATTACACACCTCCAAAAGGGTTTACTGTACTTTTCCTAGATGGCACTAGGAGTCACGTATGTTATCAAGTTTGAATAAATTAAAGTAATAAAAAGCAAGTTAATTTCCATTAACACTACGAATTTTGATTAAAATAAATTAATATTTTAGTATAAATTACAATTTACAATAATATTAATAACATTAGCTTACGTCATAGAAGATATTATCATCATATTCAGCTGGTGTCAGTCCACTGCAGGACATAGGGCTGTCCCAAAACACGCCACTGAGCTCGACCTCCGGCTCTTCCCATGAGAGACAAGACTCAGAAATCCAAACAACCATTCGAGAGCCGCACTTTCGTTCATATCACTTAAGGCGGAAAACACTGTAATGCATTCCGTATCCGGTCTTTGTTTTTAGGGTTTCGTACGCCAAAAGAAAAGCTGAACCCTTATAGGATTACCTGGTTGTCCGTCCGTCCGTCTGTCAAGACCGATTATCTCGGATACACGGGGAGGAATCGAAGTGAAATTTAAACTGTATACTCAGATCTACAGTCCCTTGAAGTTGTAAGAGATACACTTGAAAGTTAATGTAAAAAAGAAGTGACGGCCGTTTATGTCGCAAAAAACGTAGGTATATTTCGACACTCAAGGGAATCAAACTTCACGTGTTACTTTCCGTTGACCAAGAACTATGAAATTTGGCAATATCAAGCACCCGGCCAAGGTCTCAGTCAGCCCACACCGTGCATTATACGATACATATCGATCCATTTTCAAATCCACTCTATGTTTAAAGCCAGTAATGCGAAAGAACTGAAAATTTGCTGACGCGCTCAGATTACTGACTAGAAACCTTGATTTAAAAATAAAAAGACTCATAAAAATGTGTCCAGTTAATATAGTTTTAAGATTTGGAGGTCACATAATCGCCGTATTCGGCACTCCCTGAGTGAGTCAGTGAGTGCCGAATACGGCAATTTGATGATCACTGATGGATCATCGAAAGTCTAGGGTCCGTCTAGTTAAATTGGAGATTTGAAATTTGGAATATAAGCTGTTTTTAACGAGTAAGTAAGGACAAAATCTGAAAATATTAAAAATATATGCGAAACTGCACTTAAACTATTTATATGTAAGTATTTACCCACAAGGTTATACGGAACCCACGGTGCGCGAGCCCGACTCGCTTAGGCTATTTTTTAATACAAACTTTGTTATTTACCCACAGCAACACTCATCCCATCCTACTGTGCGATCCACAGTAAGTTTCCCGCCTTTTCCTCGTGACAATTTCCTCTTCTTTAAAAACCTATTTAGAGGCTAAAAATTTCACCCATGCCGGGATTCGAACCCGCAACCTCTGGCTATCCGTACCAGCGCTCTACCAATTGAGCCAATGGGCGACTCACGGCATCAGTGAAATTTCGAACCTCTTTACAATATTCTCTGTATTACGTACAGGCAGCGACATCTGACTTAAGCAAATTGCATTACTTACAGCCCCGACTACCTACTTTGCAGTTAGGTTTTAACATCGGAACGATATCACTGTACCCACATGATTACACTATTTTTATTTTTAATGCACTAACCCGTGCTAAGGAACAAATTTAAAAACCTATTTAGAGGCTAAAAATTTCACTCATGCCGGGATTCGAACCCGCAACCTCTGGCTATCCGTACCAGCGCTCTACCAATTGCCAGAGGTTGCGGGTTCGAATCCCGGCATGGGTGAAATTTTTAGCCTCTAAATAGGTTTTTAAATTTGTTCCTTAGCACGGGTTAGTGCATTAAAAATAAAAATAGTGTAATCATGTGGGTACAGTGATATCGTTCCGATGTTAAAACCTAACTGCAAAGTAGGTAGTCGGGGCTGTAAGTAATGCAATTTGCTTAAGTCAGATGTCGCTGCCTGTACGTAATACAGAGAATATTGTAAAGAGGTTCGAAATTTCACTGATGCCGTGAGTCGCCCATTGGCTCAATTGGTAGAGCGCTGGTACGGATAGCCAGAGGTTGCGGGTTCGAATCCCGGCATGGGTGAAATTTTTAGCCTCTAAATAGGTTTTTAAATTTGTTCCTTAGCACGGGTTAGTGCATTAAAAATAAAAATAGTGTAATTTCCTCTTCTTCCACCATATTTGAGCACGCATAGGGCCAGTGGGGGCAGAGCGCCGGGAGCCGGTAAACAGCCGATAATGCGCTGATCCACGAGCATCGGACCTGAGGCCCGGCTTAGGAGTCCATTAGCAGACCTTCAGGCAATCGTTTCAGCCCGTACAGTCGACAGCACATCAACCTTTGCAGCCTTGCACTCTACGCTTCGTTACCGGCGAGTTTGCACCCAAAGTGGTAATAGCGACAATTTAAAAAAACCTATTAGAGGCTAAAATTCCAACCATGCCGGGACTCGAACCCGCGACCTCTGGCGCGGTTAGCCAGAGGTCGGGGGTTCGAGTCCCGGCATGGGTGGAAATTTTAGCCTCTAAATGGGTTTTTAAAACAGTGGACATTACTTTTTAATAATGCAGCCTTTATACATCTTAGTGCCTGCAGTGGAACTTTCTTTCTTGTGCCCTAGCGCAGGCGTTCTCTCGTAAAGACAGTGAGGGCTTAATCATTACGAGTGCCCGCCACGGATTGCGATATCAAGCGCTTAGGTTTGTGGACACCTCAGACACTAAGGTCACTCAAAATGTTTTCGTTTAACGGTGTTTCCGTTAGCGTGTGGTGGTAGTTAGCCAGTGTCGGCTAGGTCTACCTCACGATGGGCTGGTTGAGAGAGCGGAATGGGAGGTGAAGTGAATGGACTTACTTGGTGATGGTGGATGATGGCTCGCTTTAGCTGTTGGGCAGATGATGAGCGGTGATGGATGAGCTGATGCGTCCAGCGTACGGAGAACACTCCTGCACTGTTCACTTATAGTCTAATATTGTCAATAAATTGTTCTTTGAGCTGATAAAGTTTCTTGGTCACCAATTGTCTATCACTTCACGAGAATTCGAGCACTTATCACGCGCGTATGTCATAGTGCGAATGTGTGTGCAGATGGATGGATAAAAATTAGTAGCGAGCGAGCGGCATGAGCGACGGCACCGGAACGACCAGAATAATGAACAATGAGTGACCACAGATTCATGATTACGTCGCGTCGATTCTCGCGCGAACATGTGGTATTGCTACTATAATGTCACAAATGAACGTAACTTAGAAAACAAAGCCATTTTACATAGTTTGAACCTATGACATCCTAACTTTAAATTTATTAAATTTTTTAACACAACTTATTTACCGGACCTAGTTACAAGAAGCAAGAAAGTAGAATTAGTGCAGTTGAAATAAGGTCCTTGAGAAGTATGTGTAGTGTTACTTTGAATGACAGGATACGCAAGTCTGATTAGACAACGTTGTGGACTGAAAGAGGATGGAGTGACTAGAATTGAGAAAGGAACGTTGCGTTGGTTTGGACATGTGGAAAGGATGAAGGAAGAAAGATTGACGAAACAAATATATTGCGAATGTGAGTGGAAGGGCTAGTAAAGGACGTCCCAGACGGATTTACATCGACCAAATAGGGGATGTATTAGCAAAGGGAAAGAAAACATGTACCCGGAACCGGCGTGCGTGTATGCAACGACTTATGAACGTTGATGAAGCGAAGGTGATCTGTCAGGATCGTGGCAAGTGGCAGTCCCTGGTCTCTGCCTACCCCTCTGGGATACAGGCGTGAGGTTATGTATGTATGTATGTACCAAGTTTCAAAATTGTACTAGAAAATGCAAGTTTTCAGCTTTGGCTTATTAGAAATTTTTAGATTTTGCATTATTCCAATAACACGTTACATATTTCAAAACATACTGTTACTGATTAGTTCAAAACTATAATAGTTGGTAAAACTTGATAAGCTACCATGTACAAACACGATCAACACTTTCCCTTAAAGAAAATGGTCTTTTCAATTTAGTAGGCCACTGTACAGCAAAGCTGATTTCCACAAGAGACCACGTACAGTCGAGAGCACGTCCACCTCAACATTTTTGTTACAAAGTAGTTTTTAACGTAACTGACTAGATTCCACTAGTGTAAAGGTTAATGCGCTGTCGACTGTATTGAATAATTTTGGTCGGCGGTCGTGATTTTTTTACCAAGTTTTGCCCAGGACCGTGGGCTCGTGGACTAGTCGAACCGAGTGATTGGAATCACTTGAGTTAAGCAATAACAGGCGCGGTCAGTTGCAGGATGGTTGACCGTCCCGTGACTACCACTAGTGGCATTTTTTCCGAACGCTTCCGCTTCGCAAGGCACGTTAAGCCGTTGACTGCCATGTAATAGCTGTCGTTAAGCCATGTCAGAGGCCTTATGGGCGGATTGGTTACTTCTGACAGTAAGGCCCGCCACTGACTTACAATCCTCTACCAACCTGGACTTGGCCCTCGTGATAGAGTAAGGCCTAACCTTCCTGCAATGCAGGTATCTTCCTGGGGACAAGGGACATACAAGGGTCGATATCGACGTAGGTACCTATTTTTGTACCAAAAGATTACAGATCTTGAGCCGATGCCGTAAGATGAATGATAACAATGGTAAGCTGTCGCCGGATGAATCATGGCTGCGGGCTGGTTATTCCACACCTGTTATTGTATCCGAAATGAATGTTAATGAAGTGAAAGAGATCTGTCAGGATTGTAGCAAGAGACAAATCGTGGTCTCTGCCTTCTCCTCCCGGATATAGCCGTGAGATTATGTTATGCTTCTTTGTGGTTATAAACTGTGAAAGAAAACATCGTGAGGAAACCTGAGTACCAGAGGTGTTAAAATATCTCAGTGCTTGAAATTATCAATCAATAAATCAAAATATTTATTACACCATAATGTAAAGTAAAAAGATCTTAAATAACACTGAGTTTAAAAACCTATTTAGAGGCTAAAAATTTCACCCATGCCGGGATTCGAACCCGCAACCTCTGGCTATCCGTGCCAGAGGTCGCGGGTTCGAATCCCGGCATGGGTGAAATTTTTAGCCTCTAAATAGGTTTTTAAATTTGTCCTTAGCACGGGTTAGTGCATTAAAAATAAAAATAGTATAATAACACCGAGTGTTTATCCTCGGTTGGCACGCATTAAGACCATACTATCTCTGTGAGTTAGAGCCTGTTCCCTGCAATGGGACGTTTATAATATTGGCCTTTTTGCATCTACTTAATGAGATGATTTATACAGCGTCCAGTGGTGTCTTCACTCAAACATGGGTGAAGGGACCACTCCGACGCTGTAGTGCCTGGGACATGGTTTTATACATGGTGTAGGCTTGCCCAGCACCTATACCATCCTGACAGCTTAGTCGGCCTAGCCCACAGGAAAGACTAGTCAATACGTGCGGAGCCAACCAAGCCACGGGTTTCCTCACGATGTTTTCCTCCACCGTTAGCATGTGGTATTGCGACTACAAATTCGCAAATGTACGTAACTTTGAAATTAAACAAAGTCATTGGTACATGCCCGCACTCGAGATCGAACGTGGGGCTCTCGCTTGCCAGTCCATGGTTCTACCCACTGAGCTAATCGTACCACCGCATACCGGGACGTTTATAGGCTACACAAAAATATTATGATAATAATATTAAGCTGAATTGGCAGTGGCCTGGCCATATCTAGAAAGAAAGAAAACATTTATTGCAACAAAAGTTACACACAAATAAATTAAAGTACAAAGACAAAGAAAGTATTGACCGTAAAAATAACTAAAAAAAAACACATTACAAACTTTGTCGCGGTGTGTCTCTGCTGCTGCAACTGACTCAGCATAGTGCTGGGGGCGTGAACCCTCAGCGCTGATTTTCAGTCAGTACCGAAAGCCCTAAGTGCTCTAGAGCGCGGCGTGGCCTGCTGCAAAGTAATAAATAAAACAATCTAATAATTTTTGAACTAAAACTTTCGTAAGCACAACACATTGTAGACTTTTAGTCCGGATTTACTTACGGGTGTTGTTATATCGGAAAAGTCCGACCAGGTTTCGCTCCGATTCGCAGAGATTAATAAGTAAGTAAATCCGTAAGTAAATCCGGACTAAAAGTCTACAATCTAATAAATACATATCTAGCGAAGAACCGACCACCGCTGGAGTAAACGTGTATATAGATACACAAGAGGTCTGTCAGGATCGTAGCAAGATACAGTTCCTTGTCATGTTATGCTTTTTTTGTTTTTATAAACTGTGAAGGAAAACATCGTGAGGAAACCTGAGTACCAGAGGTATTCAAATATCTCAGCGCTTGAAATATCCAATTCTCGGTGGGCACGTGTGGGCTGTGTGTTGTCGGCCTAGAGAATAGCACCAACCCAATTCTTCCCGCGGGTGTCGTAAAAGGCTAAGGGACACAAACCGGGGGGTGGGCAGCAGCGCTCCCTGCAGTACAATTCCACCAAACTGCGATCCCCAAGCCGCATGCCCAGCGTGGGTATTATGGGCATTACCCCCTATGATAGCAGAACGTGGCGCTCTTTAGGGGAGGGCTATGTCCAGCAGTGGACTAGTATAGCCTGACGACGACGACGAGTGGTAATTAAGCCTCTCTCTCTGAGTGGAGGCTTGTGCCATGCAGTGGGACGTTTGTAAGCTACATAAAATACAAAACACCATGATATTATCATAGGTACTAATATTATGCTGAAATGGCAGGCTGGCCATATCTCGCGAAGAACCGACAACCGCTGGAGTAAACGTGTTCTTGAGTGGAGACCGCGACTCGGCAATCGTCGTGTAGGACGCTCTCCGACCATGTGGGATGACGATCTGCTAAAAACTGCCGGCAGATGCTGGATGCGGCAAGCTGAAGACAGGGCGCTACGGCGCTCATTAGGGGAGGGCTATGTACAACAGTTGACTTCTATATATAGCCAGATGATAATGATGATAATATGATGATTGTAATTAGGGTGGTCTCATAAGACTACCGTCTTAACTTGATTAATTAACTTCTTTGTTTCCGTCAGTTTACTTAAGGCTCCTCTTGTGCGGAAGCGTTTAACTTAGGCATGTTTGAGTTTCAAGTTTCCACCCATACGCATCAAGTAATTTTCGGGTAAGACATACTTACGTGGAAGTCAGTGGATTTGCTTCGGAGGCGGCGGCATTTTTATAAGTGCTGCATGTATTTTTTATTTATGTACTGTTCTTGTTATTTTTTGTAAATATTATATTAGTTTTTAATGCACTAACTCGTGCTAAGGACAATTTTAAAAACCTATTTAGAGGCTAAAAATTCCACCCATGCCGCGATTCGAACCCGCGACCTCTGGCTATCCGTGCCAGCGCTCTTTCCGACTGAGCTAATGGGCGACTCACCGGCATCAGCGAAATTTCAAACCTCTTTACAATATTCTCTGTATTACGTACTTTACGGTTTTTGTAAATATGTTTCTTAAGACAGTATTTATTTCAGGTTACAATTGTAACAAATAATTTGCTACCATTAATTGTACAATAAATTGTACAAATAATTTGTTTATTCACAAAGGGTTAGTAGACAAAATAATAGGTACCATACGAATTCTTTGAAGATTATATTTCTACGAAGTGTGGAACGTCTGTCAGGATCTCGTAGCGTGTTGTCTCCACTTCTCTTTGCAATTTTCAGTAATAGTATCTCCCACAAGTTACCTTCTTCATACTACACTTTGCAGACGATTTTTTCAGACGAATTCTTTTATCTATCTAAAATGAAAATATTCATGGATTAGCGCGTAATGATGGTCGTTAAGCCATGTCAGAGGCAGTATGGGCGGCTTCATAACTTCTGACAGTAAGGCCTGCCACTATCTTACAATCCTCCACTAACCCGGACTTAGCTTCCATGGCCTAACCTTTCTGCAATGTAGGAAGAGACCCGTGCCCCAGCAGTGGGAGCATAAAAGGGTTGATATCGATCGATTTGGTATAGTAAACTTATGATGAAGTTATCATAACTTAACTAATACTATACCTCTTGGTGTGTTTTATTAATTATACTATTTTTATTTTTAATGCACTAACCCGTGCTAAGGAACAAATTTAAAAACCTATTTAGAGGCTAAAAAGTGTTTTATTAAATCCACATTACACCGGCGCACTACGGGCAGCGAGAGTGCATAGATACAAACATAACCTAATCCATTACGATTAAGTGTAAAACGCGCCATTCCTGACACGTGTGTTGCAATTTCTGCTTTATTACTTTTCTCTGTATTGTTTTGATATGGGCGGATTGATAACTTCTGACAGTAAGGCCCGCTACTGTCTTACAACCCTCCACCAAACCGGACTTGCCCTCGTGGTGGAGTGTGGCCTAACCTGTAAGGATCTGCTGTTTATCCTTTGAGCATTAAATGTTGTAAGAGGCACTTTTGGTTAAAATGGTCTTTGAATGCAGTCTCACTCGGGTTTTCAAGCTCTTTCAATCTGTACCTGAGGCTCACGACGACCCAGAAGACCGTCTCAGACGTGGAAGAGAATCATTCTGAGACGAAGGAGAAGGGAAAAATTTGACTGGAGCTACCATCCTTAGCCATGAACAGAGATAAATGGAAAGCCCTTGTGCCATCCCAGACTTCAAGGAGGCAAATGGACCAAAGAAGAAGACAATCTACAAGACAGACTATTTCGTTTAACCAGCGTTTTAGTGTTGTTATAAATAAGAGCGTATGACTTTCAGTCTTAATTCTCTTTCTTGCTTTATTTTTTTCTAAATATAGGGGTTAATTAATGTCATTAATTACATTGCGGTTCACTCGCTTTTATTTAATTTTAGGCTGAGAGTAAAGTGATAGCGGAGCGGTTGAACCCAGGCTTCTCAATGGGGTGGTCGTAGGTTCCGGCATTTAACAATGACTTTGTTATCTAAGTTATGTACATTCATGAAGTTTTGAAATCTTAGTCTCAAATCATAGTGTTAGAAGTGTTAACATACATCAGCGCTTCAATGCCCCAACTTTGAGGCTAAGTGTGGAAATCTTAGGTCTAACTTACTAACTAGGCTGAGTGTACACAAATAATGTCAAAATTACAAGGCATATAATTATGACCTTCTTTGGTATCTAAGACTTGTTTGTAGATATATGTTTTGGAGATTAGTCTGGATCTTACATATTAATAAATGTTATCTTGATAATGTACTGGCTAGTATCTGTTTTGTGTGCTGTCACGTTGTGTGTTTTCTCCAATGACTTGAACGGCTCAGGTTTCGATTTACTCTGGTATCACCATAGAATTTTCTATTCTGTGTCTACGGCTGACATCTCTTCTTTATGTTTGTTTCACAGAACATAAAAAAAGAGTAGAAGTCGTAAGTGGGCGGTGCCCGCGTGCCTCACATTAGCAATGTATTGCCTATGCGTAGTCGGTGACAGTTTTGTTGACTTCAGTTGCCGTGCGCTTCTAGTAAAGAAAAAATGATGAAAACTTTATTAAAATGCCTTGTTATGCTGTGTTAGAGAGCAAAAATAAAAGTTGGGGACCAAAATATACCGATCATGCCGTAACATTTCATCTTTAGGACGTATTTTATTGTATTTTTAATTAAATTTGTAATGACATGAACACGGAAAGCAATGCGAAAATGAGAAAGTGAAATCACCTTTATTTACTGGCTAGTAAAGTTAAATTTTCATTGAAGAAAGTGTACATTCTCTAGAAATTTCTGTCGAAATTTGAATTCTACTCGATTACGGATGGGGGCACACATGATAAAAATCTATCGATAATTAGTTGTCTATGACTTAGTAGTCATACATACTTAACGGTACTTAGGTATTGTAAATTCTAATAAATTCGTCTAAGTAGGTAAAATAATTATTGTTATTTTATACCTACTTCCTAAGTGCCTTTTCATATGCACCCGGTCGCCGTCCGGTCGCCGGGCCGGGTAAAGTAGTAATATATGAGCTCCGGTCGCCGGCTGGTCGTTGTGCATGTGAAAACTGTCATTGGAGCTCATACATTACTTTTCATACAAGACATAACATGAGCACATGCAAGACATGAGCACATCTAGATGGCGATATAGTTTTTCTTCACCAGTTTATCAGGGACTGAAATATTTAAGAAACTATCAAAGTAATTTTAATCTTACATTTTTAAATATTCCAACCGAGATGTAAAGTGAGGTTATCGAAAACGACTCATATGGTTTTTGTTACTTCAGTTCAAAATATTAAGTAGTTTACTACTGTTTACCTGTTCGAGTGGTTGTTCTCTTGGCGAGCATAAGATTTTTGTTTTGTTAAGTTTTTTTTATTATTCTGCTATTTACCCTTAATACTTCAACCCCTTTGACAACAGCAAACCGAGGCAATAATAAAACAACCCTCTCGGATTCAAAACAATTTGGAAGTGAGTTTTCGTTTAGTTTTCCTAGGGAAACGGGATATGACATTAAAATGGAAGGCAGCGATAAGAAGGCAAAATTGGTTCCCAACGAAGATGAGCACAATATAGGTATTCAGAGCATTTTCATGAACACTTCATAATAACTAAAAAAGGCGGAAGGTGGCACTAATTTGATGCAGCAATACCAGAAAAAATGTGCTTCACTTCCAGGTTAGACTCCTGCGTAAAAATGAAATTATATTAGTACAATCATCAATTAGTATTACGTATGAAACATGGCGTACAGATAGACAAAGATCTGAATTGAGTCGTAGAATAATATTTCCCGTGTTATAATTTCTAACGCCGGCGAAGCAGCGGGTTAAAGCTAGTTTTAATAAGAGATAACATTTTAAAATATTACGAAATCTACCACATTGTTTTATTTGTGCATCTATCCACCCTATTAGTATTTAATTCTTTATTGCACAAAAGATAATTTAAAAAGATGCATTTTCTACCAGTATAGCCGGTACCAGTATTCGTATTCGGCCGTTAATGTGTTAAACTGTTTGAATAATTTGTCGATAGGTTCACCCTATCGATAAACTAGAACTCGCATTGTCCCATCCCAAACTGAGAATGTAATTGTTTTTCAATTTTGAACTTTATGTCTTACTAGGTAAAAGTTCTTTTCGGTCCGACGCGGTGGTAGTTCCATCTAGTGTAGAGTAGCGTTACTACAAAATGTCAACCTTAATTTCATCATTGTCATTTGACTTTGATCATTGTTAACATTGTGAAAAGGTGCATATTTTACTTGAAACTTTTATGATGTACACCTTTTCGGCATTGACTTTATTTACCAATGGCAGCTTGGCATTCGTAGTGTGCGTTTGGTTTATGTGTATCAGTTTGGTTACACTGGTTTTCGTACTAAAGTGTCATGTCACTACTTCTACTCTTTTTTTATGTTCTGTGGTTTGTTTTGATGAGAGGCCGCCTGTGATTGGTTGTTGCATTGTTTGGGTTGCCATAGAAAATCTAGTTACCCCATTTCAGGGAAAAATAGTAAATTCAGGTATTGATGAATATCCTTTATTAAATAAAAGATAGAAAAATAATAACATAATAAACAAAGACTAAATACAGCTAGTAATGAAAAAATACAAGTAAATGTCATTCACACAATATCGAAATTTGGGAATATTGTTTTCGGAGATAATAATTTTCATATTATGGCCACCCAAGCATAAGATTGACAATTGTGACTTTACTGGCTCCTTGTATAAATTGGGCTCCAAAATGAGGAGAGGGATTTTGTAGCTTGAAGCATCTGGTGATTGACGGAGGTCTGGTTCTCCATGGTGAGCAGACTTGGCTCAGATGTAATCGTCGAAGTAAATACTTATATGGAAAGCTATGTGTAGAATCTTGAGCAATTCAGGTTAGGTCATCTCTCATATTCGTAGCTATTTTCAGGAAATATCAGACCCATGCAAAAGGGTAAAGGAGGGATTAGACCAGCGTTCAGACAATCCTTAGTTGCTGAATGTCTTCGGTAAGATTTATCCTGATTTAATAATTGCCTGCCACATGCTTACGCCATTTGCAATCTTCTTTGCAATATTAATAGAAGCATTTTTTTCCTTTCAGCTGGATAGGGTTTTAGCTTTCAGTGATTTTAGTGTTTTTAACTTTTAGTAATTTCGTTTGGGGCAGTGTTCTCTTTTCGCTGTCGAGAAACAACTGCTATTTTTGGTTAGGAAATTTTTGTCAGGCTGTGCTAGATGCACTTAGTTTCTCTCATGCTGGGAGAGGAATTTGGATCAAGACGACTTGCCAATGTCTTCGTGTGAAGCCTCTTCGGTCCTGCTCCGGTGATAGCGCATAGAGTCGACGCTGCTGACTCTGTGTTCTGGCTCGTGCTGTGCGTCCCCGCCTGCGGCCGGATTGACTTCACATGAAGGTTTCTTCTAGACAAGGTCTGTGAAACAATTTCAGTTATAAAGTAGCGAATTAGGATATAAAGACATAAATATAATTATTGAATTGATGGCAATCTGATTTTCAGTAGGGACTAACAACTTTAGACAGTGTAACTTGTGAACCAATAAGAACCACTTTCTGTAGCGACCCCGCAAATTTAATTAAGAAATTGTCTGGGTTTGGATACTAAGGTTTCACAATTATACTATTGCTACCTGTAAAGAAACGTTAGGTAATAAATATTGTGCTTAATACTAACCGTTTTCTTTCACATCCTTATATTAACGCCCTGATAGCTCAAAGCTTCCAGACAATCTTCAGATTTTTGGTGGCTCCGGCCACATGTTTAGTCTATAAATTTCAGTTGTGTCGACTGCTGTTTCCTCACTACCGGGCAGGAAGTAGTTATGTCGCAGTGCTTAAAAAAAATAGAGTACCGTACCCAAGAGAAAGAAAATCACAAAACAAATAAAAAGTCAAACAATAAACTTCGATCTATTCAGGCGCAGACCAACGCGGAAGAGAATACTCTTTAAATATTTTTTTGCCGGCTGCGAAAGTCAATTATACTTACGTCTGTAAGTGTATGTTATGTGTTCTTGTGCACAAAATTTTATAATCTTCTGTTATTCTCAAGAAAAGGTACACATTTTCACATTTTTTCATATGAAATATGTATAAAATATACCTCTGCATGAGCCATAACAATAAATTTTAGTTAACTTTAAAATTAATAAAATATTTGTTGTGACTTTTACTGCAGGCGATTATTTCTTAAACAGCGTAGGACAGTTTATGCTTATCTAGTTTAAACATGCTTTGCTAAAATCAAACCCCGTATAAGTAATTTAGTATCTAAGTTTTTTTTACGTAGCCTCTATGTTTGTGTCCCACTGCTGGGCAAGGGCCTCCCCCAATTCAGTCCAGAGTTTCCTGTCCTGGGTCACCTCAGGCCACTCCGGCAGATGGTTGTCGAGATCATCTCTCCACCGTCTTCTAGGCCGGCCTCGATTACGATGTCCATCGTGTGGCACCCACTCGGTGGCGAGTTTCGCCCACCTGTCTGATAGATAGAGAACACTTTATTGCACAACCAGAAAAATATTACAACCATGATTCTTAAATCTAAGTAATGTTATACAATAAGTAATGTTTTATAGTTCAATAAATATCCAAGTATTTATTTGCATGTTCACCAACCACAACCTGTAATTGGATCGATTGTAGATTATTTTCTAAATGGAGGAAGTAGGTCATGTTTTCTGTAACACAGGCGATGAAACGAGCAAATTCTAATGTTTTTGAATACTAATTAAAACTAATGTAAATAAATATATTATTCCAGCCAAAGTTATAAAAAGTCGAGACTTATTATATTATAATATAAATGATATTATGGCTAAATTTCTTAGTATAATTATGTGGCCACTTAGTTTTATTACATCTTAAGCTTTTCTTCACAATCTTAATTACAACGCATTGTGGAGTAATTTTCTTTCTCTTTTTTGCCATTTAACATAACATAAGATTATTCAACAACGTAATAACATTGCTAAACAATATAAACATTGTATGTGTTGAACGTCAAAATCATAGAATTTCGCAATTATAAATTAATGAATGAAGGAATGATCATGCATTGCCAAGAAGAAATTATATATTAAGAAAGTAATAAATGTGAAAGTATATATATATATATACTTTCACATTTATTACTATTACTACTATATATATATATATATCATTTATAAACTTAATATAGTGGAATAATCGATGTAGCTGTCCAGACGGCGAAACTGAAGTGGAGCTGGGCTGGTCATGTATATCAGTCGAATGCACCCGGACAGGTGGGCGAAACTCGCCACCGAGTGGGTGCCACACGATGGAGATCGAACTCGAGTCCGGGCTAGAAGACGGTGGAGAGATGATCTCGACAACCATCTGCCGGAGTGGCCTGAGGTGGCCCAGGACAGGAAACTCTGGACTGAATTGGGGGAGGCCTTTGCCCAGCAGTGGGACACAAACATAGAGGCATAAACATAAAAATAAAAATAGTATAATCATGTGGGTACAGTGATATCGTTCCGATGTTAAAACCTAACTGCAAAGTAGGTAGTCGGGGCTGTAAGTAATGCAATTTGCTTAAGTCAGATGTCGCTGCCTGTACGTAATACAGAGAATAGTGTAAAGAGGTTCGAAATTTCACTGATGTCGTGAGTCGCCCATTGGCTCAATTGGTAGAGCGCTGGCACGGATAGCCAGAGGTTGCGGGTTCGAATCCCGGCATGGGTGAAATTTTTAGCCTCTAAATAGGTTTTTAAATATACTTATACGTGGTTTGATTTTAGCAAAGCATGTTTAAACTAGATAAGCATAAACTGTCCTACGCTCTTTGAGAAATAATTGCATGCAGTAAAAGTCACAACACATATTTATTAATTTTAAAGTTAACTAAAATTTATTGTTATGGCTCATGCAGAGGTATATTTTATACATATTTCGTATGAAAAAATGTGCAAATGTGTACCTTTTCTTGCCATTAACAGAACACTATCCGTGCCAGCGCTCTACCAATTGAGCGCTGGCAAGGATAGCCAGAGGTTGCGGGTTCGAATCGGCATGGGTGAAATTTTTAGCCTCTAAATAGGTTTTTAAATTTGTCCTTAGCACGGGTTAGTGCATTGAAAATAAAAATAGTATAATTAAGGTAATACTCTGGGCGAAAACTTATAGTTTTCTGGAACTTTTTCATTTTCGTCGTTTCATTGCAGAAACTGAAATTAAAACAAGTAGGATAAAAATCGGGACGAGGGAAGGACAGAGAAATCTGGGATTGACATATACATAAATCCTTGGTCTGTGATAGTTTTAATCCCAACATGGGATTTGGGCTTGGGATTCATTGATCCAGTCCATCCTGCGTTGTCGAACGAACTCAAACATCGGCAGAAGTTTAATATCTCCTCAGATAGCTCCGATTAAAGTTTAAACTGGTTTAAATCCTCCGCCCGATCGAGTTCCACGAAGTTCCCACCCAACTGATATTAAACGCCCCTTTCAATATCTGCATTCAGTTTGAATTTAATACTTTTTCGGTGCAAAAAATGGCCACGAGCGAGACCACTAAAATTACGTCTGGTATTGAAATTCTTGTTAACGTGTCGATGGCAACCCATCGCAACGTGATGAAAAGTTTTGCCAATCAGCGTTTGTGGCTTGCTCATTGTTGCCCAGGGTACGCCAAACCACCGAATATATAAAGTCAGACGTAGGGTAACGTAAACGTCAACTTACCGAAAACCTTTTAAAATCATTTAAATGATTTTTCTTGTAGCGACTCGACATCAATTCTTGATTTGTATGTCCCCACTGTAGGGGTACGGGTCTCTTCTTCCTGCATTGCAGAAAGGTTAAGCCATACTCCACCACGGGGGCCAAATCCGGGTTGACGGAGGATGGCAAGCCAGTGGCGGACCTTACTGTCAGAAGTTATAAAGTCGCACGTAAGGCCAATGAGCTTGACGACTGCCATGACATATCAGCCGGCACTAACGGCTTAACGTGCCTTGCGAAGCGCGAAAGCGCTCGGAAAAAATTGTGAAAACAGAAAAAAACATTGTGAGGAAACCTGTTTACCTGAGGTGGTTAAATACCTTAGTGGTTGAAGTCGCCAAGCCGCGGTGGGCACGCGTGGTAATTAAACCCATACGCCCAGACGTTTATAGGCAAATAAATAAATATTAGGCATGTTAAGATTAGATTAGACTAGATTAGAACTCTTTATTGTACAAACCAGGAAACACATTACCTACAACGGCTTAAATATCTAAGTATTGCCGTATACCATTGGCGGTTTTATCGCTAAAAGGCGATCTCTTCCAGACAACAGTTTTTCGTCAAACATTATACAAAACAATCGGCTTTGAATGTTTAAGTATATTTATAGATATATTGCTTCCCATAGCAACGGAAATGTTTTGGGCGAAGGAAGTGGAAAGTTTTGTTATTGCAATTTCGTTTTTTCTGACCGTTGCAGATAGCAGAGCAGAGTGAGAACAATGTTTGTAGACTTTGTAGAGGACACAATCAATCACAAAAAATAATAAGGAAAGGTTGTCGGGAAGAGATCACTTTTAGTGATAAGGCCGCCGTCTGTACACTTAGGTTAAGAAATATCTGTGTAATTTCCTTTTTTATGTACAATACAGTGTTCTCTGTCTATCTATCTATCACTGCAAGATGGCAGTGTAATAAAATGTTGTCTTTATTTGAAATAAAATAAAATATTTTTATTCAAAGTAGTAGCGCAGAAACTGCGGCTTTATGAACGTTACAATTCAAACCAGGCGTCCATTTCAAAATCTATACCCTATTTATTGAAGCTTGAGACAAAAGGTAAACAAACAATAGAAAGGGTAATTTACTATGCCAAGTTTGTTATTAATCAGAAAAAAAATAAAAAAATCGACATTGATTGTTAAAAGTATCGTAAAAATATATAATATAATTAAAACTGTTTTTATACGGATTTATGCTCGTTTATTACATTTTTTACAATTTTCCACAGTGGTCCCGAATGACTCGTAATAAACGAGCATAAATACGTATAAAAACAGTTTTAATTATGTCTACTGCTCGTGTTAACCTTAGAAAATATATAATATGTTTGAAAAAAATAAATAGGTATCAAATTTAGTTTTCATATTTTGGTAAATATGCATTTTATGTAAATTTTATTTTGGTACATAACTTTTTGATAGAATTGTGGCACTATAACTAACCCAAAAAGTCAGCGCTTCACAGAATTTGAACGTATTATAACACTGCTCATTAAAGATTTTGAGAATCACTATTTCTGTGTTTACCTTTTGTCTCAAGCTTCAATAAATAGGGTATGGATCATTTTAGAGAAAAAAATTGGACAAAAAAGCTCCAAACTTTACATAATTATTTTAAAACCTAGAAGTCATGCAAGGCTTTAATTTCAGACCTCATTGCCAACTAAACAATCCTTTATGTTATAGTAGCCCTTGTGGCACAAAGTGTACTTAACACTGACGGCCTCGGTGGCGCAGCGGTTTAGCACGCTGACTGTAAAACCAAAGGTCTCGGGTTCGATCCCCGGTCGGGTCACGAGAGGAACTAGGGAACGAACTTTTATAGTTTGTCTCGGGTCTTGGATGTTATCTATGTATTTATTGTATTAAATTTACCGTCGAGTTAGCATCTATGACACAAGTCATTTAGTTGTACTTAGTATAGGGCTAACGAGATCTGTGTAATATGTCCATGAATATAAAAAAAACACACACACATTTTTAACCGCGTTTCATGGGACGCTTATATTGTTTCCTTTAACAGGCAAGTGCTGCGGGTACCAACTGGCTGCTCTTTCACGTCGTACGGGAGCGGTCACCACTAGAATTTTTGAAATCGAGTCGATTTAGCCGCGGCCATACTTCATGTCAGGCGAGTAGCTGAGCCTGTATGAAGTAGTTAACTGGGACGCTTATGTTAAATATTAATTCGACCACTAGTTACCTTTAAATCGAGTTGTTCACGTCACTACCTAGTTTCATGGCGATGGTATTTCTTTTTTGACGGGATCAACTGGCCTATTTTTCTTAAACCCTGGCCAGTTGACTACCAGAGCTTCTAAAATCTTTTTGGTTGGGCCAGTGCTTAGTCTCAGGGCGAGTTGCCCCTTCGTTAGCCGTCCTTATGGTTGAAGGCTAAGAAGGACCCCTTCAGTCTTAACCACGACGCAGTGTGAAACTGCTGTGGCCGCTAAATCTTCTCTAAAAGGCCTGGGACTCGGAAATACTCAGAGATGTTTAATTACTTTCCAGTTTATTGTCTTAACGAGGGTTTTCGTGTTTTTTCTCCCACTAATGACGGCGCCGCGTCGCAGGCGCTGAGCGTCTACGGATAGTTTTGAAGCATCTGGTTGAAGTCATTAGCGACGGAACAGCGAAGACAACACCGCAACCGTCTCTAATTATTATGAAATAAATAAGCTTTGAATGATACCAAATTGATGCAGGTACACTTGGACATACGAGTTTAAGCCTGATGAATTTAAGTTTCTTGATATTTATGCAACAGTGGTTTGTCTTATTAATAAAAGCCTTCAAAGCGCTTAATAAATTATTAAAGTTTGAAATAGGTACCCAGTTGGGGATAGTAACTCTGAAAAACGCCGTAATTTTTTTTGCATCATCATTGGTCAATTCACAAATTCTCGGTAGGCACGCGTGGTTATTAAACCCCTACTCTCTCCGAAAGTAAACATGTGCCCTAGCCTATCCTTCTCATATCTAGAAATTTTCTGAAGATGTTTAAATGTTTGTTACTCAATCACGCAATAACAGCTGAACGGATTCACATGACACTTAACGTATATAGCTTGTGAACAAATACGAAATTGAATTTTTGGTGCATTTAAGACGAGAAGCAAAAATTGATGCGCTTTGCTTGAAGGTTTTTATTGGACTAAATTTGACAGCTGACACATGACAAACCATAGACGATGCACGTTTGTAAAGCATGATAAAAACAAAGATTAATGTTTCATTGATTTAAACAACTTGAAAGTAAGTTCAATTTTTCTTTCGCATTTCTGAAGAAATATATTGTATGTTTACATCCAATAGAATGCAGGGACAAAGATTAGAAATCAAACGCTACGTCGTTAGTAAAGTACACCTTGTATACTAGATTCCACATTATTCCATGTGACTAGTAGTGTAGCGCGGTTGCCATGTGAGACGAGAGGGTCAAGCCCCCGGCTGTTCGGTCAGGGACACCGGTCGCGAATTTTCTATTGGTCTTCCAAGATGGGAATTAGAGTATGAAAGAAGAGCGATTTGCAGCAGTAAATAATACAAGGTAATAAAAAACTAACACCCAACTCGAAAGATACTGAACCACGCAATGGGCCCCTACCTTTAAATGTTCTTCTATCAAGCATGAATCATATAACGCACCCTCAGAACGAAAGAGGCCTAAGTCAAAAATAATGAAATTGAGTTACAATCATAGTCATAAAAAGGTATGCCGTGGACGGAAGATTCGCTATGCTCTTTTTTTACAATAAGTGCCTTTGTTTTACTATTCATCGGATAGAGCATATTATGTCTCTCTATGATTGTTAGGTACTCAATTTTTTGAGAATTTTTTGAGTATTTAAACTATTTTTTGACTTAGACCTCTTTCGTTCTGAGGATTATGGTCAGCGATCGTAAGGTCAGCGCTCCACTTGTTTAGATCTCAAATCAATACGCGTTGAGTTTCCAAAGTACTTTTAAAGAGAAAACTTGAAAACTGTAAGGTTATTTGTAAACAAATGTTCTGTACGGTACTAGAGACATTTCTGGAGAATTATGCGAAAAAAAGTTCGACTGAGAAGTTGTGTCGAAAAAATATTTGTAACGATATCATAATAATAATACATGCTTGGAAAAGGGAAATTACCTCCCGATATACCCTTAAATATTTAATATATTCCATATGAAGCGCTCGCAACAACAGGCGCAGTCAGGTACAGGTTGGGTGAGCGTCCCGTGACTACCGCTAGTGGCATTTTTCCCTCGCAAGGCACGTTAAGCCGCTGGTGCCGGCTGTCATATAATGGCAGTCGTTAAGCCATGTCAGAGGCCTTATGGGCGGCTTGATAACTTCTGACAGTAAGGCCCGCCACTGTCTTACAATCCTCCACCCCGCACTTGGCCCCCGTGGTAGAGTATGGCTTAACCTTCCTGAAATGCGTCCCAAGCAGTGGGGACATACAAGGGTTGATAACGCTAACGAACGAATTAATATATCCCCATCTCGAATTAATATATTTGTTCGACGTATGACTGCCTAGGATGTCCCTATTGCTGGTATATGTGTTTTTCACATTTTTATTGTATTTGTTAGAAAATTGTTGTCTCTTAACAACCCTTAACAGTTTACGCTCTAGCGATAAAACGCCTGTCTCTGATTTAGGAGTTTGTGTCGCGGCATGTACCTACCAATGAATTTGTTTTCTAAGTTACGTGCACTTGTGAAGCGGTCGTCGTCGTCGTCAGGCTATACTAGTCCACTGCTGGACATAGCCGTCCCCTAAAGAGCGCCACGTTGTGCCATCATTGGGGGGTAATGCCCATAATCGCCATGCTGGGCATGCGGGTTTGGGAATAATAGCGGTACTACTCGCTAAAGGGAAATATCGTTAGGAAACATGACTGTATAAGATGTTGTCATAACTTGGCGCTTGATTTGCATTGGATTCGCGGTGGTCTCACGCGTTAATGAAGCCCAAACTCTATCTCTGAAAGAAGGCCAGTGGCGATTTACAAAGGGTAGATATCAATAGGATTCCCTTAGCATCATTTTCGGGTACCGAATCAGGCTGGTAGAGGAGCGAGATGAAAAGAGTAGCTACTCATTTCAATGTCAGAACCGGTACCGCTCATGCCTTGCACCAGCACTGAGTCAATTTGTTCCGGTTTCCTCCACTGTCCTTGGCGGCGACGTTGAAGAGTGAGCGCCGTCTCCAGAATTTAAATCATCTCGGGTGTACAACGCTGCAATGTAGACTTAAACCAGGTAAATTACTACTACAAAATATCTCTTGACTCGAACTAAATATTTGGTATGCACTACGTAGTGACGGGGTATCGTGGCTTACCCGTCTTTGGTTAGTGGGTTATCTTGGAATGACTTTAACACGCGAGACGATGTCCTCCTCATCATAGTTCCTTGACAGCGACCTCAAGTAAGAAAACAAGTCCCAAGTCAAGAAATGTTGTTTCGAAAAATACGCAAGCAATTAGCAGCGGCTCCTCTTCTATCGAAACAATCAATCGCGGACCCGCGGCACGCTTGCGCCGCTCTGGCTAATGGTTCTCATAGATTCGAGTTCGTGTCGAGATATTTTTGGAAAGTGCCGTTTAAAAAAACAAACGTATTCGTAGCGTAGAATAACGTAGCGTATTCGATAGCTATTATTACTGCACGATCATTTTCATACAGGTCTTAAATCACCCAAAATTCATTGTGATTAACTCCCCTGTGTTGATTTATATTGACCTCACACGTGTGGCGTTCCAAGTTATGAACATTTGTGAAATTACAGTAGCAACACTACTCGCTGACCGTGAAGGAAAACATCGTAAGGAAACCCTAGTGTCTGGGTGTTAGCGTACCTCAGCGCTTGCTACGTACAATGGCCCAACTATGAGGCTAAGTGCGGAAATCTCAGGTCTAACTAACTAACACGTGTGGCGTATACACACATAGTCATTCTTTTTCTTTGTTAGGTATAAAGGCACGTCACATCGGGCGTAGCGGGACACGCCGCTTTGATTACTGCTGCTATGATGAACGATCGCCGCTCACGTAAATATTGACTCGACTTCGGGCACAACGTCTCACAGTACAGTCGCTTACTTCATCTAGTCGGGCTGTCCCCTTGCTAGGTTATTCAATTATATTATTTTTGTTGCACTAACCCGTGCTAACGAAAATTTTAGAGGGTAAAATAACACAGAGAATACTGTATAGAGGTTCGAAATTTCGCTGATGCCGGTACTTGCCCATTAGTCAGTTGGGAGAGCGTTGGCATTGTTAGTTATAGGTCGCAGGTTCGAGTCCCGGCATGGGTGGGATTTTTAGCCTCTAAATAGGTTTTTAAAAGGTTTTTTAATATCCAGAACCCAACTTCTAAGGACCTTTTAGACCTTTTGAAAATACAGATCGACGCTTTATGATCTAGTAAGGTGACATCTCGTCCTTTTTCAAGTATGGAATGCAGGCGACTTGCCCCTTTTAAAATGTGTTGCTGGTCGTCTCGCCTTTTATTGAGACTGGGACGAAATGCCACCGTCGAAATTTACTAATGGTTGACTGAATGGAAAGTGTTTAGTTTATTTTGATATTATTAAAAGTATCAAATAATTAAAAATAAAAATGAAATAAGCAAATATAAATATGGGGAACCCTACAAGATTTTTAATAAGAAAATAAACAAAAGAACTTCAAAAGTTCTGGCAGTAAGACCGGCCATCCGGTCGACCGGTCTTGCCATCCTTCACCAACCCAGACTTGGCCCCCGTGGTTGAGTATAGTATAGCCTATACCTTCTTCAGCGAAGAGACCCCGTGCCCCTCGGTGGGGACATAATGGGTTGATGATGATCTACAGTGAACCTACTGCATCGCTTGTGGGTTTACGCCATACACATTGATTACCAGTGTTGCCAATTTGGCATATTTTATGCTAAATTTAGCATATTTTTTAAAAACTTAAAAAAAAAAAACTTTAAAAAGTTTGGCATATTTTCTTCATGTTTAGCATATTTATTTGGGTTTTAGCATATAGCATAATTTCTAAGCATTTTTTATCCTACGCAATAACGTGACCGATAACATGTTTCCGAGCGTAACTCTACGGCCCATCACTAATATTTTCATTCGGCGACACTTTTAGGGCGAATATTATTCTAAGTGGGATTCCCTAGTGCCGCGTCATAGACAATCAAAGCAGTTTGTTTTGTTTTTATTGTCTATGTTATGGAAAGTACGTTGTGGACTCATTCGTTTTGTCGTACGAAGTGTCAGACAGCGTTCTGCGCTGTATTGGTAGCAAAGAAACTTACGACAGATCTCAACCTTTAACATCAGCTGCAAATGTTGATGTTACTGATGATGACGAGGGTATTGATATTTTGTTTGACTGATATCATATTATTCCGCATATTATTAGGTAAGAATTCGATTATGAAACATTTAAATGAATAAACATTTTAAGTCATACGTTGGCCTTTTACTTTAGCATATTTAATAGAAAGTTGGCATATTTTTGGCATATTTTCGACATCGATCTAGCATATTTTGTAGATACTGATTAGGCAACACTGTTGATTACGCTGCGGCCCTGTTTACCGAGTGTCAGGACTCAGTAGCTGCGATCGTGATGAGGCGCTTTTGAGCTTCTGGCTGGGCGCCTTTTGTTACTTAAAAATACTAATTGCCTGTTAAAATGCCTAGAGCGCTGTTAGCGGAGCGGTGGAGCGTCGGGTAGTGGGTACGAATCCCGGCAAGCAAAAATGACTTTATTTTGTAAGGGAATAACATAATTGTAAACTTTTAGTCCGGATTTACTTACGGGTGTTGTTATATCGGAAAATTCCGACCAGGTTTCGCTCCGATTCGCAGAGCTTAATCATGGTGAGCAGAGACGGAGCTCGCGTCGTCGGTTGCTTGTCTCACACTACGGGCAAGCGCGCGGCGCGCCCGCGCCGAGATAGGTGGGGCGGGTGCCGACACTGGGATTCCCACTGGCTTGCGCCGCAGCGCCTACTGCTTTCCCGTCGTCAATGCCACTAGGCATGATGGCACAGACACAGCTCACGACATCTTCGGAATAACATAACATTTACATATTGTCACATAAATTGCTTCCGGCCCCACACTAGGAAACCCTGTGTCGTGGGTACCAGAAACAGCGGCATCACAAACATGTAAACAACCGAGAACTGGGGCTTATTTTTGTCTCCACCCGGGGATCGAACCCGGGACTTCCCGCATGGTAGGCAAATGCGCTACCGCTGCACCACAGAGGTCGTCAATAAGTGTCAGTTTATCTCTTCAGACTATAAACCTAGAAGCATTGGTGATGTGTTACGAGTTAGATAGATAGATAGATAGATAGAATATTCTTTATTGTACACAGAAATTACAGTAACAGAACCTAGATAAAAACATAGTACAAATGGCGGCCTTATTACTAAAAGCAATTTCTTCCAGGCAACCATAGACGGAGACATGAAAGAAATTAGAGACGGGTAGTCGGTGCAATACAGAAATAGTGAAATTAGAATTCAACGAAATTTATATAAACTTACTTAAACCACATACATAAATAATTGAATAAATAAATAATTAAGAGTTATCGTGTTTTTGTACACAATACCGTTAGTTTCTAGGCTTTAGATTATAATATTAGCTTATTTTGCTGTGTGGTGTCGGCCTAGAGAATAGCACCAACCCATATTCTTCCCGCGGGTGTCGTAAAAGGCGACTAAGGGACACAAACCGGGGGGTGGGCAGCAGCGCCCCCTGCAGTATGATTCCAGCAAACTGCGATCCCCAACCCGCATGCCCAGCGTGGGGATTATGGGCATGATGATGGCACAACCTTGCGCTATGGCGCTCATTAGGGGAAGGCTATGTCCAGCAGTGGACTAATACAGCCTGAAGAAGAAGATTAGCTTGTTATTGAGATTTATTATTGTCACGTCATGAGTCCTTGACGAGGGTACGATACTAAGCTTACGGGAATAATTCAGACCTCTAGCAGGGGAATAGTTAACGTCAGTCAGCTGCCAACGTAAATATTATGTCTGATAAAGATACTCAAACTCACAACGGTTCTGCAAAGTGACTGTTCACAGTATTTAGGGTTCCGTAGTTAAAAAGGGACTCTTATTGTTTCCTCCTGTCGATGTCGGTCCGTCAGTCCGTCTCTCTGTCTATCTGAGGCTTAGCATATATCAACCCTTTGTACATCCCCACTGCTGGGGCACGGGTCCCTTCCTGCATCGCAGGAAAGTCAGGCCGTACTCCACCACAGGGGCCGTTTGATGAAGGATGGTAAGACAGTGGCGGGCCTTACTGTCAGATGTTATCAAGCCGGCCATAAGGCCTCTGACATGGCTTAACGACTGCCATTACATGACAGCCGGCACCAACGGCTTAGCGTGCCTTGCGAAGCACGGAAGCGCCCGGAAACAATGCCACTAGCGGTAGTTACGGGATGGTCACCCATCCAGCACCAGACCACGGCTGTTGTGGCTTAACGCAAGTGAATAATTCCAGTCACTCGGTTCCACTAGGCCACGAGGGCTTACCATAGAGATGACAAGTACTAGGAAGCTGAAATTTGGCATAAATATACATTTTCTCTCCCGGCTAAACAGTTCATTCCAGAAACGTGCAAAAATTCAAGGCGCGTATAATGAACTTAACAGAAAATCAATTAAGGCTAAGTGGGCTTAACAAGTTGACGATGTAACAAGCAACCAACTTACAAAAGGAAAGCTTCGTACAAATTCCAGTGAAAAGTTCTTTGATGTTAGTTCTGAAAAGCAGGTAGAAAACGATCCTTTTACGAAACCCTACACTGCACGTGGCCTGACACGCACACGGGCGGTTTTTAAGGAGCATTTTCAGCATTACTTAGAAACAAATGGCCCTAAGTTTGAAAAACATAAAAATGTAACCAGAAGCGCTCGTGGCCTAGCGGAACTGAGTGATTGGAATCAATCACTTGAGTTAAGCAACAACAGGCGCGGTCAGGTGCAGTATGGGTGACCGTCCCGTGTCTACCTCTAGTGGCATTTTTCCGAGCGCTTCCGTGCTTCGCAAGGCACGTAAAGCCGTTGGTGCCCGCTGGCATGTAATGGAAGCCATGTCAGAGGCCTTATGGGTGGCTTGATAATGTCTGACAGTAAGGCCCGCCATTGCTTTACAACACAACCCACCACCAACCCGGACTTGGCCCTCGTGGTGGAGCACGGCCTAACCTTCCTGTGATGCAGGAAGAGACCCGTGCCCAAGCAGTGGGGACATACTAGGGTTGATATCGTAACAAGAAGTTTTATTTACCATATTTACTTCACTATGATACATCTTAGTATAAAATAAGATTAGTGTGTAATGAAATTAATCGTAATATTTCCAATCATCTTCTTCTTAGCTATTCGATGGCAAGCCATGCATTGTGGTGAAAGGATTTGCCAATCAGCGTAAGGCACTCGCTGCTTGTTGCCCAGTGTGCACCAGACGTACGGGCTTAGCGACTACTTCGTTCGAAGAGACTCCTTTCATGCACTCCTGTAAATATTCACTGATGATGATATCAGCTCTTGGTATATCTCCAGTGCTGGGGCACGGGTCTCTTCCTGCATAGCAGAAAGTTTAGGCCATACGTTAGGATATTAACTATGCTTTACATATTGAACATAGAATAATATAACTATAGTAAGTAAATATATTATACGATACCTCTGTGGCGTAGCGGTAGCGCATCTACCTACCATGCAAGAGGTCCCGGGGTCGAATCCCGGCTGGGAACAAAAAAAAACCCCAGGTCTTGGATGTTTATATGTTTCTATTGTCGTTGTTTCTGGTTACCACGACAAAGGGTATCCTAGCGTGGGGCCAGAAGCAATGTATGTGCTTGTATGTAAATGTTATGTTAAATGTTATGTTATGTTATATAAAAAAATCTTTAGGGAGTTTCCAAGATGCAGATTGTTTTTACCCCATTTAATTAATAAAGAAACAATATTAGGCCAAAAATACTAAAAATGGAAACAATTATCTTATAAATATCTCAGCAGCTATTTCCCTTGTTTACGCATTATATCTAACGGCAGGCTCTGAAGAATTTAATTATACTTCACGGTCTCCAATATGTTCTGTCCAGTAATGTTTCAGCATGAGGTGCAGAAATCTACCAAGTAAATATTAAATCTGTGTCTGTTGGGTCAAAACTGTAGCACACACTTGTGGTTGAGTGGGCTGTATTTTTACTATTTATAAGACTATATTATAAAATCAGATAAAACACGTGCGTGAGCGGCAAATCACGAACTCAGTGTAGAATAGTGACTGCATAATAAAGTAACTCAATGTTGACACAGTGTTAAAATTGTCTATATCACAAACTGAAACAATAGTCAGAAATCACGATTTTTATCATAATGGAAAGAATTGCCACCGATTTTTGTATGACACTGTAGAAACGTACTACAATCAGTCAGACACAAGGTATTGCAGAAAGTTTAGGATTATGATATCTCAAAATGTTCTATATCAGTTATGTAACCACCAAGGGGCACGGACCTCTACAGTGAGGAAGGTATGTAAAGGCCATACTCCACCAGAGGGGCTAAGTCCCGATTGGTAGAGGCTTGCAAGACGAGTGGCTGGTCTTACTGTCAGTAGTTTTCAAGCCCCCCTAAGGCCTTTTAGGCCTTTTAAGGCATCTGACTTGTCAGTCATAGACGGTCACGCATCCATGCACTGAACGCACCCTGTGTTGCTTAACCTTCGTGGTGGTTTAAGATCTATCAGGCAGCTGGTGCTACAAGCGATTCAATTCTGCTATATTTGTTCTCTGATTCTTCTATACTAAACATTAAAAGGTACATGCTCTAGTAAAACTGATAACGTTTTGGCGATATTACATTTAAAACAAATAACATCTTTTAACTTGTAGTTTCATTAAGTTAACGAGTGATCTAAAGTCTTTCGCTACGTAGTCTCTCTTTGAAAAATAATAGTACCCAACACAATTTCTAATTTCGTGTAAAGTCGTGCAAAGCCAAAGCGGTACTAATAGACCGGGAGCCGTACACAAAATTTACAACCGATGGGTAATTAATTTTCATTAATATTATTATTATAAGACAGATAAACATTTTCTTTCATATATACCCAGGCACTAGTCTTGCAAGCCTCCATCAATCCGGACTTGGCCCCGTGGCGGAGTATGGCCTATACATACCTTCCTCATTGTAGAGGTCCGTGCCGCTTGGTGGGTACATGACTGAAGATAGAACATTTTGAGATATCAGAATCCGAAACTTTCTGCAATACCTTGTATCTGTCTGATTGTAGTACGTTTCTACAGTCTCATACGAAAATCGGTGGAAATGTTCTGTTTCCTTAGGGAAGAGACCCGTGCCCCTCGGGTGGGTTGATGATAATGATGCTGCCCAGGAGAGACGCCCGCTGTTGGGCCTAGGCTTTCATTGTCAAATTCGCCGGTCATCTGTTTATCTCGTCCGTAGGCGGTCTACCTACCAAACGACCATCACTGTCCTCCAACCTTGCTGGTTCCCTGCTAATTTTGTCCGTTATCCATTAAAGATAGATAGAGAACACTTTATTGCACATAAAAATGGAAATTACACAGATATTTCTTAACCTAAGAGTACAGACGGCGGCCTTATCAGTAAAAGTGATCTCTTCCAGACAACCTTTGGATGAAATGGACTAATACATTAGAGAAGGAAATAGATCTACAAATAAAAACATAGAAAACGATAATTTCAGAGGTTCCTATTTAAATACATGCCTCAATAACAGTTCTCCATTATCTGTTCATTGTCAGGAAAAATATCAGTAACTTTTAAGCTTTGGGTAGCAAACACAATGTAAATACTAGAAATAAACATAAACTCTCGTTCCAACTATTTAGGCTGGCAAAGGTTAATACGAGGGCTGCTACTTATGTATGCGGAATAGAAAAAATAAACAAATGTATATGGCTAAATATGCTTTTGTTGTTTTTCAAAGTATTCTCCACTATGATCGATGCACTTTTGCATTCAATGAAACCAATTTTTAAAACACCTTTTCCACTCTGATTGAGGTATCTCCAAAACGTGCTGTTTGAACGCATCTACGGCATCTTCACGGGTCGAAAATCGTTGACCTCGTAATTTATTCTTTACATTTGGGAATAAGTAGAAATCATTGGGAGCCAAATCAGGGCTGTACGGTGGATGACCCATCAATTCTATTTTTTGACCATCCAAAAATGTAGTTGTTTCCTGAGATGTATGACAGCTGGCATTGTCATGGTGAAGTATGATTTTGCGTCGCTGGTTGTTTTGGCGTATTTCTTCAAATACTTCCGGCAAACAAATGGTCGTGTACCACTCCGAATTAACCGTTCTACGATTCTCCAGTGCCACAGCCACATTGCCATTAATACCAAAGAAGCAGGCTACCATTTGCTTTACAGTGCTTTTTGCACGAGCCACTTTCGTAGGGTTCGGCTCATTTTGAAACACCCAAACTGTTGATTGTTGTTTAGTTTCGGGATCGTACGCGTAGATCCAGGATTCGTCACCTGTATAGATATTATAAACAGATTTTGAGTCGCCTTCGTTGAATTTTTTAAGGTTTTCTTGCACCATTCGACGCGAGCATCTTTTTGATCCTGAGTTAAGTTGTGCGGGATCCAACGCGAACATTTTTTTTTTACAGACAAATGTTCATGTAATATCCTATGAATGCTCGTCATACATATGCCCAGAAAAGCCTCTATCTCGCGATACGTAACATGGCGGTCTTGCATTATTATTAGTTTTCGCACAGCTTCAATATTTTGTGGCACAACCACCGATTTCCGGCGACCTTCTTTAACTTCGTCCGTGAGCTTACTGTGCTCGCGATTAAACTCACTAAACCAGTGATACACAGTCGTTTTTGATGGAGCTTCACCACCAAAAGTCGAAGTTAATTGATCTACGCACTGTTGTTGCGTTAAACCACGTCGAAAATCGTAATAAATCATAGCACGAATATTTTCACGAGTGGGTTCCATTTTTTCAGCGATAATTTTAAACCCAACAAAAACAAAACACTAACGTATATAAGAGAAAAATATTAGCGGCCAGTATTTAAAAAAAGAACGAATTTGACAATGGGTGGTCAGACATTGCGTTTAAAATTATTGGAATCCCAGATTCCGCATACATAAGTAGCAGCCTATCTACATCCTTCAAGGGGCATTGTAAACGCTTCTATAATAAAATCCCAGAAGATATATTAAGCCTGCCATAAAGGCGGTTCAAAAAATGTGTAAGTATGTGTACACTTTGTGCCAAAAGGGCTACTATAGCATAAATAATTATTAAGATGATAATATTGTCTGGAATTAAAGCCAGTACAATGAATGAGTTCTATGTTTTAAAATAATTATGTAAACTCTATCAATTAAAGACTTTGAAAAGACTAAGTTTGGAGTTTTTTTGTTCATTTTTTCTCCAAAATGATCTAGATTTTGAAATGGACACCTAATTTGAATTGTAATGTTCACTAAGCCGCAGCTTCTGCGCTACTTTGAATAAAACCTTTTCATTTCATTTCATCCTCCTGCCGCCTACTTAATAACTAACATTTATTGTTATTAAAAACTTATTTTATGTTACAACGACGTGATTGCAAATTAATAACTATATCATACATAATATATATAATATACCATACATACTATAACTGATTCCGTGCTTCGCAAGGCACGTTAAGCCGTTGGTGCCGGCTGTCATATAATGGCAGTCGTTAAGCCATATCAGAGGCCTTATCGGCGGCTTGATAACTTCTGACAGTAAGGCCCACCACTGTCTTACAATCCTCCACCAACCCGGACTTGGCCCACGTGGTGGAGTATGGCCTAACATTGCTGCGAAGCAGGAAGAGACCCTGCCCCAGCAGTGGGGACATACAATGGTTGATAACGAATTAACTATAACTGACAAGAACTAGGTTGCAAAATTTATTTTACTTTTATTTATTTATTTAAAATGTTATAACAAAAAAATACACATTTTATTCGTTTCCTGCTCCGTTAAACCATTACCGGTATATCTCGAAGCTAGCGTCTTCAGATATTACAATGTTAGGTAGTTATATTGATGGCACGTTACATTACTATGTAGCCTACTACACTTGCCTACGAACACGGTACTGTCGGTAAATTGCCCGGTCATAGAAAAATAAAACACCGCTAAGCTAGAGTATTTTTAAAAAATGTGGCATTCCGTTGTTCCGTTGTAAAGGTCATTCGTATGGTGGCGTGGCGTCGGGTCATCTATATCCCTCCAAAATGGTTATACCTTACTTATGTTTTCTTTACTTTTGTAAGACAATTCACTAATGCTAACGGCATTTAAACTTATTGATGGCAATCATGAAATCTTATCAGATGTATAGGACTTAGAGTCTAATACTTACATAGTTTTTAATAGTATGATATAAGCAACACAATGGTTGTCATTTGTCTCGATTTGGTAGTGTACAAAGCAATAGCAGTACCAGGGCTATAACCCGCGGATATTAAATAGGCATCTCTCGCGAAGAAGATCGAATCGCGAAAGGCGCCGAGTTAAGTAGCACGGGTTATACCATTGCAATGCGTTTGGTTACTAGACTACCCATAATTTGAATAATAGCCCATTTCCGGACTAATATGAATCTATTGAACAACTATGCATTTTAGGGACTCATCTCCCAGGTGTTTAATATTATATTTTAAGTATTTCTTATAGTTATGTAAAATATCACCAGTATAGTAACATTGAATGTTCCTTCGTCTCCTCTGTCGCTACGCACTCTAATTAAGCCCAGAGTGCTTAGTGCGAGTTTGACAGATCCAATCGAATAACTTTACTACCGCGTTAATCGAGCATTGAGTAGTGAGTATGAGTAAGTTAACCGTTCGAACTGGCAAAACGCTGTCACAGTACAAATCGCACTCGCGTTTATTCGTGTTTTGGCTGGTAAACGTGTTCACTTCTCAACGTAAACCATTACAACTCGCACTCAGCAATTTTATTTTCCATACTTGTCACTAGGTGGCGCTTCCTCGATGCCATAGAAATATGGGTTTACGTTAACACGATCGAGTAGTTAAATAACTCGCACTAAGCACTCTGTAAAGTATAGTACCTGTGGCTAGCCCGTATTTGACTCTCCCTCGAATAATCCCGATGGGCTGCCAAATTAGACCACGGCTCCCGGTCTAGTTCGCTGTTGTGGCAGTTAACGAGGCGTTACTTACCGCTGATTGTGGCTGCGAGGAGCTGTGGCGCTCCTCGATAAGGCGATTTGCGGCGAGGCCTCCTCGAATTAAACTTCACCTTCAGGACTTCTATATTCTGTTAAGTGTTTATGTATTTATATAATAGTTTATATTTTGTTTATTTATGTAAATTATTTGTATTTATCTGTTGATATATGTACACTATTGTTTAGGCATGTATTCATTTATTACCTTTGCAATAATCTTGTATATTTGTACACTTCCTTCTTCAATATATTAGTCCAGTCCATCTAAAGGTTGTCTGGAAGAGATCACTTCTAGTGATAAGGCCACCGTTTGTACTCTATGGTTAAGAAATATCTGTGTAGTTGTGTTCTCTATCTATCTATCTATTCCATTTCAGATACGAATTCCCATGTTGCAAACAAACAAAGCGTTCGTGGCCTAGTCGAACCGAGTCATTGGAATCAATCGCTTGAGTTAAGCAAGAAAGTCAGGTGCAGGATGGGTGACCGTCCCGTGACTTCCGCTAGTGGCATTGTTTCCGAGCGCTTCCGTGCTTCACAAGCCGTTGGTGCCGGCTGTAATGTAATGGCAGTCGTTAAGCCGTGTCATGTCAGAGGGCTTACGGGCGGCTTGATAACTTCTGACAGTAAGGCCCACCACTGTCTTAACATCCTCCACCAATCCGGACTTGGCCCCCGTGGTGGAGTATGGCCTAACCTTTCTGTGATGCAGTAAGACCCGTGCCCCAGCAGTGGGTACGGGCAAGGGTTTATATCAAAACAAACAAAACACAATCACTTGTCTTGATTACATACTAGGATACTCTGCGCTATAGTAATGAGGCATGGACATAACAAACATGGAAATACTTACTTAGGAGGTTAAGGTGACTTTATTTAGTAACTAAAGGTATTTGGAAGTTTATATGTTTGTATGTAGGCGGTAATCTGTGAAGTACATAACCGGTTTAAAAAACCTTTCACAACAGCTTAGACTGGTGCGATAACTCAAGTCCCCCACTGTATGGAGTTGTCTGATTTAGCCTTCTCCGACCTGGGACATTATTACGTAAGTATCCACTGAGTTGAGTGACGTTGATTTTTACTTTTTTTAAGCTACTTTGGCTGTCAAATGCATACATTTTTTGTCACTTAGGAGTCGTCTAAATGCGTCACTCGATAGAGTGAAGTGCTACGTAATAGGAGGGCTGACCTGATTAGACATTTTTCGACACTTTGGGGTTGTCTAAATGCTCAACCCGATAGAGTGGAAAGTTACGTGATAAGAGGGTAGGGTGGATACGGGATGATTTATACAGCGTCCAGTGGCACCTTCACTCACACTAGATGGGTGAAGGGACCACTCGGACGCTGCAGTGCATGGGTCATTGTTTTCTAGATGGCGTAGCACAGAACCTATACCATTCTTTCAGCTTGGCCTAGCCCACAGGAAAGACTAGTCAATACGTACAAAGCGAACTAAGCATCGGGTTTCCTCACGAGGTTTTCCTTCACAATTAGCGCGTGGTATTGCGACTACTAATTCGAAAATGTTTGAAATTAAGCAAAGTCATTGGTACATGCACCGCATGGGCATTAAACCTGGGTCTCTCGCTTGCGAGTCCACGGTTCTACTCACTAGGTTATCACCGCTTAGGGTGGATAGAGGCTATGGACTAAAGGCCTTATTTGTAGAAACACTACTCCACTAAAACACTTCTAAAGGTTTTTCATGTAATCTGTGGTTATGTCTTTTCCTTGTAAATCTCCACCTCATACTTCATATTTTAGGAAGCGTTTTTGGAGTGTTTTAAGAAACTTTTTTTTCATAAATAAGGCTGCAATTCGTTTACCACACGAACGTAGTCGCGGGCTCCGCTAGTATATCATATTATGTAACTACTGTTCACAGTTTAGTACTCAACCATTATGAGATTATGCCTCAATCTAATTAGTCTATTACATAAATCCTGTTTCATTATCAGATTTGCCGCTACAGCAGTTTGATCGGGGTTTAATCCTAGGTTTAGGCGACGGCTGTTACCCGACGACGGGTGGGTAGACAAATTGCTATCATAATATATGGAAAATCCGTATTAGAGCCTGTCTAAGCGTTGTGCCTTGCCAAATTGATGAATATATGGGAGCATACTCATCATTTACAAGCATGACTGCTTGGCTAGACGCGGCTGCTTTTCAGAAAACTACACTGGCCTGCAAAGCTGAGTACTGTAACGATACTTTTTTATAGTAGCTGGCTGGCGTAGCCGTCTAGCAGAGTTTGAATTATTTAAAAGAATATCGTTACGTTTTGTTTAGGTAGGAGTCAGTCGTGTTGAGATTCGCAGCCAGGATAGGTTTTGGTGATAAAAAAGATAAATAAAATAGAAAGTATCGCTAAATCTAGAGTTTCAATAACTGCACCGCTGCAGTACCTACTACTCTTATAACATTTAGTTTTTTTCTGAACTATAGAAGTTAGGTCCTACTTAGTTTTATTTTATATATAAAACTAAGTAGGACCTACACTTTTGACATTAATTTTTTTGTCGGAACTTTAAAAGTTAGAGGTATAAAATAAAACTAAATGGTACACACTGTTGACCTTTAATTTTTTTGTCGGAACTATAGAAGTTACAGATATAAAATAAATCTAAGTACAGTGCTACACAAGAAATAAGTCTCGCGGATGTACCCGCGCAGATGACCAAATTTTGGATGTGCGGCAAGTTCATCGACCAATCGGATAATTTCATTTTATGGCAGGCCGCGCGCCTTTGTTGCTATTGGTTGATTCAACGTCATCGATGCAGGTGACTATTAGTTTGGCAATATTAGCGTGAGCGAAATAGGCAGCGCTACTGCGGCAATCAATTCTGTCGTATCGGTTAAAGATCATGTGGAATCTACTTATAGCTTCGGGTACTTTCGTTACACTTCTTCCTAGTCTGCGCGAACGAAGATTGGACTTTTGAAGGACTTTAGAAGGGACTTTTATGATGTGTAGTACTATACTTTTAACATTTTAAATTTTTTTGAACTATAGAAATTAGACATCTATAATATTGCTACTTACTTTACTTTTCAAAAGTCTTTATTATATAAAATGATTTATAACAGCTTTTACACAAAATAATAAATGTATAAACTGGCATCTAAATTAATTGTATTTACTTTATTAGACTGCAGTCGCCTTTAAAAGTTAAGTAGAATGTGGAAACAACAAGATGCTATTTATACCTTAGAGAATAAACAATTGCATTACAACCATGTTTTTTTTTATGACTACTTAGTTAGGTAGTTCATTTAACGACAATTACTGTGCTAAATTCCGCCAAAAGTCCCACAAGCACCATGCGGTTAGTTAATGAACCACCCTCCCTCCCACTTTATCAAGCAGAAGCAAGCCACGAACACACCACCACCGACACCAATACTTGTGTTCGCCTCTACATCCTCAGGCTCAGCACTTGTGAGCTTTTACGGCCTAAAAACGGATTAAAGAATCAACTGTTAGGCTGTACGAAGTTCGCTGGGTCAGCTAGTATAAAATAAGCACTACACCAAGTACTACACTTTTAACATTTAAATTTTTCATTTCTTTTCTTTTAGGTTTAAATATTTTATAGGAAGTTTTGAGCACTGTGAAGTTAAATAAATGTTTTATCTATCTTTCAAGTTATAGAATTCACATGCTTTTTGCTGAAGACAATGTACAATGTGTTTGTAAACCGCCTTCGGGCCGTAGTGTAGTGGTTTCCCACGGCAGCGGAAAAAAACTCCACTCTGACCATTTGTCTACCATCTGTCATCCATCTGCCTACTAACTATCTGAGTGCTTAGTGCGAGTTTTTTAAATACTCGATCGCGTTAACGTAAACTCATATTTCTATAGCATCGAGGAAGCGCCACCTAGCGACAAATATAGAAATTAAAATTGCTGAGTGCGAGTTGTAATGGTTTACGTTGAGAAGTGAACACGTTTACCAGCTAAAACACGAATAAACGCGAGTGCGAGTTGTACTGTGACAGCGTTTTGCCAGTTCGAACGGTTAACTTACTCATACTCACTACTCAATGCTCGATTAACGCGGTAGTAAAGTTATTCGATTGGATCTGCCAAACTCGCACTAAGCACTCTGTCTATCGATTACTTTCATGGCTGTCTAAGGGTTCAGGATACGTCTCCCCCAGATTGAAAACCATTCAAAGGCACTTCGTGAAGGCGGAAAAGGCAAATAAAACAGTCAAAAGTTTTACCCCACAAGATATATTATATTCGAAGGGGGTAGTAAAATCGAGTGCTGCAAAGTTATGGAAAGTGAAACGTTTCCAAAATTCACTAAACGGTAACTACAAAAATATAGAAGAGATACTTCAGTTACCTATGTTTTGAGTTTATGATTTTTTTTTTCACCACTTAGGTTTTTGTGTTAGTGTCAGCGTGTAAAAGTGAAAACTCAACAAACTTACTTTTTAGTAGATTTGTACGGTAAGTTGAAAATAACGTTAAAGACGAAAAAGTTTGAATGTTTGGCCGTACCACCTTGAACATTTAAACCGTTTTATACATTCGCTGCAGCAAATGTCAAAATTTAGTATAGAACAGCTGATATTTCTTTTGATACTTCCGAGTTGGCTTTATATTAAAAGTGGTTTTTATTGAACAGCATGTTTGAAATATAATCGCATTGTATTGTATTACAGCCTCCTTCCAGTGGAAGCCATTAACTTAAGCACTGACGGACCGATAGCGCTGTTACTTAAATGACATCCACACAACACAATCAAGAAACGGCTTGTAAAATTAGCTTGGGTGGAATTTTTAGCCTCTAATTAGGTTTTTTAAAATTGTCCTTAGCACGGGTTAGTGCATTAAAAATAAAAAAATAGTATAATCATGGGGGTACAGTGCTATCATTCCGATGTAAAAACCTATCTGCAAAGTAGGTAATCGTTGCTGTAAGTAATGCAATTTGCTTAAGCCAGATGTCGCTGCCTGTACGTAATACAGAGAATAGTGCAAAGAGGTTCGAAATTTCACTGATGCTGGTGAGTCGCCCATTAGCTCTGTTGGAAAGAGCGCTGGCACGCATAGCCAGAGGTCGCGGGTTTGAATCCCGGCATGGGTGGAATTTTTAGCCTCTAATTAGGTTTTTTAACATCATCATCATTATAATCATCAGTCATTTGACGCCCATTGCAGGACATAGGCCTCCTTCATTGTTTTCCGAGCTTAGGGGTCTTGTGATGCCCGCATCCAGCGACACCTCGCCACCGTAACCAGGTCTTCAGACCATCTGGTAGATTGTGTAGGTTTAAAATATTTTTTTATTATTCAGACCCCCCCCTTGCCCCTGTAGGTTTAAGTTAATATATCTCCCTATGTTTATGTAAGTTTATTATTGTATTCCACCTTCTTTTCCTGCACTACCCTTTGCCAGTCTCTTCAACACCAATTGTTTGCTGGAAGAGAATGCTTCTTGCATTAAGCACACCCTAGTACATTTACTCATGTAATTAGTGCAATAAAGAATAAAAATAAAAATAAATCTGGTGGGGAGCCTGCCCGCGTCTGCACACGTCATGCAGTCCTTGGTCGCCAGGTAAGAACTTTTTCGCCCCATCTGCCATTAGTTCCTCGCGTTATGTGCCCCGCCCACTGCAACTTCAACTGAGCAATTCCTCGAGCAGTAACAGTAACTTGAGTTCTTCTGCGGATCTCCTCATTCTTGATTCGATCATGCAGTGAAACTCTTAACATACTCCTAACATATTCTTTATTGTAAATAGTAAATTTGAAAGATCATTACATAAAATCCGTTTCAAAGGTGAACTTATCTCTAACAGAGATCTCTTCCAGCCAACGTCAGCATTGGGTGTTTAAATTAAGATATAAAAATCATAAACATATAAAAATCATAAACAAAGCACAAAATAGCTCTCCTTAATATGGAATCTACATAAAAATGACAAGCGGCATTAGTGGACTTTCTGAGGTTTGCATCTTTCAATTTCGGGGCAAACTGTCGTAACGAGTGATTTTAATTAAAGAACCAATCTCCCGCCATTTCGATGGAATGAAATATGAAGGGGTCGTTAGAAAACCTTGAGGTATTGCCGAACCGAAATGCAACGTTGTATGGAAATTGTAATGTTTCGAGCGTTTTCAAAAACTGCGCGGACTCCTGAGTATATTAGGTTTTCATATAAGACAGTCTGCCAAATTAACATACTGATAGCCAAATGGAAAACTTCGAAATACAGGACATTAAACTGTACGATTTTTTAAATAACTTTACTGTGACAAAGGCATTCGAAACTTTTGGCATAGTGGTGATCGTAATTTAGTGGCGCACAATGAGACCTAGGTGTAACTATATCTTATGTGTAAGCCAAAATAGTGCTTAATTTAAGCTACTCGAAATACTAATCCTGGGCAGACGAAATTGCGGGCACCAGTTAGAAAGAATATCATTAAAAAAACGCAAGCGAAGCCACCTTCAAATGCTAGTACAAAACAGGGAAGACCTGCACAAATTCCCTCTAATGGCCGTAAGCTACTTAGCTCTTTACCTTGGAGAAACACTCGTGACCTTATTGCTAAGGACAGACGAGTTGTTTTCGAGTGCCGCCCGCCTTATCGGGTTCAATTTAAAATAGTCTTATAAACAATGGTCGGGAAATAATACAACACTAATGGGTAAAACAATCAACCGGGATTTTATTCTCCCGCCTCCTCCCTACGGCCTTTGTCCTGATGGAAAATTACCGAAAGAGGAATGTAGATTTGACTAAAGACCTTTACTTTGTACCTATAGTCTATTTATTCTTATCGTTATCAACCCTTGTATGTCCCCACTGCTGGGGCACGGGTCTCTTCCTGCATCGCAGGACGGTTAGGCCATACTCCACCGCGGGGGCCAAGTCCGGGTTGGTGGCATATTTATTCTTACTTGTCCAATTTGGTAAACAAGATTCTACACTTAAACTGTGATTTTAGTCCTAAACTGCCATATTCCAGTTCCAAGTTCCACTTGGAACACTCTTTTAGATAACACGCTGCCAATTTCATAAACATAGTTCATGATAGTTCATGAATTTGCGAGAAAATGGCTAGTTTAGGCACGTAATCTCAATTTTAAGGTTAGAATCTTGTTTACTAAATTGGACAAGTAAGTATAAATAGACTTTAGATACTATTGTTCACTAAACAGTGTAAAAATGATTATTATTACAAAAACGAATCGAAGCGAAATCCAAAATGAAGTGCTCGTGCGTGGCCTAGTCGAACCGAGTGATTGGAATTAATCACTTAAGTTAAACAATAACCGCGGCCAGGTGCTGGATGGGTGACCATTACGTGACTACGCTAGAGGCTTTTTTCTGAGCGCTTTCGTGCTCCGCGAGGCACGTTAAGCTGTTGGTGCCAGCTGTCATGTATTGGCAGTCGTTAAGCCATGTCACAGGCCTTGTGAGCGGCTTGATAACTTTTGATAGTAAGGCCTGCCACTGTCTTACAATCCTCCAACAACCCGGACATGGACCCTGTGGTGGGGTATGGCCTAACCTTCCTGTGAAGCAGGAAGAGACCCGTGCCCCAGCAGTGGGGTTACAAATAATATCATCATTACAAAAATAATAAAACTACCAGTTAGTTTAGGTAACTAAAGGGCCAGTTTCTGTATTGAGAATTTTACTATGTAAATAATTAAGTAATATTCTGTCACGTTCTTTGTTGAGAAATTCGAAAAGAGCACTACAGTCAAGTATTAGGGGTTAAAGTATGAAATTGCCGTTTTATTGCTGGTTCTTTGAATTGACATAGAATCCCCTCTCCAAACGCAGCATTGATATTGCGGGCTGTTTCTGCCGCGTTAGTTCCGCGTCGGAACTCGTATTCAAAAATCACTCGAATTTTTGCAGTATCCATCTTTCTTGTCTAAATTGAATAACAAAAACAATTGAAAGTCAATATTCAAATGTTTTACATTTAAAAAAAAATCATAGAAACCATTTGAAAAAAGTTTCATTCGAAAACCTCAAACCATGAAGATTCTATGTCAATTCAAAAAACCTATTGCAATAAAACGGCAATTTCATACTTTAACCCCTATTATTTACTTCGGTAGCGAAATTCTCAATTCAGAAAGTGGCCCAGAGTTAAGTCGCGTTTTCACAATCATCAAGGCTTAAATGGAATAAAAATCTACAGGACTATTTTGTTATAGAAAACAAACTTTTATCAATTTGATCATAGACAATCTGATTGCATAGATAAATATTAAACGGGTCAAATCGCCATTTGACCCGTTTAATATATAACTATGTATGAGTATCGCGAATCATTAGGAAATACAATCTGATTGCAGTTCTGAATCTCTTCTTAAGCAGTGATTGGCTGATCTCTACTCAAGAACTGATTGAAAATAGAAAGAGTGCATCGATTTAGCGCTCATGTAGGTAAATTGGGCAACCTGAGATCAATCTGATACTTGAGGATCGTTCTGTAATACGGACCTCAGGCAGAGCGACTGACTATAGTAACTAAAAACTCTAGGCTACTCAGCTGGTGGTGGTGTACCTACATTTAAAAACCTATTTAGAGGCTAAAAATTTCACCCATGCCGGGATTCGAACCCGCAACCTCTGGCTATCCGTGCCAGCGCTCTACCAATTGAGCCCACATGTCGTAATCAATTGCCTAGTACGTTCATTAGTCCAACTAAAGGGCTAAATTTCACTCAGCCGTGTGTTTGAACATGCCTGGATTCGAACCCGCAACCTCTGGCTATCCGTGCCAGCGCTCTACCAATTGAGCCCACATGTCGTAATCAATTGCCTAGTACGTTCATTAGTCCAACTAAAGGGCTGAATTTCACTCAGCCGTGTGATTGAACAAAACGTCACACGTCTTAGTAATTCAGACATTAACTTCAGTTTATAGGCTAAGCCTATAAACGGCCCCTAAGGGTAATCGAACTCACAAACTCTGTGATAACGCCATAACGCCACCAGCGAGCCGGCTGTTGGTAGCAAGTGAAAAATCTCATTTCTATTTTTTGCGCTGAAGTATTTGACCATTTCAGACACCAAGGTTTCCTCATGAAGTTTTCCTTCACAGTTAACGAGTAGTATTGCTACTACAACTTCACAAGAACTTGGTAAACGCAAATTCTCTACGTTGACCAAATACTTTTTTTATTTTGATTCTGAATATCAGAATCATACGACAGGAGAGAGATTTGGAAATCCAGTGGAAAGTTTTCATTTTAGGCATTGTTTCCAACTGCGCTGTTAAAGGGATTCAATCGATTTGCAGGAGAATGGCCGCCTGTTATCCGTCACTAAATCTTAATAGACTGTCGCATTCCGACTACGTGGCCAGTCGTTATATCTAACTAAACGCTGTGAGGATCGGATTGGAATTGGAGCTCTACATTTCCACGACTGCGCCGGGCCCCAGAGGAGTATGATGTGTTTGCCGCGTATGTATATATGTGGGCGAGTCCGGTTCTATTTTCCCTTTTATTTTCTTGCGATCTTTAGATTCTGACGCATAAGATTTCAGTCAATTCATCATAATAGAGAGGAAAAACGAAAGAAGCGCTCGCGGCCTAGTGAAACCGAGTGATTGGAATCAGTCACTTAGATTAAGCAACAACAGGCGCGGTCAGGTGTTGGATGCGTGACCATCCCGTGACTACCGCAAATGGCATTATTCCGAGCACTTCCGTGCTTCGTAAGGCACGTTAAGCCGTTGGTGCCGGCTGTCATGTAATGGCAGTCGTTAAGCCATGTCGGAGGCTTTATGGGTGGCTTGATAACTTCTGACAGTAAGGCCCGTCACCGTCTTATAATCCTCCACCAAACCGGACTTGGCCTCCGTGGTGGACTATGGCCTAACCTTCCTGCGAACTAGAAAAATACCCGTGCCCCAGCAGTGGGGACATACTTAGGGTTGATATCATGATATCAAGATAAACGTTCATCTTTCATAATTGCATCGATCGATATCAACCCCTGTATGTCCCCACTGGTGTGGCACGGGTCTCTTCGTGCATCACAGGAGGGGTAGGCCATACTCCACAGCGAGGGCCAAGTCCGGGTTGGTGTAGGATTGATTGATACGGCTTAATAGTCTCAACTAGTCTTGCTAATCTTGCTACTAAACAGTACATTACATAGATATTTTTCCGAAAATTACTACATCTGCTTGCCCAGCAGGGGAAGAATGTTGATAGAGATCCCAATGCATCAGCTCGTATTCGTCTAAGTATGCTTTTCTGTTTTCAGCTGCTACAAGCAATTTTTCGGATTTCGATGATGACAATCATGAGCCAATTCTGCCTGTGACCGCGACTGCTAATCTTTATATTTATCTAAATACATAATCTTTATATACATCGATATCAACCCTTATATGTCCCCACTGCTGGGGCACGGGTGTCTTCCTGCATCGCAGAAAGGTTAGGCCATACTCCACCACGGGGGCCAGGTCCGTGTTTGTGGAGGATAGTAAGACAGTAGCGAGACTTACTGTCAGAAGTTATCGAGCCGCCCATAAGGCCTCTGACATGGCGAAACGGCTGCCATTACATGACAGTCGGCACCAAAGTTTAACGTGTCTTGCGAAGCACGGAAGCGCTCGGAAAAATGCTACTAGCGGTAGTCACGTGATGGCCGCCCAACCTGCACCTGAGCGCGCCTGTTGTTGCTTAACTCAAGTGGCTGATTCCAATCACTCAGTCGGGCTAGGCCACGAGCACTTCTTTATACACATCCTTATATATAATCGTAAATACATCATCTTTACACAAATCCTTACATGTAAATAATAAAATTATTTATTTAAAATTTACATTTTAAATAAATAATTTAGTGTAAATAAATAATTTATCATATCATATCATTTTAATTTTCGTTAGCCTCTTTTGTGTTGCACTGGTGTCCACGGCTAAAGACCTCCCCTGCTTGTTTCCATCTCGCCTTGTATCCTACCGCCTCGTACCAAAATTAATTGTAGAATAATTTATCAATAAATCAAAACAATGACAAATCAATTCGTAATCGAAAAACGTGAAATGTAATCTTATTTTTTTCAATGGGATTTTTTCTTTTTATCACACTGAATCCCAATGCATGTATGTACACAGTAACCTAACATCTTCAATTGGGCCTAAGTGGTCCCTTCGTCATTATCATAATCAGCTGGTGTTAGTCCACTGCTGGGAACAGATCTCTCGCAAGGACGTTATCCATCACCGTAGCGATTTTTCACACCCATGCACTCTATTCGCTTGTGTTACGGGCGATTTTGCAGCTAAATTATACATGTTATATGGTATAGAATATATGTGTAGGTGTGAGCGGTGGTAGCTTAGAACAATGGACTGGGAAGGGAGAGCCCCAGGTTCAATGCCCAGGGCGGGAATATGCGGGTTAACTTTGAAATTAAACAAAGTCATTTCCACCAGTGACTTTCTTTAATTTCAAAGTTATGTGCATTTGCGAATTTGTAGTACTACAGGCTAAGGAAAACATCGTGAGGAAACCCGCAGTTGGGTTGGCTCCGCACGTATTGACTAGTCTTTCCTGTGGGCTAGGCCGACTAAGCTGTTAGAATGCTATAGGTGCTTGGCAAGCTTGCACCATCTACAACAATGCCCCAGACACTGCAGCGTCTGAGTGGTCCCTTCGCCGGTCTAATGTGAGTGAAGATGCCACTAGACGCTGTATAAATCATCTCATTACGCAGATGCAGAGGTCAATGTTTTGTATCTTTAGGATCCAGTGCCAAGGACAAAGAAATAGATAATTTATGTACAAGGTTTATTTACACTGAAAGTACACTGGCACGGTGGAAATTATAATGTACAGAAGGAGTTAACACTGACTAACTGCAATAATTAGATGAAACTGAAAACTATAGCATCTGCATGAAAAACAACATAAAATTATTAATAAAATCGATTCCGATAGCAATCATCATTTTTTAGACAGAATAGAAGAAACAACTTTTTAAATAAAATCTCTACTTCTACACGCAGCCTGCCAGCTATGCTTGGCGGAGCAATGAGGTTCGAATCTGCGCGCGCCTGATTGCCGCCTGTGAATGTGGTGTAGAGTCAACCCCACATATCTGTAGGTTTTGTATCTGCAGGTATGTTTGTAACGGTGCAAACCTCTTTACACCATTTTTATTTCTTTTTCTATCTATCATTTTCAAATATTTAAATTACGTCACACATTTTTCGATTTCCCTCATTTTTCATCATTACAACTTTGCCCTTCGACCAGATCTGACTATTTATATTACTAGCGTATCCGTTTTTATCCAGTTTTTCTGTTTTATTATAAAATGTACTATTAATCTACAAATGAAGTCACAATTGAAGTCGTTCCAGTGTTTATTATTATTATAAAAGATATAACGACATTTCATGTAGGTAATTGTATATTCTGAAAATACGAGTACGTTTGACGCCGACAGAGCTTCTGTTCATTCAGCTTTTGTGTACTTATTTTGTGGTCTGCTATTGATCTTACAACCGTCGTCGCTTTATGTCTTACGAGAGGTTTTACATCACATACTCGAACAGTGGTACCTACATACATACAACCCTTGCGGCAACCGTTAAAGGGTCTCGTGTTGTACTTTCATGTTTTTTGTTTATGGAATAAGGAAAACGCTCTGGGGTGGTTCAAGGCATCAAAATTTACGGAAAGATTTGAACACTTGATTGAAATACACCGTGTGTTTTTACATTAGGTTTATTACATAATAGTAATAACTTATAATTATTCGAATGGAGTATTGAAATGTGGTGTCTCACAACAGCGCTATCTTTTGCATGTCATTGTAATTAAATCATCTATCGCCATCTGTTTGTTTATAATTGTACTAGTGTAACCAAGGCAACGAAATATTGTTGATTCGGAATAAAATTGCCAACGAAAAAACCTCTCGTCTTTGAATGTGCTCCACTAAATCTTCTTTTGCTGTGTGGTGTCGGCCTAGAGAATAGCACCAACCAAAATTCTTCCCGCGGGTGTCGTAAAAGGCGACTAAGGGACACAAACCGGGGGGTGGGCGGCAGCACCCCCTGCAGTACAATTCCACCGAACTGTGATCCCCAACCCGCATACCCAGCGTGGGGATTATGGGCATTACCCCCCAATGATGGCACAACCTTGCGCTATGGCGCTCATTAGGGGGGGGGGGGCTATGTCCAGCAGTGGACTAATATAGTCCGTAGAAGAAGAAGAAAAACTTTTCTACATCGGCCCTGCATCCGGGGACGATCATTGTTGGTGACCAAGTGCGGGCGTACGTTTACCGCCAAAATAGCTTACGTCGGCTCCACTCGGGCACATCAACCAAGCCCGATGGTCTAACAGCAGTCGCCATAGCCGGATTGGCGTTGGTGCCGGCTGTTATGCAATGGCCTTGAGGGCTTAGGAAACAAATTATCCTCTTTTCACAATTATCCTTCCGTGCTTCGCGAGGCACTTTAGCCGTTGGTGCCGACTGTCATGTAATGGCAGTCGTTAAGCCATGTCAGAGGCCTCATGGGCGGATTGATAACTTTTGACAGTAAGAACCGCCACTGTCTTACAATCCTCCGTCAACCTGGACTTGGCACCCGTGGTAGAGTACGGCCCTAATAAATAATAGCAATTAGACCCCTTAAATGGATAACTAAATATTGTAACACGCCGCAGCTGTGTGCTTTTTTTGGCAGGCCGTTTCTTATCCCTCGAGGAGGAAAAATAAAACTAAACGTTTGGCGGAATGCTTCGCATTAGCCAGGTTTAGTGGTAATTAATGTAGCTATTTGTAGCAGATTTCTTCCGCAATAAGCGAATGGCACAGGCTTAACTGCCAACAACACGGCCACTTACTTTACGATCCTTCTGACAGCTAGTCGAGCTTTTTTCACCCATACCCCAAGGTTAACTGGAAGATAATGCTGTTAGTATTTAGTTCGTTTTTGTATTATTTAATTTGTTTCAATAGTGCAATAAAAATCTGATAATAATACACGGTTTTAGCGAAATCTGGTTAGAATACTATTTTTATAATATATTTGTGAAAATACTTACTTTTGTTGATTTATATACTTTTTCATCCTCTACCACTTATCCTGCACTAGAGCAATAAAGCACGTCACAACATATACATTCAGACTGAGGTCATTTGTACTAATCAATCACGGTGGCCTGAAGCGAGTATCGAACGCACATACCCTATTTTTGTAGTAAAGCGCTAACCGCTAGAGCAAAAATTTACCACGCAGGAGTTCAGCATGACAAGCCACGAAAAAACCGGTCAAGTGCGAGTTGGACGCGAGCACCGAGGGTTCCGTACAAATTTGTAGGTAGGTAAATAAGGACATATTAGAAATTATTTAGGAATCGACTCTCGCACCTTTTTTTCCAAGCTTTTCCCGAACTTCAACGACAATTTTTTTATGGGATTTAATTACAAATATATACATTTCAAAATGTATCTTTTATGAATAGTATAAAAAGATATTACTTGTCAAATTACATAGTTCTTGGTCAACGGGAGTATCCTATGAATTTGGATTCCCTTGAGTGTCAAAATATACTTTTTTGCGGCGTAATCGGCAGTATATAATTTTTTTCGTTAGCTTTGAAGTTGTAATTATTTCACAACATCAAGAAACTGTAGATTTAAGTATACAGTTTTAATTTCAACTTGATTCTCCATGTGTTTCCAAGATAAAGAACCTTTTTTCTTTGAAACGCGAAAATAAAGAAACTTTATCTCGAACGGACAGACGGACGGACAACAAATACGCATTAAATCATAGGTTCCATTTTTCCTTTTGAGATACGAAATCCTACAATTGAGTCCAACATGCAGTTCTTATTTCTATTTGAATAAGGGTCTAAATAAACCAGCAAGGCAGGGCGTGACGAGTCAACCTGAATTGGTATTGAAGCCGTAAATTAAGAGCAGTTCACATTTGCATGGAAATTAAATTGTAGGAAATTAACCAGCTACGTATCTACGGGGTGCAATTTCTGCGAGCTCCTAATGTTCCGCAATTCAAGGCAGCATCTGCTGACGAACGTGACTCTCATGGAATGTGTTTCTTTCGAAATGAGCGGCACTACGGGAAACGGAGGGTAAATTTAACACGAGCCGGGGTCCTGAAGCGGTGCCACCAGAATATGGGTTATTGTCACTTTATTCTCGTAGTGTAAGAATTTATGAACTAAGATTGTCATTCTATTTATATTTTCCTTCTATCTATGCAGTCAATGGAGCATAGTGATATCCCGCCTAAATAATGTTTCTGCAAATTTGGCGGTTATCTTGAACGCTGCTTCGGTATTGTTTTTGAACGAAAGGAGACGGGTGTTTCTGGGCCTGATTGTAAATAGTTGAGATATGGTTTAAAAAAAACTTTATATTTTTCTATTTTAAAATATAAAAAATGAGCTCAATTCACAATCTGGAAGACGAGAAATCTTAAAAATAAGTCTATGTGCCTAATAAAATAGGATATCGATTACTTTAATCAATTCGTGTGAATGTATTAAATAAAAACACTTACACCAGATGATTTATTTAATCAAAGTAAATAAATACATTATAATTTGTAAATTGTATAATGTATAATGTCAACAGTTTAAAAAAATCAAACTATTCATTAACTTGATAAAAATAAATCTTTAAATTGATTCTCACTTTTTTAAAAATCTATTTAGAGGCTAAAAATTTCACCCATGCCGGGATTCGAACCCGCAACCTCTGGCTATCCGTACCAGCGCTCTACCAATTGAGCCAATGGGCGACGCACGGCATCAGTGAAATTTCGAACCTCTTTACAATATTCTCTGTATTACGTACAGATTCTCACTTACAGATCGATTTATTACGCGTGTTTGTTAACTGAATTTTTAATCTGTGCCTGTGCTAACCAATGACAGGCATGACAGCTCCCTGACAGTTGCCATGTTACCAAAAATTGAATTGATCTATGAGTGTGTTTTTCCGCAGAACACCTGCTTTTCAGTTGCCCCAATCTCCGGTTTTCTCTTATGGATGTCCTGCCTGATAACATTATCCGACCTACTAATCTTATAATTATCCTCTCCCAGGCATAATAAGACCCCTCTTGTTTATATTATAGGTAAATTTCTTTCAGACAATGATATCAAATTTTAGTTTTTTCAAAATTTTACATAAATAATAAGGGGAAAAAAAAGACAAACAGTTCTGATTGACTCAAAATTCTGACCGAGCCTTGCTCGCTTGTGATTGGCTATAGTCTTGTCTAACACGTGATATTGACGAAGTTGTAACTGGACAATCAGTGCACAGAGTCCATAAAACAGAATTGAATGAGTGTGTTTTCCTGTTGTTTTTGATACTATAATTCTACGGACTCAGATCTTGCCAGAGTATATAACCACTAGATCTTGCTTAATACGTACGACCCTTGCTATCATAACGGACACGGAAAAGTTTAGTATAATTTATTGTCAACTTGTTGCATGACCTCACTTTTACTAAATCTCTTATAACTCTGCTCTCAGATTGCCAAAATCCGCAGAATTTTCAGAGATGGTTTGATAATATTATATAAGCTCTAAATTGACATCACTTTCATCTTTTTACACCTAGGCCCAAGAATGTTTGAAAGCGTATCCGTCTCCTTTAATATTATAATTTCTTTTTAATGCATTAACTCGTGCTAAGGACAGTTTTAAAAACCTATGTAGAGGCTAAAAAATCCACCCATGCCGTAACTAGAACACGCGACCTTAGCGCGGGAGAGCGCTGGCACGGTTAGCCAAAGGTCGCTAGATAAGTATAGCATCCAAGCAATATAGATATATAAGTATTTTAGCTCATTCATATCCAGTCCTAGTACACTAAGATCGTGAAGACCAGGCAGTGCTATCAACTGTACTTGCACGTCACAAGAGATTCTGACATGCTGTGCATCTGCACAGTTGATGAACTTCTTATAAAGGAAACAGGGTCAGTGTACAATCAAAAAAGTTTTAAATCAGTACCAGATAAATGACACCGTGTGTAATTGAAACGTTCGCCAATTGATATTTGCGTCATCCTGAATAATTAAACTGTATAATTAAATGTAAATGTAAGATGAGTTTTGCTTTAAAAGTTGCTCATATAGGGTTGTTTATGAGGTCGTCCCGCCATCTCCACCTTGTTCGGCCACGCCTACGGTATCCGGCGCATGGAACCCAGTCAGTGGCTTCCGCCCATCTGTCTGGGCCCATACGACTTACGTGGCCAGACCAATTCCAATTTAACGTCGCGGTCACAGCTCCAACATCTATTCCGAGATTTAGATTTTAGAGCGCAGCGTGGTGTTCCGGAATCGGTCACAAACTTTCTGCCTGGGTGGCTGGGAATGGCCGAGGACAGAGAGGAATGGAGAGCTAAAAGAGAACAAAGGAGAGGCTTTTGCCCAGCAGTGAGACACGAATCCGGCTAATTAAAAAAAATAAGGTGTGATCCGGAAAAGTTGACTCGAGTGACCCTTCTGCCAATTTATTTTCTTAGTCCAGGAACAAAAGAATGAATGAAACCCGAAACCCCAGCAACATCTTGTTTTCACGGGCCAACATCTGGACGCTTATATTATGTATTCAAAAAGCTCTAATAAAACGACGAATTTCGAACGTAAAATTATGATTGTCGAGGTCGACGTACGAGTTCGGTCGGCAGAGCCGAAATCGATGTCGGGGCAAAATGAAAACCTCAGAAGTTTTTGTGCGTCTCTGCATTAATTAGAGTAATGAGATATTTTTCAGTAAGACTGACACTTTACCCTGGGGTAAAGTGTCAACAGTCTTACTGGTCAGTGAATGGTCACGTCTGAAGGTAAGCGAAGACGGGATCTACGAAGTTACGTGCTTACCTGCTAAATTCCGGTTGTGCTACTTTTAAATTTCTGGTGTATGTATGTATAATTTCTGGAGCGCAGGGCAGCGTTTTTATTAGGGAACTGGGACGCCGATTGAGGGACCGTGGCATGGACGTTCGCTCTGGGGCATATCTGAGCTAAAGAATTTCCCTTGCTGTGCAGCGCGGTAACGCGGCCAGTATTATGGGGACTTTTGGTTCGGATGTGGCTCGGAGCGATTTATTTGTATAGTTTTTTTTTGTTTTATTTATTATTTAATTATTATTGTTATTGCCTTGACATTCTTTTAATTTCATTCTTTTTGACGAAGCTTTATTATGTTATGTAAATGTTGATAATGTTTGTACTGATTTCTTTTTTAATGTCTATGTAAATAATTTAGGTATGTCTATTGTCTTTTAAAGACACCTAGGTTATAATGTCTTTGGAAACATAGACGGCGCTAACGTGTTCAACAACTCCTTTTTTCTATTTAGGATACTAACAGTTTTTTACTATTTTTATTTTTAATGCACTAACCCGTGCTAAGGACAAATTTTAAAACCTAACCTAAACCTATTTAGCCTCTAAATAGGTTTTTACATTATTACTTTTAAACCTTGAGATCCATGACTTAAGCCGCGTTTTCACGGTCTTAGTGCGCTCGGTCCGAGTGCGCCATCCGAGTAAACTAATGCTTGTAGCAGAGGAGGTACCCGGAGGCAATAAATGTCGCTCCATTTTAATTATCTTATCAATAATTTATTCTTCCAAAATCATATAATACAATTTGACAATAATCCACTCAATTAATTTTCTTTTTTATAGTTCATTAATTATTTTATTTTATCACTCAATAAATGAAATAATTTCAATTAAATACGGAAAAATAAATAAAAATCAATAATTCAAAAAGTGATCCGCACAGTGCGACGACTCGATTGGATCTGACGCTCGCTCGTTTTTTTTTTTAGCCCTATAAAGGGCACCCTCCGGAGGAGCCCTATAAAGGGCACACTCCCCCGGAAAGGGGGAGGGAGGTGGTGAATGCATAACAGCACGGACCAAGCCGTGCTGCCAATGTGGGTCTCACAAGAAGTGCGCCTACCCATTAAACACCACCTTGGGACTGGTTTTGGTCCTAAGGACCCCTAAACCCACATCGAACGCCCTCGAGGCCGAGGAGGGCGCACAGCCCTTTTATAACCGGCCGGCTACACGATGACTCAAGCGGCCGGGCCGGTTCCGTTGCACGTGGACGCTCGCTCGTTAGCTTGATGAGTCGTTTGTTGCGCCGATATGCTTCTGATTGGCTATTTTGGTGTTGTCACGAAAACCCGTCCAATCAGATGCATTAGTTTACTCGGATGGCGTACTCAGTTCGAGCGTACTAAGACCGTGAACAACTAACTGGCTTTAATCAAACAATTTACGTAATAATAATGACAAGATTTATACAAAGAATATTGTAAAGAGGTTCGAAATTTCACTAATGCCGGTGAGTCGCCCATCAGCTCAGTTGGAAAGAGCGCTGGCTTGTTGGAAAGAGCGCAAATCCCGGAATGGGTGGAATGTTTAGCCTCTAAATGGATTTCAAAAGATTTATACAGCGTTCAGTGGCACCTTCACTCACACTAGAAGTAACCACTCGCCCGCTACAGTACCTGGGACATTGTCTTTAGATGAAGTAGGCTTGCCCAGCACCTATACGATCCTGACATGTTAATGTCTAAGGAAAGGAACGACAAGTCAACTACGTAATACCATTGAATTAATTCAATGGTAATACCTATATCCCTATTATCGCCTTAAGATCAGGTCATATTTTCTGCGCTTCTTTGCACAAGATGGCATTGCGTTAGAAAGATGGTATATATGTCGGCCAGATCATCGGATAAGCCGCTGTTTAACACACTATAATAATGTTGCCCGTTGTTAAGCAAATAATATTTTACACTGATTTTTTATAAGCTATAGTTCATATACCCCAAAATGTTTGACCTTTAATGATTCGCAGAGCAACAGAAACGTATTCTCTGCTTTGGCTCTAAAATCTTCAGGAGTTTCACAAAATCCTGGTTGCATGTAGGTCGGTCAGCCAATATACCGAATCAATAAAATCAATAAAAAGTAACCAGTTTTATATAAATAGCTAGCTTTAAATCGCGGCTTTAAACGCGGGTGTCGTTAGAAATTATTGAACGGGAACGCATAACCGGGACACTAAATATCCTCTTTTTGCGATTATCCTTCCGCAGGTACTTCATAAGGCACATAAAGTCATTGGTGCCGGCTGTCATGTAATGGCAGTCGTTAGCCATGTCAGAAAGAAACTCTATAACTTCTGACAGTAAGACCGCCCATAAGGCCTCTGATATGGCTTAACGACTCCCATTACATGACAGCCGGCACCAACGGCTTAGCGAGCTTTACGAAATACGGAGGCGCTCGGGACGGTCACGGGACGGGACTCATCCAGCACCTTTCAATTCCAATCACTCGGTTTGACTAGGCCACGAGCGCTTCACTCGCTTTACTTCGCTTTATTCCACCGTATTTATTAGATATATTATTAAGTGATTTTGTACATTTCTCTAGTTATTAATTAAATATTTGTTTTGATCACAATATTAAAAGCAAAGTTTCAGAATGTAAATGTTACTTTTAATACCTATCTAAAACTGGTCAATATTGCCATCCCAACACGAAAGGGAATGTTGCCGCGGCTAGGGAATGTGGCCTCTGGATTTTGTCTAATCTTTGTCGTTATAAACTCTTAAGGCGGGACTCAAGGAGCAATTTCCGTACAAACGTAGTTTGGATTTTATTTACTAACGACATATCGGATCGCCAATCCAGATCCAGAGAGGTTTTTATTTACAAGTGACATGGCGGATCCCAAATCTAGAACCGAGACAGAATTAGAAATATTGTTAGAATATTTTCGGGGGTTAATCGCGTAGTAATTTATTGCTATTTTACCTCTACGTTTCGACGACGTTACAGTAAATATGGTGGAAAATATGCTTACCAAAAAGAAATAATAATTAGGTATAGTTTGTGTGTAGTTTCTACGAAAAATTTTGTAAGGCTATAGTTTTTTATAATATAATATTAATGATAACTTCCACACAACACACTTGTTCTGGTCCAAAACAAGGTAACCTATGCCATGGTAACCAGGCAAGGACAGCACAAAAATGGAAATACACCCTGCCTGAGTCCATTTGTACTGATCTAGTACGGCGGCGGAAATTGAACCCACGACCTCAGTAGTGGAGCGTGTTAACCGCTAGACCATCGAGGCAGTGCATTTTATGCCTTTTGACCGGCCACTGTCTTACAATCTTCCACCAACCCGGACTTGGCTCCCATGGTGGAGTATGGCCTAACCTTCCTGCGATGCAGGAAGAGACCCGTGCCTTAGCAGTGGGGACATACAAGAGTTGGTATAGATCGACAAGTTAGAGTTCTTCCTTTTGTTTAAAGAAAACGTCTTCAAGATAAGTTCATGCACCACTGTAAGTGGGATCAAACGAACAACCTTCGGCCATGACTGAACTCTCTGTACGTCTCGTAACCTACACACCAGCCCTATCTTTCCGCGAGGGAAATAGGGGAAAATTATTGACAGTACACAACGGTTTACTGTGTACACAACAGTCCAATATAAATATCTGAGGTTAGCTGGCGAGCGTGCCTTGGGCTAGGACCCTGATTCAAACAAAAAAAAGTGGTAGCTTTATTGAAAGTCTAGGCTTGAGTTGTGGATGCGGCGTGAATTTCACTTATACACAAAACCGCAGTAGCACGCATACCATGTTTTCCGAAACATTTGAGAGATAATATTCTTTTTAATGCACTAACCCATGCTAAGGAAACCTAATTAGAGGCTAAAAATTCCACCCATGCTGGTAGAGAATATTGTAAAGAGGTACGAAATTTCACTGATGCCAGTGAGTCGCCCATTAGCTCAGTTGATAGAGCGCTGGCACGGATAGCCAGAGGTCGCGGGTTCAAATCCTCTCCAATGACATTGTATTCTAAATTAGCTTAAATACTACTCGGTAACGTTGAATAAAACTTCGCGAGGAAACATGAATGTCAGCGATGTTCAAATACCTCAGACCAAAAAGTATATAAAAACTACCTCAGACCTTGAAATTGCGGTGGGCACGCCTGGTAATTAAGCCCGTACTCGTTCTCTCTGGTGCCCTGCAGTGGGAAGTTGTTAGGCTATTTATTTATTTCATTTTACTTTATCCTACTTTATGTAAAAAAATATCGTTACAGTACATAATTTCCTGCTCACTGCAACGTGAGCTTTTCGACATATCGAATCACATCAGAAACTTCGCAAAGCTAGGTATAATATTAGTTTTTAAATGCCTTGAATCGGGCAGTAAGAGGCGGATAGAGGCCGTTATTTTATTTTCTTTATGGAAATTTAACGTCGGCCGGGCTAGCCCGTTCTCATATTGTTTTTGCTTACGCAACGTTGCTGGCACGAGGAAGTTACTTTCACACAGACGGATGGCTTTGGCCGTATTTTTTTAGTAAAACAACTTTTAGATTCTTGAACATAGGTTCTTGCTCGTAGGTTCTAAAAAAGCTACCATGTGTATTGAGATGCGTATTTGGAAAAAGTGAACATAATATTATGTTATTTTTTTCCAAAGAGGCATTATGAAGGAGCGCCTCAAAAGGCACAACTAGCGTTGTCGGATACATGGTTTGCATTTTTTTTTATCTCTACATTGATATCAACTCTTTGTTTGTTCACACCACTCGGGCACGCGTCTCTTCATGTATCGCAGAAGTCCGGGTCGGTGGAGGAGGACAATGGCGGGGCTTACTGTCAGAAGTTATCAAGTAGCCCATGAGGCCTCTGACATTGCTTAACGACTGCCATCTATCGACTGCAGCCGGCACCAACTGCTTAACGTGCCTTGCGATGCACGGAAGCACTGAGAAAAATGCCACCAGCGTTAGTCATGGTGGCCTCAGGACGGCTTGAAAACTTTTCCTTCGGCTTGAAGACCAGACACTAGTCTTGCAAGCCTCCACCGATCCGGACTTGGCCCCCGTGGTGGTGTGTGGCCTATACCTTCCTCGGGGAAGGCGAGGAAGACCCATGCTCCTCGGTGGGGACATAATGGGTTGATGATGACCAGCGAGTAATCATAGACTTGAAATATATAGAATGACACACATGGCGCACGGTAGGCTCGAATTGGAGAAAGGTGCTTACAGTCACCCAGCCATGAATTCAAAAGGCTCCGACCAAGAGGTCGTACTTCTGTGCTACGATCTCAGCGGGGGCTTCAGGATTAGCCGGAGCCCAATAAAGTGGATTTAACACTCGAGCGGGATTAAAGAATTTCGTTGATCGCCTTTATTAAAACGCTGGCTACATCACTTGGGAGCCGCTCATCTTCTCGTTAAAGGCGCTTCAGCTAATTAGGCGTGGGCGAATTCTGCGGATTTAAACCTGTCTAGGTTGGCTGAAAAGTACATACCTGCGAAGTTGAGTAAGTTTCGAACGAAGAAAGGTACAAAGAACTTTACTTAGCGTCGCATATTCGCGTCAACATTGATCGTTGGAGCGGTGATGTGAATAAATTTACGAATATGAACGCGATAATAATGTGGGTAAAAACATTTTCATCCATTTTTCGAGTGGAGTTTTGTGTCTATGAAATAAATAAATATCAGTTCTGTCTAACTCATGGCATCATAAGTCTCTTCCCTTTCAACTTAAAGTCCGATCATACATTTTCCCTTTACTTTACGTCTGTATCTCCGAGAAGGAAGTTTAGACAAAGACTAGGAATTGCCATTGCCACGATGCTGACAAAATGCTCGTCTTTATTATTATTATGAATTTAATTATAAGAAAACACGAATGACTACAATTCCAGTATTTGCCAAATTTCTAATGCAGTTTAATGACAATTCATGGTAACATAAATACATACATAACCACACGCCTGTATCCCAGAGGGGTAGGCAGAGACATCACCTTCGTTGATGTCACGAAGGTGATCAGTCAGCATCGTGGCACGTGGCAGTCCCTGGTCTCGAGATGGTCCCGGTCCCGGGCGTGAGATTATGTTATGCTAATTATGCTTTTTAGATTGGCCTTTACTAATACATCCCCTATTTGGTCGACGTATGTCCGCCTGGGACGTCCCTTACCGGCCCGTCCACCCACGTCCTCTATTTATATTTATTTGTTACCTAGCTTAGATCCATAGTAATTAGAGTGTTTAGGTAGTTCATATTTCACTTATTTCTATTTAGTGCTACGCGTTGGGTAGTTACGGCCCCACCCTCTACCATTAGCCCATCTTCAAATATGTAAATGCGGTAAGCAGCAAAGTTTCCATTTGATATTGTGGCAGACTGTACAGCGCAAGCTGAAATTGTCGTGTAGACCTAAGTTTACGTCCAAACTTAAACAAGACTCCATTAGGGTCTCACAAAGGACCGCAGGCAGGTGTTCCTAACCGTCTAATAACATATTCCGAACCATATTTACATTCGCAACTTTCACTCAATGGTCCCATAATGTATTCCGAAAATCTTCTCGGGATTTCGCAAGTTTATTTCTTCGAAATGACATTAGGATGATTTCGGGTCTTGCAATAAGATATTGGAAGCTGAGAACATTCTTGGCACGTACAGGGTTCGGTGACCTTGACTATCCCGATATAAAGCCACGTTCACACCTTGCAAAGAAAAATACGGCCCGTAAGTCTGGCGCACCCAGCAATGAGCGAGTACCTTACGCTGATTGGCCAATCCTTTCACCACGATGGCTTGCCTTCGACCCGCTTAGAAGACGAAAGAAAAATGTGCCCAATATTTTTTCTGTACACATAACCTCACGCCTGTTTCCCAGAGGGGTAGGCAGAGACCAGGGACTGCCACTTGCCACGATCCTGACAGATCCCCTTCGCTTCATCAACATTCATAAGTCGTTGCATGCATGCCGGTTCCGCGTACTTTTTATCTTTCCTTTTGTTAATACATTCCCTATTTGATCGATGTATGTCCGCCTGGGATGTCCCTTACCAGCCCATCCACTCACATTCGCAATATATTTTTGTTTCGTCAATCTTTCTTCCTTCATCCTCTCCACATGTCCAAACAAACGCAACATTTCTTTCTCAATTATAGTCACTACATCGTCTTTCAGTCCACAACGTTCTCTAACCAGACTATTGCGTATCCTGTCATTCAAAGTAACACTACACATACTTCTCAAGGACCTCATTTCTACTGCATTGATTTTACTTTCTTGCTTGTATACCTAATAATAATATATTCGTATTTTCCTTAAATGTAAATATACTAGTAAAGGAGAGAGCCGCTCCCTCTCTGTCTGCATGTTGCTGTCTGTGTCATGATATATAAGCATTTTTTCTATTACGTACACGACCTAATAGAAAAAATGCTTATAATTATCGTGACATAATTATGTAATTGTAAAAGAATGTGTATGCTTTTGACTTTAATGTAGGCTAGGGTGGTACTATGATTTTAATAAACGAAAAAAAATTTTATTCACGTTTTAATTTTTTCATATGACTTTTTGGCGTAATAAGTTAATAATTTCGGTAGCAATTTTTTTGTTATCAAAAACTAAAAGACAAAATGCCTCTGCTTTACTCAGACCACATGCTTTGTCAAAAGTATACTCATTACTTTACAATCATAAAAAGATGTTTTTACCCGACTGCGCTAAAAGGAGGGTTATGTTTTTCGAGTATATTGCTAACAAATATGAATTAAGACTTACGATACTTTATGTCGCAGTAAGGTAAGGCCATACTAGGCCATAACCTAATCTTCCTGCATGCGGGAAGAGACCCGTGCCCCAGCATTGGGGAAATATAAAGGGTTAAAGAAAGAAAGACATTTATTATAGCAACAAGACACATCACAGAAACAAAAAACCAGAAAATTACACAGCATGAGCTCAACAGAAATTAACCAAATATACAAATAAACGAAACAAAAAAACACACATAGCTTTCGCCTGTGGTGCGTCTAAATGTTACAAAAAAAAATGTTTCTAAATGTTTGGGTTGTTACAAAAGAACTTGATATGCGCGAGATAATTTGTAACGCAGGCAAACCGGGGGGCTACAGATAGTATTTATATAATTGAATGAATCTATATGTATTTTCCTGTTACGCTCAGCAGCCTCAACGGCTTGACGGATTTGAGCTTCATAGGATTCGTCATTACTGTGAAAAGAATACATTTATTTTACTTTTTTTTACGCAGAGGCCCATAGTAGGAAGCGCTCGTGGCCTAGCCGAACCGAGTGATTGGAGTTAATCGATTGAGTTAAGCAACAACAGGCGCGGTCAGGTGCACCATCGGTGACCGTCCCGTGACTACCGCTAGTGGCATTTTTTCCGAGCGCTTCCGTGGTTCGCAAGGCATGTTAAGCCGTTGGTGCCGACTGTCATGTAATGGCAGTCTTTGAACCATGCCAGAGGCCTTATGTGTCTTACAATCCTCCACCAACCCTGACTTGGCCCCTGTGGTGGAGTATGGCCTAACCTTCCCGCGATGCAGGATGAGACCCGTGCCCCAGCAGTGGGGCATACAAGAGTTGACGTCGATATAGTAGATAGGTACACGAATGTAAGCGTCCAAAATATTTTTTTTATATATGCAATTCTTTATTTAGTGGCGTGGTGTACACAGGGCCTTAAGGGTCGCTTGATGCCTCTATCACTTTGATTTACCCACCCAGACTACACGTGTACTGGAGACCTCCAGTTTACTTTTATTAGTATGTTGAGCTATTGACCAGAGAATTCATTGTTAGGTAATGCTTTAGGAGCAGTCTGTTTGATGTGTCCCATCTAGGTTCATTGCTTATGTTCTGGAATGGTGTATTTCTTTTTTATTTAATGGCAATATAAGGTGATATCTTTTGTACAGGGTAACCTTTTAGATTTAATAGCTAAGAGCAAAATAAATAACCTGTCGGTCTATGCGCAGTGTAGGGTTCCGTACGATAGATTACTAACAATAGGCATGACGAAAGATTTTTAAATCCTCTTCTATAATGTGGGGACACATTTATAATTTACAAGGAAACTTATATTTCAGTAATAAAGGTAAAAGATTTTTTTTTTTATTATTTTAAACCTGTGAGAAAACAGCTTGCACTGTCATGGCGTCGAATCTGACGTCACGCCCAGGGCGCTTAGTGCGAGTTTTTTAACTACTCGATCGCGTTAACGTAATCTCATATTTCTATGGCATCGAGGAAGCGCCACCTAGTGACAAGTATGGAAATTAAAATTGCTGAGTGCGAGTTGTAATGGTTTACGTTGAGAAGTGAACACGTTTACCAGCCAAAACACGAATAAACGCGAGTGCGAGTTGTACTGTGACAGCGTTTTGCCAGTTCGAACGGTTAACTTACTCGTACTCACTACTCAATGCTCGATTAACGCGGTAGTAAAGTTATTCGATTGGATCTGTCAAACTCGCACTAAGCACTCAGGTAAACAAACACCAAACGCCAAACAAAGCACGGGTGAAGTTTACCAATATTACTCAAGGGAGATGTCACACGGTCTGATTGCTATTTCAGTCATAATGTCAATATTCTTTTATTTTATTGAAAACTAGCTGACCCAGCGAACTTAGTACCGCCTAACAGTCGATTCTTTATTTTTTTTTTATTTTTCTCTGCGTAAGAACCATCCTCGTACTTCAAGGAATATTCTAAAAAAATAATTATCGAAATTGGTTCCGCTGCTATCGAGATTTGCGCTTACCAACACATTCAGCGATTCATTTTTATATTATAGAGAAGATATTGGTAAATTATTTTTTTCACACAACTAAATCACTGTTTTTACTATTTTTAATAACCAATCGATTACAACCACCCAACTCAACAGTACGGATAGGGTGTACTCGTAGGCGGATTTTTATTTAAGGTTGAATCCTATTAATTTGTCGGATTAACGATGTGTGCCATTTGTTCACGTATCTACAATCAACTCAAGTCTGTTAGCTTTTAGAATATAATAATATCGTGGCTACTATCGAATAGAATCGAATATATTCGTGTAATAGAAATATCGGAACTAATATGACACTTAATTTCGAAATCGGAACTGTGATAAGAAAAGTTTTATACAGAGCAGGAAGTAGTATTACACTCGTGTGCTTTCGGCGAAAACCGAAGCCTACTCTAGAGCCCGAGGTATATTCTAAAAGCTAACAGACTGTACTTAATTATGTCCTTCTCTTATTTCCTTCAGCAACTTTCCGGCGTAAGGTTGTCTGGAAAAAATTGCTTGTAACAATAAGGCCGCCAATTGTACTTTGTATCTTTACATGTTCTATAATATGTGCTCTGGTATAAAGAATATTCTTATTTTGTCTTATCTTAATTAGGAGAAGGGTGGGGTGAAGGTGACTTGTCGGCGTGATTAATAATTTTACTATTTTTATTTTTAATGCACTAACTCGTGCTAAGGAACAAATTTAAAAACCTATTTAGAGGCTAAAATTAGAGGCTAAATTTGCTTAAGTCAGATGTCTCTGCCTGTACGTAATACAGAGAATAATGTGAAGAGGTTCGAAATTTCACTGATGCCGTGAGTCGCCCATTGGCTCAATTGGTAGAGCGCTGGCACGGATAGCCAGAGGTTGCGGGTTCGAATCCAGGCATGGGTGAAATTTTTAGCCTCTAAATAGGTTTTTGAATGTGATTAATAATGATAAGTATAAATTGTATTTATATTTTTATCTCTGGTTCTTCTTTTTTGCACTCCTACCAATTTTACTTTTACCTCCTGCGCCGTATTGTAAATTTACAAAAGTGCAATTAAAGTATTAATAAATTAACTTAAAAAATCTGTGTCCAAAAATATCAACTTTTGAATTGTATATTTTTCAACGATGAAATTGCTCTAAGCAATAAGGCCGCCAATCATTTTATGTTTATTTTTTCCTGGTGAACAATAAAGAATATTCTTATCTTATCTTTCTAGTAATTTTGTCTGTGCTAAGCCGCGGACATTGCCTCTGGCCTCACACTAGGATACCCTGTGTCGTGGGAACCAGAAACAGCGACATCACAAACATGTAAACATCCAAGACCATCCATGCAAAACTTCATAAACATATTGAAAATTAAATGAAAATGATTCAACAGTCGTACAAAGAGCATACTCTACTTGACGTGTTCAAATGCTACGTTTTTAGATAACCCTGTATTTGAGCGTGCATGTGTCTGTGACCAATGATTTTATGAAGAACTTTATATTTGACTGAATATCTCTGAAGTAATATAAAAGTTATTTTATGCATCAATGAACAGCGTTCACCCGAGCAGCCTTTTCTTTCTCTAGCTATGACTGTGCAATGTCATTCTAAACTTTATGACATTTAATTTTGGACTAAGTTGAAAAAAAGGCAGGCAAAGGTTATACATCCTTTGTGGGGCATTGTATACGCTTCTACAATTAATCCCTGAAGATATATTAAGTTTCACTGAAGCGCGGTTCAAAAAATGTGTAAAGTACACTGTGTGCCAAAAGAGCTACTACAATATTAAGGATTATTTAGAGGACAACGATGTCTGGAATTCAAGCATGTAAAATTCACAAGTTTTGTAAAATCTGTGAAAATTCTGTTAATAAAGGAATTTGAAAAGACAAAGTTTGGAGTTTTTTCTCCAAAATGATCTAGATTTTGAAACGGACACCTAGTTTGACTTGGAATGTTCACTAAGCCGCAGTATCTGCGCTACTTTGAATAAAACCTGTTCATTTAATTTCAAAATCCAAATCACAGTAGATAATAAGGGCTGTAAGTAATGCAATTTGCTTAAGTCAGATGTCGCTGCCTGTACGTAATACAGAGAATAATGTAAAGAGGTTCGAAATTTCACTGATGCCGTGAGTCGCCCATTGGCTCAATTGGTAAAGCGCTGGCACGGATAGTCAGAGATTGCGGGTTCAAATCCCGGCATGGGTGAAATTTTTAGCCTCTAAATAGGTTTTTAAATTTGATCCTTAGCACGGGTTAGTGCATTAAAATAAAAATAGTATAATCATGTGGGTACAGTGATATCGTTCCGATGTTAAAACCTAACTGCAAAGTAGGTAGTCGGGGCTGTAAGTAATGCAATTTGCTTAAGTCAGATGTCGCTGCCTGTACGTAATACAGAGAATAGTGTAAAGAGGTTCGAAATTTCACTGATGCCGTGAGTCGCCCATTGGCTCAATTGGTAGAGCGCTGGCACGGATAGCCAGAGGTTGCGGGTTCGAATCCCGGCATGGGTGAAATTTTTAGCCTCTAAATAGGTTTTTAAACATAGATAACATCCAAGACCCGAGACAAGCTAGAAAAGTTCGTTTCCTAGTTTGACCCGGCCGGGGATCGAACCCGGGACCTTCGGTTGCACAGTCAGCGTGCTAAACCGCTGATGATGAATGAGAAGAAAGAAAGAAACAAAAGACATTTAACTTTTATAACAAGACTCATCACAGAAACCAAATACACAGAAAATTATCATAATATAAACACCAGAAAGAAAACGTAATACACAAAAGACAAAACAAAAGAACATAGACATAGAACATAGACATAACTCCATACATTATTATTTCCTTCAAACAACTGCAACTTTCCGTCACAAGGTTGTCTGGAAGAAATTGCTTTTAGCAATAATGCCACCAATTTGTACTTTGTGTCTTTACATGTTCAATAATATGTGCTCTGTTATGTGTCTTATGTGCTATGTGTCTGTAAGTGCTGAAGAGGCACAAGAAGATCTGCGATATGGATACAAGCAACTGGGAGGAATGCGCTGCTGAGAGACCAGGCATCGTGGAAACACCTAGTGCAAACAAGTGTCTCCACTTTTGAAGAGAAGAGACGAACTGATCTCGACGCTAAGCGGGATCACATTTAAGCCCGACCACCTGCGGCAATACATTATAATTATGTCAACGGAATTTTAAAATGTGGCACATGCGGACGTACGTTTACTGCCAAGATTGCTTACATCAGCCACACTCGGGCACATCAACGAAGCCTGATGGTCCCAGCCGGATCGGCATGGAAGACATCATCAATATGTGCTCTGTTGTACAATAAAGTATATTCCTGTCTTATCTTATCTTACAATATGAGAAAACCCGCGGCTTGGTTGGCTTCGCACGCATTGACTAGTCTTTCCTGTGGACTAGGCCTAATAAACTGTCAGGATGGTACAGAGTGCTTAGTGCGAGTTTTTTAACAACTCGATAGCGTTAACGTAAACTCATATTTCTATGGCATCGAGGAAGCGCCACCTAGCGACAAGTATGGAAATTAAAATTGCTGAGTGCGAGTTGTTTGTTGGTTGTTTACGTTGAGAAGTGAACACGTTTACCAGCCAAAACACGAATAAACGCGAGTGCGAGTTGTACTGTGACAGCGTTTTGCCAGTTCGAACGGTTAACTTACTCATACTCACTACTCAATGCTCGATTAACGCGGTAGTAAAGTTATTCGATTGGATCTGGCAAACTCGCACTAAGCACTCTGGTGCTGGGTAAGCCTTCTTCACCTTCAGGCTATATTAGTCCACTGCTGGCCATAGCCCTCCCCTAATGAGCGCAAGGTTGTACCATCATTGGTTGTTTGTTTAATATTATTATACATTATTGCACACGAAACATTAAATAGGACATTACATAAAAAATAACATGTACAAAGGCGAGCTTATCTCTGCAAGAGATTTCTTCCAGCTAACCTTGGAGAGTCGGAGTAGCAGTAAAAAACGGGTCTATATACGTGTACAAAATAAACTACATAGACTACAAACACCCTTAGCAATAACCTAAGCAGAAATAATACACTACATAAACTAAATACCTATAAATATAAATAAATAAAATACATAGAAAATAATAAATAAATATATAGCTCAAAGTTATGATTGTGATAAATAGTGCTCTTTCAACTGCTTCTTAAATGTACGAATTTTGGGGGTAATACCTATAATCCTCACGCTGTGAATTCGGGTTGGGGATCGCAGTTTGGTGGAATTGTGCTGCAAGGGGCGCCGCTGCCCACCCCCCGATCTGTGTCCCTTAGTCGCCTTTTAAGACACCCGCGGGAAGAATTTGGGTTGGTGCTATTCTCTAGGCCGACACCACACAGCCGGTAAGCCTACTTACTCCATCTGAAAAACTTCTAAGGTATCTTCAAAATAAGGTCCCAGGTGCCGCAGCTTCTAAGGTACCTTCAGCCGGACAATCTGAGCGAATTGGACATCTCGACGCTGTATATCACGTTACGTAGATGCAGAGGCCTGGGCCGTAAATGCTTACACAAACGCCTGTGTCCTAGAGAAGTAGACAGAGACTAGGGTTTGCCATATGTCGCAATCCTGACAATCATTTATGTTTGTTTGTATGTATGTACCAACTAAACTCACATTGTATACACATTTTTATTACTGTAATTTCTTTGTATGTAACAGAATATTATATCTATCAACCTGATCATCATCAACCCATTATGTCCCCACCGAGGAGCACGGGCCGCTTCCCTGAGGAAGGTATACGCCATACCTACTCCACCACGGGGGCCAAGTCCGGATAGGTGGAGGCTTGCAAGACTAGTGGCTGGTCTTACTGTCAGAAGTTTTCATGCCGCCCATCCATGCACTAAACGCGCCCTTTGTTGCTTAACCTTCGTGATCGTTTAAGATCACTCAGACAGCCGGGGCTACGAACGATTCTATCTATCAACTTATTGTTTACTTATTATCTCAATCCGAAGGTTGTGTAAATTAAATCTTAACTAAACAATTTATACTCTAAGAATTAAAGAGACCATTTACTCTCTGACAGTAGGGCTAAGCCTCGCAGTGGGGGTATAAGCTGCTTTTGTAAATGTTAATCTAAATCTCGCTTAATTACTTGAAACAATAGATCGCTCTATATGATAATTAGGACCTCCGCTTGACCACAAACCCTACTAGGGTCAATAGATCCCGCAAACAGGACTGAGTCTACCTTAATCCGCCTAGCCTTTGTGGTTCTTATGGTAAATAACATACGCTCAAAGCTTATTGTGAAAACGTTCGCAGATCTAGAAAGATCGAGCGACCTCGCAAAGCATTTGCCGTGAGCCGCGTGCCGCAACTTTGGTCGGAAGATTTCCTCGCGCGTGGCAGACTGTTGCAACCACAACCACAGACTGCAACCATTGGAGTAACCGTGTTCTTGAGTGGAGACCGCGACTCGGCAAACGTAGTGTAGGACGCCCTCCGATCAGGTGGGATGACGATCTGCGAAAAACTGCCGGCAGATGCTGGATGCGGCAAGCTGAAGACAGGGCGCTATGGCCCTTATTAGGGGAGTGCTATGACCAGCAGTGGACTACATAATATAGCCTGAAGAAGAAGACACATTTTAATTTTACCGCATGATGTATTTACTTAGCTTTTATTATTACAACAGTGCATAACAATCTGCTACTAGTTTTAATTAGTGATTTTCGTTCGGGAGCAGCCGGGGCGCTTTCTATTGCCGTAGTCGGTTTGCGTTACTTGGAACCCAATTAGGAGCGAGATAAGATTCTTGCCTAACTTTGAGGCAATCATCTCAACCGCTGACGGTCTTTTGCCGGTAAGGGAGGTTCGGATTACTTACTTTCCATGGCGCTACAACCCGGTGTGGGCTTTGGGCTCTTCATGTTTCTTCCATTTCACTCAGTCCTTTGCATCAACTTAAAATACTTAAATGCAGTAAATGACTTCTTCTTCTTCAGGCTATATTAGTCCACTGCTGGACATAGCCCTCCCCTAATGAGCCCAAGGTTGTGCCATCATTGGGGGGTAACGCCCATAATCCCCACGCTGGGCATGCGGATTGGGGTTCGCAGTTTCGTGGAATTGTACTGCAGGGGACGCTGCTGCCCACTCCCCGATTTGTGTCCCTTAGTCGCCTTTTACGACACCCGTGGGAAAAAATTGGGTTGGTGCTATTCTCTAGGCCGACACCACACAGCTAAATGACTTGAATGGAAAAAAATTTAGTTAAGACACTTAGTTAGTTAAGACCTAGTTAGACACTTAGAGTAAGATAAGTTAAGCCAACGTGTAAGGTACCACACCATCGGTACCAAGTTGTATAAGCGAAAAACTGTATATGTAGTAGAAGCGGGAGCAAAGAAAGGGAAAATAAAATAAATTGTAACATGTATACAAAATTACACCATTTTTTTTATTGTTAATGCACTAACCCGTGCTAAGAAACAAATTTAAAAACCTATTTAGAGGCTAAAAATTTCACCCATGCCGGGATTCGAACCCGCAACCTCTGGTAATTGGTAGAGCGCTGGTACGGATAGCCAGAGGTTGCGGGTTCGAATCCCGGCATGGGTGAAATTTTTAGCATCTAAATAGGTTTTTAAATGTATACAAAAGTCACGGACCCCGCGTCTATGGGAAGCTGATGTAACTAATGAAAATACAGTAAATGACTTAGGGCCGGTTTCTGAATTGAGTATTTTACTAAGTAAATACTTAAGTACAGTCTGTAAGCTTTTAGAATATACCTCAACAGAGCAATCGAAAACCGATTACATTGCAATGGATTATTTTGTAGTGTTATTTATAACTTAAACTTCACATAACCTTTCAAAATATTGAAGAAATGTTTTATATAGAGCAGGAAGTAATATTACACTCGTGTGCTTTCGGCGAAAACCGAAGCCTACTCTAGAGCCCGAGGTATATTCTAAAAGCTAACAGACTGTAACGTTTTGTCACGCTCTTTTATGGGAAAGTTGAACAGACAGTTAACCATTTACTTAGCGAAATCAATCAATTCAGGAACTAAGAATTGAAGCAAAAATCAATTCCCGTAGAGGGGTGTAAATTTCAACGCAATTTTTAAAGAATTGCTTGTTCGTGACTGTATAAACTGTGAAAAATGAATTTTAATCGCCACGTCGATCTACTCGAGACCACGGCTACTGCAACGCTGCCGAAACGCGGGGAATTAAGGTAATAACGTTTTACCTAACAAATAATCGCGACTATACCTGTTTAATATTTATAAAAGCTTGCTTTCCTGAAAAAAATTATTTAGCTATGCCACAATACAGATATTATTCAGGTACTTACTGGCTTCGGCTTATAAATGTATAAGCTGAATTCACAACTACCTTTGTAGGTTTACATAGACGTAATTAAGTCACAGGTGAAACGACCAGAATCTGGCTTGATACTGTTGACAGCTGGTCATACTTTACATTTAATATAGTAAAATCGGTAATAAAGGAACATAATCGAGTTGCATTCAAATAAAAATGTTTATTGCACAAAAACAAGAACATAAAATACAGAGAGATTTTTTTGTACGTGTATAAAATAATAATAGACGCGGACTTGCAGGAAGAGACCCGTGCCCCAGCTGTGGGGACATACAAGGGTTGATAACGAAACCCGGACTTTCCCCCCGTGGTGAAGTATGGCCTAACCTTCTTGCGGGGCAGGAAAAGACCCGTGCCCCTGCAGTGGGGACATACAAGGGTTGATGTCGAACAAAATATCAGAATTAAGGTGCATGGTGCTATGACTTAATTAGGAGAAATTTCAGGGGTCTCCACACTATGCTAGCTGTGTGACGTGGGAAACCAGTTGTATTTAAAAGCGAAAACAAATGAATTCTTAACGACTAACTCCCCTAGAGTTTAAACTCTACGCAACCCCCGCGTCCTGTGTTCTGACTTGCATAAACTGTATTTGAAGATAAGATAGAAGAAACGGAAAAAATAGCAACAAAAATAGCACAGTGTATTATACAAATAATTAAGCAGAACTTTGCCGACTACATATCTTATCAGTAGCAGTAGAATTTTGTCGTCTTCATGCATTTGCCCGTACCTATGTTAGGAAAGCTGAACTAATTATGTTCTATAACTTAGCTGATACTCTTATGAGATGCGCGGTTAGTGAAATAAAGAATGGAAATATGGAATGTTTTGTTGAGAAATGATACATGTGTGTTATGTTGCTTGTCTGATAATTTGTTTAAGATTTTTTAAATAACATTCGAAGGGGCCCAAGCACTACCACATCTGTTATTTGCCTTCATTTTGTGCTTACTGAGAAGTAGCAGTAAAAAGTCATTGCCGTGAAAATTTATTAGGCATCTCACGCGAAAAAGATACACGTGAGACGCCGAGTTATGTTATACGGGTTATATCATTAAAATGCCAAAACTTGAAATGCAAAAGTCCATTTCACTGGTTTCCTTCACACAGGGTATCCTGGCGAGGAGACCAGGGTTGCACTGAGACGTTACGGGTTAAACTTAGTAAGCCACTAACTTTAATATCAAGGAATCTTCTCTTTGTACAGTACTACACATCATAAAAGTTCTTTCGGGAATCTACGTTCGCTCAGACTAGGAAGAAGTGTAACGAAAGTACCCGAAGCTATAAGTACATTCAACATGATCTTTAACTGATACGGTTAAGGTGCAGAATTGATTGCCGCAGTAGTGCTACCTATTTCTCTCACGCTAATATTGCCAAACTAATAGTCACCTGCATCGATGACGTAACGTTGAATCAACCAATAGCAACAAAGGCGCGCCTGCCATAAAATTAAACTATCTGATTGGTCGATCAACTTGCCGCACATCCAAAATTTGGTCATCTACGCAGGTACATCCGCGAGACTTATTTCTTGTGTAGCACTGTAATTCTAGTTATTTTTAGGCGTAGTCTGTAACCCTGTATGAACTAAAAAACAAATAAATAAAAAAAAAGCTATTCCTTAGTAGACTACCATTTCAATGAAGCAACCATTACCTCTATTGAACCATTATGCGTTTTGGAGACTTACCTCCCAGGCTTCTTCAATCGTTCGTCGTGCTGTACAAATCTGCCAACAGTTGTCATTTGCTATATAAAACACCCAACAGGTATGAGTTTCTACTTCAGTTGCGATTTGAGGGTTCTGTACGAGCATAAATGTAATTCTATTTTATTTTGGCTTCCCAAATGATTTACGCCAGCAGCTAAAATAACAATAGAAAAACACGTTTAGCAACCAACAGCTTAAGTAACATTAGAAAAAAAAGTTTAACTACCAAAAGCTTAAATGACAATAGAAAAAAAAATCAGCAACTAACAGCTTAAATAACAATAGAAAAAAATCAGCAAATAACAGCTTAAATAACAATAGAAGAGAACATGTATGACGGCCTCGGCGGCGCAGCGGTTTGGCACGCTGACTGTAAAACCGAAGGTCTCGGGTTCGATCCCCGGCCGGGTCAAACTAGGAAACGAACTTTTCTAGTTCATCTCGGGTCTTGGATGTTATCTATGTATTTATTGTATTAAATCTATCGTCGAGTTAGCACCTATAACACAAGTCATTTAGTTGTACTTAGTATTGGGCTAACGAGATCTGTGTAATATGTCCATGAATGTTTATTATATTATTATATTATTATATTTATTATTATTATGTTTTTAGCGCCACTATTTGCTGTCGACACCCCTCTTAGTTTTTACTTCTATCTATCTTCTATAATATAAAAATGAATCGCTGAATATGTTGGTAAGCGCAAATCTCGAGACCAGCTGCACCGATTTCCCTAATTGTTCTTTTAGAATACTGCTTGAAGTACGAGGATGGTTCTTACGAAGAGAAAAATAAAAAAAATTAAGAATCGACTGTGAGGCGGTGTGAAGTTCGCTGGGTCAGCTAGTTTATTATGTTATTGTCAATCCGCTATAATAACACAAATTTGTTGTTGTTGATACGTAGTTACATCGACCAGATAGGGGATGTATTAGCAAAGGGAAAGATAAAAAGTACCCGGAACAGGCGTGCGTGCATGCAACGACTTATGAACGTTGATAAAACGAAGGTGATCTGTCAGGATCGTGGCAAGTGTCAGTCCCTGGCCTCTGCCTACCCCTCTGGGATACAGGCGTGAGATTATGTATGTGTATGTATGTAGGTATGATACGTAGTTATTTCGCATAAAACGATTATCGTTTCAGCTGGTTTCTATACAGCAAGTCAACCAACCAATATCAGGCATTAGATGCATTGTAGCACAATGACAACTGCTCAAACGTGGGGATTTAATTTTATTGCTGTTTTAAGTTTAAGCCCACACACGTAACAAACCTTACAGGCGCCAACGGTATAAAAAAACACGTCACGTGACCAGTATATGCACTAACAGAATGAAGGCCCAGTATGTTAACTCTTACTCATTACTTTGCGGAAATCCATAATAGCATTAAAGTGTGAAAATTACTTTGCTAAATTCCGCCAAAAATCCCACACGCACCATGCGGTTAGTTAACGCACCGCCCTTTCTCCCACTTTTTCAAGCAGAAGCAAGACACGAACACACCACACCACCACCGACACCAATACTTGTGTAAGATAATGCGCGACGCGTTTCGCCTCTAGCACGAAGCATCTCACAATTGAGCTTGAGGATTATTTTCATAGTAATGTTGTTGAAAATAAATGTATTTCATCTTTCAGTAATATAGAGTAATTTTCACATTGTAATGCTCTTAGCATTACAATGTGAAAATTACTCTATATTACTCTATAGAACAATCCTCTACCAACCCGGACTTGGCTCCCGTGGTGGAGAATGACGAAGAGACCCGTGCCCCAACAGTAGGGACATAAAAGGGTCGATTTCGATTCTAAGCTCGAGAAATCGAGAAACACTTTTAATGTACGAAAATTGTCAACAACCTTAGAAGTAGCAGTCTTGTATTTCAGTTCTCGAAGTGTAACACAATAGATTCGGATTGTAGAGATATTTTGCGTCTGACAAACGGTGAATAAAGATAAAGCTGCAGTCTTCTTTGATACACGGAGGGATCTGCCAACGTGCCTTATAGACCAGGAGCGCGGCGTTGGCAACTCGACCTCATAAGGCAATTTCTTCGTCGTCGGTAATTTGATGACATTGTGGTCGTGAACATCATGAAGGCGAGTTATTGTGTGCTGATGCCCACAATATGTGCCATACGATATCTCACTTCTCCTCGGATTGCTGCTGTTCTAATACATTCATGCAGCGGCCTACTCACAGTGGACTGACTTTTGTGGCCCTACCGCGTGCTCTGTTTTCTTGGTACCTTTCCCTGGTACTAGCTTGTTCTAACGTTGGATATAAAGGCAAACATTTGTAGGATGTAATCATAATCTTCAAAAACCTATTTAGAGGCTAAAACTTCCACCCATGCCGGAACTCTAAGCCGCGACCTCTTGGTAACCGTGCCAGCGCTCTCCCAATTGAGCTAATGGGCGAATCACCGGTATCAGTGAAATTTCGAACCTCTTAACAATACTCTCTGTATAACGTACATGCAGCAACATCTGGCTTCAGTTATTTGCATCACTTGCAGCCCCGAGAACCTTACTTTGCAGCTAGGTTTTACATCGGAATGATATCGCTGTATCCACATGATTATATTATTTTTAATGCACTAACCCGTGCTAAGGACAATTTAGAAATCCTATTTAGAGGCTAAAAATTCCACCAGCTTCTAAAACTTTTGTTCTGATTTAGACAGGAAACTATTTAAAAACCTATTTAGAGGCTAAAAATTTCACCCGTGCCGGGATTCGAACTCGCAACCTCTGGCTATCCGTACCAGCGCTCTACCAATTGAGCCAATGGGCGACTCACGGCATCAGTGAAATTTCGAACCTCTTTACAATATTCTCTGTATTACGTACAGATACATACATCTATGTATCATATATGGATAGCCAGAGGTTGCGGGTTCGAATCCCGGCACGGGTGAAATTTTTAGCCTCTAAATAGGTTTTTAAATTTGTTCCTTAGCACGGGTTAGTGCATAAAAAATAAAAATAGTGTAAGGAAACTATTTATACAATTTTTATTTTTAATGCACTAACCCGTGCTAAGGACAATTTTAAAAACCTATTTAGAGGTTAAAAATTCCACCCATGCCGGGATTCGAACCCGCGACCTCTGGCTATCCGTGCCAGCGCTCTATCCAACTGAGCTAATGGGCGACTCACCGGCATCAGTGAAATTTCGAAGCTCTTTACACTATTCTCTGTATTACGTACAGGCAGCGTACGTAATACAGAGTGTACGTAACACTTAAGCAAATTGCATTACTTACAGCCCCGACTACCTACTTTGCAGTTAGGTTTTAACATCGGAACGATATCACTATACCCACATGATTATACTATTTTTATTTTTAATGCACTAACCCGTGCTGAGGACAATTTTAAAAACCTATTTAGAGGCTAAAAATTCCACCTATTTGTAGAAACTTTTTTAGTAAAAATGAAACTAAAATAACAGGTATGTGTAAAAGGCAATCTTGTTTCAAAAGACATTATTGAGTTATATATTAAGCCTTTTGCAGCCGCAGACACACCGCGACCTACTATTAAAGTCTTTTTATATAATGTCCGTCCATTTTTAGGGTTCCGTACCTCAAAAGGAAAAAACGGAACCCTTATAGGATCACTTTGTTGTCCGTCTGTCCGTCCGTCCGTCCGTCTGTCAAGACCCTTTTTCTCAGGAACGCGTGGAGGTATGAAGCTGAAATTTATATCAATTACTCAGGTCTACTGTCCCTTGAAGCTGTGAAAAAATCAAACTTCTAAGCCAACGCAATCAAAAGATACAGCCGTTTATGCCGCAAATTTTCGACACTTGCAAGGGAATCAAAACCTACAGGGTGCTTCCCGTGAACTCAGAATCTTGAAATTTGGTACGAAGCAACGTCTTATAGCATAGATAAAGGAAAAATTACGAAAACCATAAATTTTTAGTTACATCACATAATATATATTTTTTTTATAATTTTAAACTTACTACCCATTTCCTCATAAACGCGTAGCGGTATTAAATTGAAATTCATACCAAATACTCAGGTCTATAATACAGGTTTGTACGGAACCCTCGGTGCGCGAGTCTGACTCGCACTTGGCCGGTTTTTTTTTGTTATGTCTATTTCATTGCATCTTTGTGTGTGTGCCTGTTGTTGAAAATAAATGTATTTCATCTTCTTCAAGCTCTGCTACTCTAACTTCACTATAAAGTAAGGTTTACAATTGCGCGCTCCTGGACTATGCTTGATATTAATTCTCATTCTAAAAAAATATTTTATAATATATAATAAAATTACTAAATATAAAAATAAAATCTAAAAATCAATAAAAATATAAAAAAAAAATTATATGTTTAATTACTTAATGTAATATACTCGTATTTTTACTGTATATTTTGTTGATGCATTATTTTATTTAAATTATTTGAGTAAAATAATGTGTAGGACGCCCTCCGACCAAGTGGGATGACGATCTGCGAAAAACTGATGCTGGATGCGGCAAGCTGAAGACAGGGCGCTATGGCGCTTATTAGAGGAGGGCTATGTCCAGCAGTGGACTACATAATATAGCCTGAATAAGAAGAAGAGTAAAATGAAATTATCATAACATAACATAATATTTACATAACAATTTTATCATAAAATCTACTTTAAAACTGCGCGCTCCTAGTCTATCCTTTATAGATGTCTAGGATTTTGCCGCGGCTCTCTTTGAATAGGAATGCCCTACCCCCTGGAGTGAACAACTAATAACTTCGCTCCGCTTGATAAAAAGCGTTTTCGGTTTTTTGCGTAACAATCGATTAGCAGCAGCAGTAGAGTTTAATGTCAAAGTCAAAGTAAAAAAAAATATCATAAAGGCGAAAGTTTGTAGGTGTGTATGTTTGTGACTTCTTTACGTCTAAACGGCTGGAGCAATTTTAATAAATTTTGATTTAGCCTTTAGGGAATGTTGCTGTGTATAAATGATACTCGCTCTGTAGTTGACATTAGAATGAAGTCCATTTATTATCGGTTTAGTTTATAAGTAAATTATATAACATGCATTTTTGGCCAATAGAGAAGACTGCACAATATTAACCAATAGACTGTTTCCGAATTAGCGAGTGAGAGGCAAACACAATTGTATTGCGGTGTCTAACTCGCACTTATAAAAAGCGGGCACCAAGCGCACGCCGCTCGGCAGATCCGTAGATAAGTATAATTTACTGGACCCGTGCGATCTTCATTGAGAGCGGACGTATTTTCAATGCTCACGCGCATTGCAAACACGCGCGGCGCGCAGCGGTAGCTACAAGCCGTTTAGACGTAAAGAAATAAAAAACCTATTTAAATAATAACATTAATAAATATTTAGAGGCTAATACGTACGCTGCCTGTACGTAATACAGATAATATTGTAAAGAGGTTCGAAATTTCACTGATGCTGGTGAGTCGCCTATTAGCTCAGTTGGAAAGAGCGCTGGCACGGATAGCTACAGGTCGCGGGTTCGAATCCCGGCATGGGTGGAGTTTTTAGCCTCTAGATAGGTTTTTTTACAATTGTCCTTAGCACGGGTTAGTGCATTAAAAGAAAAGAATATAAGAAATAACAAATATACACACTCACAAACTTTCGCCTTTATAATATTAGTGTCATAACATAGAAACTGCGCCTTAATGAAAGTTAAATAATTGAACTATAGATATTGAATTCAATTCGTTTCTGCGATATTTTCCGCAAAATAAAAATACCCTATTAACCCGCCGAGCGGCGCAGTATACGGCCGTAGTAACCGCTCGTTTAAGCCCCTAACCTTACGGATTTTAAATTCTCGATGAGCAAGAGCGCAGCACAAAATGGGCGGGTCGGTCGCAGGTATTTTAGTTTTATCGGTTTCAGACACGCCGGATGCAATCCTATCGTGTTTTAACTGCAACTATATACAGGCTTAAAAATGTACGTAAGCTGGTGAAGCGACGCAGTTTCAAAATTGTTTTATTAGAAGAAGAAGAAATACATTTATTTATCGTCACATAGACAAACACAAGTCGTAAAGTACAGAGAAAAAAAATAAAAATATCACACACGGCGAAACATAGTAATGCGGCGGTGAAACGGCCTTAAGCTCAGTAAATGCTGCGGGTTTGTTGCCCACATCACTGATTTTCAGCAAGGGCCCGGTCCAGTGAATCACGGAACATCGCATCGTGGCTTAAAAGTCAGCTACCACAATAATACGATACGACACGACACGACACGACACGACACGACACGACACGACACGATACGATACAATAGAACACACTGTACAATATTATTAGTAAAATTACTTAGTAACTAAGCCCATATACACTCTTTCTCCGAGAGGAGGCCTTTGCTCAGCAGTGGGACGTTTTAGACTGTATTAAACCTATATTAAATTTTAAAGGAAATCGTGAATAAACGTTTTTCAGGTGTTCAACCACCTCAGCGCCTGAGATGGTCAACCACCTGTGGGCACGCGTAATTAAGCTGTAATTAAGCCCATCCTCTCTTTCTGGGAGAAGGCCTATGCTCTGCAGAGGAATGAATGGAGGCTAAATAAAATTTAAAAATATGACTTAATTGCATGCATTGAGGGACTTACTCGCAAGCTCGTGTAGGTGGGCATAAATTATCTGTGAAAATAATTGGTACCATTATTTTAAGTTGACCCTTTTTTAGGATTCCGTAGCAAACAAAGAAGTTACAGATTCGTAAAGTCTTAAAGCTAAGGGCCAGTTTCTGAATTAAGAATCTCGCTAAGTAAATACTTAACTGTAGTGCTGCTTAGAAATTCTCTGAGTGCTAAGTGCGAGTTTGACAGATAACATCGAATAACTTTACTACCGCGTTAATCGAGCATTTAGTAGTGAGTATGAGTAAGTTAACCGTTCGAACTGGCAAAACGCTTTCACAGTACAACTCGCACTCGCGTCTATTCGTCTTTTGGCTAGTGAACGTGTTCACTTCTCAACGTAAACCATTACAACTCGCACTCAGCAATTTTAATTTCCATACTTGTCGCTAGGTGGCACTTCCTCGATGCCATAGAAATATGAGTTTACGTTAACGCGATCGAGTAGTTAAAAAACTCGCACTAAGCACTCTGAAAAGAGCGTAGACAGAACATTACTTAATGTAATGTTCTGTTACTGTAACGTATTTACTTAAATTCTCTATTCAGAAATCAGTCCTAAGTCATTTTCTGTATTTAAGTATTTCTGTCAGTTTGGTTTTCCTTCCTTCAATAATGAAAATAAAATAAATAACTATTGTTTCGAAATAAAATAAATAATTTAGTTACGCCTTACAGGCGCCGCCTGTAATGGCCTTACTCGCCGTTACAGGCGGCGTGCGTGCATGCAACGACTTGCGAACGTTGATGCAGCGAAGGCGATCCGTCAGAATCGTGGCAAGTGGCAGTCCCTGGTCTCTGCCTACCCCTCTGGGATAGAGGCGTGAGGTTATGCATGTATGTGTGTTACGCCGTGTCCGTCCGTCAGTCAGTCCGCGCCTTAGCTCAGAGTCGATAACAGTCGTGTGTCAATGTTAAGTATACTCTAATGATTTTATTTTACATTGACTCCGTTCCAAGCTGAGGACAGGGCGCTATGGCGCTCATTGGGGGAGGGCTATGTCCAGCAGTGGACTACATAATATAGCCTGAAGAAGAAGAAGAACATTGACTCCGTTCCGTTCTCACTGAGACGAAGGAGAAGAGAATAACTTGGCTGGAGCTACCATCCCTAGCCATGAATAGAGATAAATGGAAAGCCCTTGTGTCAGCCCCAGACTTCACGGAGAAGTAAAGGACTAAAGAAGAAGAAGACGTTGACTATGAACTTTACAGAAATAACGACTACATCAAAGTAATTTTCAATTAAAATTATATTTTTATGTACGCGTGCACGTCGAGGCGTCTTTACTCACAATTTTGTGGCAATGACAGAACATTTCATTGAATTAGTTCACTGCGAACCTTGTTTGTATGATACAAATCATCCAGACTATTCAAAAAATACATTGAAAGAGTTAGTATGGGTGAGAATTGCCTAGGAATGTAGCGAATAGCTGCGTCGCGGCATGCGCTGTCTGCCTCAACTGTACTGAACTGTGCTGCGTCGCTTGCGTCTCAGCATGCGCCCAGCCTCATGCTAGTTGTTTTTCCACTCGAGTTGAGTCATGAGAAGCCTTGAGAAGTATGCGTAGTGTTACTTTGAATGACAGGATACGCAATAGTCTGATCAGAGAACGTTGTGGACTGAAAGAGGATCTAGTGACTAGAATTGAGAAAGGAATGTTGCGTTGGTTTGGACATGTGGAGAGGATGAAGGAAGAAAGATTGACGAAACAAATATATTATATTGCGAGTGTAAGTATGAGGGTTGGTAAGGGTCGTCCCATCGACCAGATAGGGGATGTATTAGCAAAGGGAAAGATAAAAAGTACCCGGAACCGGTGTGCGTGCATGCAACGACTTATGAACGTTGATGAAGCGAAGGTGTCAGGATCGTGGCAAGTGGCAGTCCCTGGTCTCTGCCTACCCCTCTGGGATACGGGCGTGGGATTATGTATGTATGTAGTTGAGTCATCTGGGCCCCAACGTTGCCCGGCATAATAAAGTTTGCGACGGCATCAGTCCAGCGATGCAAAGACATCAATCTTTCTCTCGTTTTGAAGGAAATTGCCTCGACGTGTTGGATCGTTCAAAAATGCATTGCGTGCGGCTGCTCGCAATATTAGAAAGTGAAGAATATTTATTCTTTACGTAAAGCAAATGAAAAAAAGAAACAGGCTACGCGTGTCGGATTCGCGCACCAAGGGTTCCGTACAAATTTGTAGGTAGGTACTAACATATTATTAATGGTTTAGATATCGAGTCTCGCAGTTTTTTTAGAGCTTATCCCAAACTACACTTTTTTTTAATGATTTAATTACAGATGTTGCATTTGGGAGCCTGAGGATGCATCGTGTTAGAGGCGAAACGCGTCGCGTGTTTTCTCACAGAAGTATTGGTGTTGATGGTGGTGTGTTCGTGTCTTGCTTCTGCTTGAAAAAGTGGGAGGGAGGGCGGTGCATTAACTAACCGCATGGTGCTTGTGGAATTTTTGAGGAATTTAGGAAAGTAATTTAAACTTTTTAATGATTTAATTACAAATGTATAGTTTTTACATTTTTTCCTCAATTTCTATGAGACAATATTACTTGCCAAATTTCATAGCTCTAGGTCGTGGGTAACGGGAATATCTATGAACTTTGATTACATTCAATTAAATTTTTTTATGATATCACAACGTGGCGCTCTTTAGGGGAGGGCTATGTCCAGCAGTGGACTAGTGTAGCCTGACGACGACGACGACGACAATTCTTTTATTCATTACAAGAACAAAATGTTTACTGTGTATTAATTTGAGGATACGTAAACTTGCAACTTCCTAGTTTGAAAATTAACACATTATCTGGAGACGAAAGTAACAAAGAAACTAAACATTTATTTTTTAAAAAAAGTTTAAAAATATTATTCGTGAATGTGTTGGTCACTAGACACAATCGTCCTCTAAATACCTTTTAATATTATTTTACGTTGAGTGTCGATATATGCTTGATGCGGCATAAACGACCGTAACTTTTTTACGTTATGTTTAAATTCTAAATTTCAAGGAACTGTGATTTGAGGAACTGATATTTGAGTATATGAATGGATATTATTTAAAATCCTCTTTAAAAAGAATATTAAAGATTTGAGCCAGTTCCTGTCAGCCGGCAGAGTACCGAGAAGGCTGGCGGCATTGCCTCGCTGTATGGCGAGGCTTAATCTTGCATATAAAATGTATATAAGTACAGCATGTATATTCCTACGTGTATCGGAGAAAGGCATCCATTTTACAGACGCACAGGGAAGAAGGAAGGGGCGCCGATAAATGGCATTATTACGTTCAAGCGAGGGCTTACAATTTCCACACAATTTGTGTGAAATTGAACTCCCTTTGTACTGCACACTCGTTAGTTTTGCTGCTGACGTTAAACCAGTTCAATTTATTTTAACGTAAAGAACTGCTCTTTGCTGAATGTCAAAGTACAAAGTAACATGAAAGTGAAAGCCGCTGCCTTCGGGGCGTAGTTTAGTGGAAAAAACGGTAGCGGAAAAAAACCCCACGCTGACCATCTTTTCTCAAGTCCTCTTAAACCTAATACATGAGTTACCACCTATAAGAAAAAAAATATTTCTTAAACAAAACGTTTTCCAAACAGAACCATATCAATATTTTTCAAACCTATATGTATAATAAGAATCCATGATTGCCATTAATAAGTTTAAATACCAAAAATAAGCAAAGTGTTGTCATGTGTATAAAGCTAAGCAGTTAGAAAGGTCATATTTTCTCAAGAGTTTCGCAGTACATTAATTTCTGTTTTGTGGATGGTTTTAATCGATTGGGAGTCTTTCACCTAAGCTTAGGAACTCAATTGATATAGCCGCCATCGTTCTTTTCACGCTGAGCGAGCTATATGGAGAGAGCTATGCTGGGAGTTCCTCTGAAGGATAGGATTCGTAACGAATGCATCCGGCAGAGAACCAAAGTTATCGACATAGCTCAAAAAATTAGCGAGCTGAAGTGGCTTCTCGTGAAGAACCGACAACCGTTGGGGTAAACGTGTTCTTGAGTGGAGACCGCGACTCGGCAAACGTAGTGTAGGACGCCCTCCGACCAGATGGGATGACGATCTGCGAAAAACTGCCGGCAGATGCTGGGTGCGGCAATCCGAAGACAGGGCGCTATGGCGCTCATTAGGGGAGGGCTATGTCCAGCAGTGGACTATAGCCTGAAGAAGAACCACTGAAGAAAAAACCACTGAAAATAAAAAGCAAATGAGCTATGGTGGTATCCATAACGACCAGTCATGCCAAAACAAAAAACCCAGGATTCAGCTTATAACTAGTAACAATCGGAACAGCATCTTGAGCATGTCTGAAAGCACATTGGGCAATTGCTCTTTATATCACAAGCTGATTCCAGGAGGAAGTACCGAACATTTGCTTAATGGAATAGAAAAGTCACTAGAGCTTTTCACAAAAAAGGACTATTGTATCATTATGATCGGTGAATCTGATTTCCAGTGGACAAACGACTACTTTGATCTAATTTCCCTAATAAGAGATACCCTCAAGAATATTAAACACACGAACATTATTATATGTTTGCCAGTTTACAAACACGGCGCATCGCCAAACACAATGTACAACTCTCGAGCCGAAATATTTAATAATCTTCTCTGGCTCGACGTAATGACTCACAAATATGCACAAATATTGGACTCCAATCAGGAGCTGACATATCATACAGACATGCATGACTGGAAAACTGGCGCCATAAAAGACAAAGGGATGGCCAATATTTTTATGCGGCTAAATAATCTAATACGGAAGAATAAACTAAATGACAACAGTAACAAGTTGACAGCCGAAAATGCTTCGGGAACCGCCAGAACAAATCAGGACTTTTTTCGTGTATAATAATACCATTGGAATCATGCATCAGAATATTGCAGGTCTTATAAATAAATCAGAGCCACTCATATTATGCTTAGAAGAGTTGGCTAGCAAACAAAATACATTGGATATTCTTTGTTTTACCGAACATTTTATTATGTCAGGGCATGAAGAACTACTAACAATAGCCAATTATAATCTTGCTGCTAATTACTCAAGAAAAACGCAAAAAAGAGGAGGAGCATGCATTCTGGTTAGATCAGGGCACGAATATAGAGAAATTGCTGACATAACGAGGCACTCAGTGACGGGTGCTTTCGAATGTTGTGCAGTAGAATTAATGGCACACAATATAATTATTGTTTGTATTTACAGGGTACCAAACTCAAAAAATTTAGATCTGTTTTATGATAAACTCGACCTAATTCTCTATCAACTGTGTAAAAATAGGAACAAAAAAGTTATCATCTGTGGAGACTTTAATATAGATATTTTGAAACAAGATAGTAAATCTCTTACCTTCAAAAATTTCATGAGAAGCTACAACCTTAAGTTTGAAATACAAGTCCCTACCAGAATAGAAAGCAAATCATGTATAGACAATTTTGTGCACAATATACGAGGGTGTAAAAGTGACGTCCATGACCTCGCGTTATCTGACCATACCTGTCAAGTTTTGAGGATCCCAGTTGCAAAAACTAGCAGATTGAATGCATGGAGTATTAAAAGGCGGGACTACAGTAAAGCAAATTTGTTGCTTTTTCATACGCATCTAAAATCCCTCAGCTTCTCTGACATGTATGAATGTAATGACCCAAATATTGCCTATAACATTTTCTTGGAAAACTTCAAATGGCTATACGACATTTGCTTCCCTCTTAAAACTATTACTATTAGACATAAAAGAAAACCAAAGTGGATGTCGCGCGGTATTCGCGCGTGTAGTAAAAAGCAAAGAACGCTACTCTGGGCTTACAGAACATCACCGACGATGGTAAAGAGAACTGAACTCAAAACCTTCACAAAAAAATTTAGGAGTATAATAAAACTGACGCAACGCGCACAAAACAATTATTTTATTAATACAGAACAGAATAAATCTAAAGCGACATGGCAAATAATCAACAGCACAAAGCCAGTATTTCCCCGTGACTCAATAACCAAAATAAAAAAAGACAACAAATTTATCACAGAACCATTTGCCGTTGCAAACGCTTTCAATGACTTTTTTATTGATCAAAGTAATGGCTCTATTGATGACGTAATCCCTTTGAAAACAACTACAAAAACATATATTCAATCAATGTTTATGTTACCAACAACGCCTACTGAGGTACAAAGAATCATAAAAAATCTCAAAAACACAAAGAGCACAGGTTACGATGATATAGCAACCAAAGTAGTGAAATTTGTGGATGCTACAATAGCAATCCATTTAAGTTATTTGATAAACTTATGCATTTGCGAGGGAGTATTCCCGGATAAATTAAAAACGAGCATTATTAAGCCCCTGTTTAAGAAAACTGATAGAGAATGTATGGAATATTATAGACCGATAGCCTTGATATCAATAATATCAAAAATATTTGAAAAAGTGATCTGCACGGAAATATATAAATATTTAAACAGTCACAACATTCTCTGTCCTGAACAAAAAGGATTTCAGAGAAACAAAACCATTAATATGGCTATATTTGACCTAATGAAACAAATTCTGGCAAATGTTGATAACTCATCTCCAGTATGTTCTGTCTTTATGGATATGACGAAAGAATTCGACTACGTAAGTCACAATCGCCTTATCCATAAATTAAACGCCTATGGTATTAGAGGAAATGTATTAGATTTATTGAATTCATATTTGAGAAATCGTCACCAATACACTGAAATTTGTAGAATATGTGAAGTGACGAAAACTGAAATGAATTATTTGTCAACGGCACGTAGAGTCACGCATGGCGTTCCTCAAGGAAGCGTTTTGGGACCTCTTTTATTTTTAATTTATATAAATGACCTGCCGATGCACATCGAAAACCCAATGATCCTCTTTGCTGATGACAGTACTTTAATAATTAAATGCAATATATTTGACAACTATGAAAATGACATTAATAATTCTATAAGTAATGTAATAAAATGGCTGGAAAATAATAATCTATTGATTAATTTGGATAAAACATATGTAATGCATTTCCGACAAAGAGTCAAGCCACAAAAATTAACGATACGCTATGGGGACAAAATAGTTGAGGAAGTCCAAGATACTAAGTTTCTGGGTCTAATAATTGACGATAAACTAGATTGGAAAAAACAAGCGGCAGAAATCTGTAAGAAATTAAGCAAATCTGCATTTGCTTTGTATAGGTTGAAATATATAGTTGATACAAATACTGTTCTGTCAGCATATCATGGCTTTGTGGCATCCACTTTACGTTACGGGATTATCTTTTGGGGAAATTGTACTGAAAGGGAAACAATATTTAAAGCTCAAAAACGTTGCATAAGAGCCATGTGTGGCATAAAAACAACAGATAGTTGCCTGCCATATTTTAAATCACTACGAATTTTAACGGTACCCTCACTATATGTTTTTGAATTATGCGTATTTGTGAAAACGAATCCCGAACTATTTTTAGAACTGTCTTCTGTACGCAAACAGCCAATACGCTCTCAATACAAAGGGAAACTATTAATACCAAAATGCAAGACAGCACTAATGCATAAGAGCGTTCTGTGTATGGCTCCTTTGGTATACAATAAAATCCCATCTCATATCACAGAAATGAACTTGCCCTTGTTTAAAATTAATCTCAATAAGCTATTGATTGACAAATGTTATTATTCGATACAAGATTTCTTAAACGACTCGATAATTTAATTGCATATATTTTTATTTTCATTTTTCAAATTTGACGGCATATTTGACATTTTTTAATATATTATTGGTAAATTGACAATTTATGACGTTATTAAATTTTGTTTGACTAATATTAAAATGTCTTAACGATATAATTTTATAATTTTTGTTAACATAATGTATGATTTGTATAATAAATAATGTTTAATTATTAATGCATAATGTATAATTTTAGTTAACATAATATTTTTGATTGGACATATTTTAAATCTTACCTAATGATCAATTGACATCACAATACACATTCTAATTTTAAACATAATAAAAATAAGAATTGATGACAATAAAAAGTACTGCATGCAATGCATGCCAGACAATGATGTTAACTTAAAATATTTGTATGCCCTGTGGGTAAAACATAGAGATACATTTTTTCCTAAGACCTGTATGTTACCATTACCTATGTTTATGACAAATAAATGTTTTGATTTGATTTGATTTGATTTGAAGAAGAAGTTCTTTTCACTGTTCCTAGAAGCTTCTTATTCCCCGTCTTCTGATCGTCCTGTGCTTTAGTTTGTTTTCATATTTTAACACATTAATAACACAACCAAAGATTTATTTACCTACTAAAGATCATGTTGTAATTACCTAAAACTTAATTCTCTAATTACAAATGGGCTTCACACGTCACATGCTAGATCTAGTATTTAAACCGTGCACCTTACCGAAGGGCTGAGATAAGATAAGAATATTCTTTATTATACACACCACAAAATAATTACAGAGACAATAGTTACAAAAGATGAGGTACTATTGTGGGAACAGATAGTGGAAGTATCATTTATAATAAGATACTTAAGATAGCGCAGTGGGTAGAACGATGGACTCCGAAGCAAGAGACCCAGGTTCGATTCCTAGTGCGGGCATGGCCAATGACTGTTTTTTAAGTTATAAATATTACTGAAGTCATAGTAGTAATACCAGTCGTTAACGGCCAAGGAAAACATCGTGAGGAAACCTGCGGCTTGGGTGCATCTACATGTATTGAGTTGTCTATCCTGTGTAGACTAACTAAGCTGCCAGGATGTTTTGGGTGCTGGGCCAATTACTTCATCTAAAATAATGTCCCACGCACTGCAGCGTCCGAATCGTGCCTTCACCCATCTAGAATAAGTGAAAGTGCCACTAAATATTGTATAAATCATCTCATTACGTAGATGCAAATGCCTAATTAAAAATGGCAAACTCTGATTAATATCTGATTCTGGAATTGCGCTATTTTGGCATAATATAAGCCGCTTATGCAAATTATTGAAACGTAACAATCACGGCCGTAGTTTGCCCTTTGGATGGCAAGCTACGGCCGTGATCATACCGGCTTCAAATAAGTCGAATTCGGGACCGTTTCGGTGTAAAAAGCTGGAGTATCAAGTCGATACGTTTTCACCGTCCCGCGGGGCTCATGCGTCAATGTTAATTGAGCTCAGAGCGGTCGGACTGGCGGTCAAACGGTTGAGGAACAGAAGTCCTATTTTTACTAGGAAGTTCTACAAAACTTGGTTTCAAATACTGTCTCATTTGGTCTAGCGGTTTACGATGAATGCGGAAACAAAGCCTATGGATTCGATTTCAATTTATTTGTACGATTGACATCTATCTGGGTGTATCTATTTCCGTTTTTGTGATGTCCTTGATTTGTGACCACGGCACAGGATATGCTAGTTTGGGATCTGGGAGAGTGGTTATATTGCGTGGAATATATAATTGGAATATATTGTTTCTTAATAATCCGTGAAACTCATGCATAGTTACATGTAAAGCGGGTCTAATCGCGATTGTTTATTAGATAAAACGTAATTAACTTATATCCCGACGTTTCGGCAGTATTACAGTTGCCGTGGTCACGGTTTGTTTTTCGCAGCTGGCCGACACACAACACTCAAAACACGGCAACTGTATCGCTGCCGAAACGTCGGGAAATAAGGTAATTACGTTTTACCTAATAGATTAATCAATTATTTCGTCTTTTTTGTGTTTAAATCATTTATAAGGAATTTGTTAGCTCACTTAAGTTCAAACTAAGTTGTAGAGGAACCTTTTGCTAGATAATACTAATTTACAGTATCTATTGTTCTAACGTCACTATTTTAATAATTAATATAAAATTAGTTCTCAGTGTGAAAGATGCAGTACCTACTTTATATCTATTTACATGAAAAATTCCACCCATGCGGGGATTCGAACCCGCGACCTCTGGCTATCCGTGCCAGAGCTCTTTCCAACTGAGCTAATGGGTGACTCGCCGGCATCAGTGGCAAAATTTCGAACCTCTTTACAATTTTCTCTGTATTACGTACAGGTAGCGACATCTGGCTGAAGTAATTTGCATCACTTGCAGCCCCGAGTACCTACTTTGCAGTTAGGTTTTACATCGAAATGATATCGCTGTACTCACATGATTATATTATTTTTAATGCACTAACCCGTGCTAAGGACAAATTTAAACCTATTTAGAGGCTAAAAATTCCTCCCATGCCGGGATTTTTATAGGTTTTTTAATTTGTCCTTAGCACGGGTTAGTGCATTAAAAATAATATAAAGATATTCAGATACTGTTAGTTATAAATGCCATGAATGTTCTTATGAACTCAGCTTGAGAACCTACGATCTCTGATTCGGTCGGAACACGTTCAAACGTGTTAGACCATCTAGATGCCTCATGCACAACGATAAATCGGGAAATATTAAACCGTATCATCATTAAGTGGTTGTTCGGTTTCGTTCTATCTGGCAGCCAATGGTCCACTCCGCAGACTGTGGTCGTATTTCATGATTTACCACCCCACGGAGCTTTGCCTGACGTTCGTTATAAAAAATGGCATAAGGAATTATTTTTGAATCGGAAAAAGTTATCGGTTTCTTTTGGGAATAGTTTTTATAGGGGTAGATTTAAAAGCTTTCTCATGTACACACTTAAACTCACGCTTGTTACTCGAAGGTGCAGGCAGTGACCAGGATTAGCCGCTTTATTTGCCTCCTTCGCTTCATGAGGCGCTCCTTGAGGCGCATTCTTAAGAGATCTCCTTCGAGTAGCGATTCCTATTCGAATCTTGTTTGGTTTTTACGTACAACCAAACTAGATTCGACATGCTGAGAGCACGATCGAATTGGAACTAAGCCAATAAAAAAATAATACGTAAAACAGAGAGTATTGTAAAGATTGGAGATTGGATATTATCCACAGATTGGAGAAGTTATAGAATAGAACCGCAGGTCAAAAACACCTTTGGCGCGAGATAGTTTCGTGGTTTAGCCCGGTACAAGTCCATATAAAACTAGTCTAGTATATTGCGACATAACTACTTCCTGCCCGGTAGTGAGGAAACAGTAGTCGACAGAACAGAAATGTTAAGACTGAAAATGTGGCCAGAGCCACCAAAAATCTGAAGATTGTCTGGAAGCTTTGAGCTATCAGGGCCTTAATATAAGGGGATGAAAGAAAACGGTTAGTATTAAGCACAATCTTTATTACCTAACGCTTATTTACATGTAGCAATAGTATAATTGTGAAACCTTAGTATCTAAACCCAGACAATTACTTAATTAAATTTTGAAAAGCTCAGCAGAGCGGGGTCGCTACAGAAATTGGTTCTAATATTGGTTCACAAGTTGATATTTCCTGAAAATAGCCACAAATATGAGAGATGACCAAACCTGAATTGTACAAGATTCAACACACAGTTTTCCATATAAGTATTTACTTACAGGTCCCTGCTGCTACCAAATATGATTTAAATGGGCTGCTTCGACGCCATCTGAGCCAAGTCTGCTCACAATGGAGGACCAGACCTCCGTCAATCACCAGATGCCTCAAGCTATAAAATTCCTCTCCTTATTTTGGAGCCAAATTTATAAAAGCAGCCAGTCAAGTCACAACCACAGATTAAAAAGACTCAGTCACAATCACAAATGTCAATCTTCTGCTTGGGTGGCCACAATCCGAAAATTATTATCTCCCAAAACAATATTCCAAAATTTCCATATTGTGTGAATAACATTTACTTGTATTTTTTCATTACTAGCTGTATTTAGTCTTTGTTTATTATGTTATTATTTTTCTATCTTTTATTTAAATAAATGATATTCATCAATACCTGAAGTTAATATTTTTCCCTGAAATGGGGTAACTAGATTTCCTATGGCAACCCAAACAATGCAACAACCAATCTCAGGCGGCCTCTCATCAAAACAGACCTAAAGAAGGGATGTCAGCCTACAAAATTCTATCGTGCTACCAGAGTAAATCGAAACCTGAGCCGTTCAAGGCATTGGAGAAAACACACAACGTGACAATATCGTCTTATTTGAAGAACTCGTAGCCTAAAGGAACTGAGTGATTGGAATCAATCACTAGGGTTAAGCAACAACAGGCGCGTCAGGTGCAGGGTAAGTGACTATCCCGTAACTACCGCTAGTGGCATTTTCTCTTTTTTGGCTGTCATGTAATGGCAGTCGTTAAGCCATATCAGAGGCCTTACGTGCATCTTGATAACTTCTGACAGTAAGGCCCGCCACTTTCTTACAATCCTCCACCATCCCGGTCTTGGCCGGGTGGAGTATCCTAACCTTCATGCGATGTAGAAGAGACCTCTGCCCCAGCAGCGGGCACATACAAAATCGTCTCATTGCTAGTAAATCTGAAGGTAATCCGAAAAGCCAAGAGCAGCTGTCGTGAGCCAAACTTGTTGCTCGCCGGTCAGCCTGTCTGTGAAGGTTTTACGGGTTCGCCAGGGCGCGGCGTGCGCTCGCAATTTACGACGTAACTTTTGCTCTTTGATTTTAAAATTACTGCCTCAAATATAGGCCTTAAATTAAATGCTCATTTCGCCGCGGCCGCTCACGTGTTCAATTAAAACGTTCCATCAACGGGCGCTGCTACGTTTAGTGATAACGGTATTTATTTAATAATGCATTTGTAAAACACACAGGTTTTTATTATTATTTTAATTCTTTATTGCACTAATTACATGAGTAAATGTACAACGGCGTGCTTAATGCAAGAAGCATTCTCTTCCAGTAAACCTTATCTTACCTTAGCAAATCTTTTTATATGTAGCCTACATAATATTTCTTAATGATAGCAATGCTCATGTATAGTTATATATAAATTATTCTGTATTTAATTTGGTAAGTGTTCAATAAATAAATACCGCCGGCCACCTCTCATCCGGGAGGCTATGGTTTCAGATCCCCGCAGACTTCGTTTTCTAAGTCACGAACACATGCGAAGGTGTAGTAGCAATCATCATCAACCCATTATGTCCCCGGTCTCTTCCTGAGGAGGTATAGGCCAACTCGTGGGCCAACATGCGTTGGTGGAGGCTTGCAAGACTAGTGGCTGGTATTAAAACATTAAAAAGTTAAAATTACATTGCTAAATTCCGCCAAAAATCCCACAAGCACCATGCGGTTAGCTAATGCACCGCCCTCCCTCCCACTTTTTCAAGCAGAAGCAAGACACGAACACACCACCACCAACACCAATACTTGTGTGAGAAAATACGCGACGCGTTTTTCGCCTCTAACGCAAGGCATCCTAGTGGCTGGTCTTACTGTTAGAAGTTTCCAAGTCGCCATAAGGCCTCAGACTTGGCTTAGCGACTGCGATCTATCGACGGCAGCCGGCACCAACTGCTTACGTGCCTTGCAAAGCACGGAACCGCTCGGAAAAATGCCACTAGCGTTAGTCATAGACGGTCACCCACCCATAAAATAAGATCACATAATAGCAATACCACTGGCTAACTGTGAAGAAAAACATTGCGCGGAAACCTGAGTGTCTAAGGGGTTCAGTGTTCTAATATCTCAGCCCTTGAATTTGCTAATCCGCGATAGGCACGCGAGATAATTAAGCCCTCTCTCTCTCTCTCTCTGTCTCTCTCTCTCTCTCTCTAACAGTAAGCCTGTGCCTTGCAATCAAGTATGTAACGTTCTTGCCTGCAATGGAACTTATATTAAATGGGCCTAATCGCTATTTAAGTTCTCTTCAAATAATGATGGCCCAAGATACAATTTAACTTAGTTTGTGGTTCAGAGTTACTTAATACACTGTTATGTTTTTCAGCTCAATAAACATTTTTCTGTGTGGGGTTGGCCTAGAAAATAGCACCAACCCAAATTCTTTCATCGGGTGTCGTAAAAGGCGACTAAGGGACACAAACCGGGAGGTGGGCAGCAGCGCACTGTTACAACCCCTATTCACACGGTGATAGTGCTGGGTAAAGCTACAACAGTCAGCATGTGAACGTCTTCCAATTTCATGAACCGTGGGACCGATGGTCCACGTGTATGACGTCAATGTGAGCGCTGCCCAGTACTTTCAGTCGGTTGCTGATCAGACCGGTTTTGCTAGTCCCAGAGGACGCATCGCGCGCGTATTGTATCTCTATTATTTCCAATAAATATTTACGTGTATTAAAAATTTGTTTTTTAAAAACTAACTCTCGAACCCACTCGTAATAGTGGTGTCAGAAGTGGGATCCTGGCAAATTACCGTATCTGTAAGCCCAGGATCTCAGAATCGCGTCAAAAACTGCAAAACAGTGTGTGTGTGAAAACCAGTGCGTGCCGAAAAACCTGTGTCTCCGGGGTGAACTCTGTACCAATTCCCACCTCGTCAAACTCTTCGCTGAATCTGCTATTCCTAAATCACTGTATCTTCTACATCATCATCCACCGAGGCCACTAAGAGCTCGGTTGGTCGTCTACGTGTACACCGAGTCCTACATCTGCTTGCGCCAACAAGAGCGCCAGCAACTACAAGTGCCACCGCGTCTTCAGGGTCACCATCAGTTTGACCCCTCGCCGTCGTCTCCAATCTACGTGTCGTCATCTCCAACCTACCTGCCGCCATCTCTGGTCCATCTGCTGCCATTCCAGTTCGCCTGTCTTCAAGCAACCCGCTGTGCCGTATCAGCCGGCTTCTCCGCGTCGTGTTTGGAGCATGCTGATGAAGATAAGTGTCGTGGTCGCGGTCTTGTGAGTAAAACATTCTATTCACTTAGGTACTTGTTTTAAAAGGTGATAGGTTAGAGACGCATACTCTTATTTCATAATGACGGCTGGCACTTCCGAAACGAAAGGCTTGTTACTATCAGAGCCATATCCGATTCAAGTACTATGCAATTTCATTAGTCCTTATAAAGGAGAAAGAGATACCCTGACCGCTTTCCTGACAAATTGCCAAAATGCATTAGACCTAGCGTCGGCTAGTCAGAAAGAGCTTTTACTTAAATTTATAATTGCAAAGCTCGAAGGTAAAGCTCAAACTGCTTGCGCAAATAAGGTATTTGACAAGTTCGAGGACTTGAAGGCCTTTTTGAAACAAAACTTCGGAGAAATTAAGCACTATAACCATCTGCTCCTCGACCTCCAGAGCTGTAAACAGCAGTTAAATGAATCAGTAGCTCAGTTTGCTTTGCGGATTGAAACATGCCTCACGGCCTTGCAGTCCGAAATTCACAACTCTGATGGTCTCAAAAAAGAGCTAGCGGGTCGCATCGCTATGACCGAGGACCTCGCTTTATTTACGTTTACACTTGGGTTAAATCCCCGTCTCAGCACTATAGTGCGCTGCCGTGAGCCCCGAAATCTTAACGCAGCGATTAATGTCGCCCTCCAGGAAGAGAAAATCCAAAATCTTTACCAAACAACAGCAAAGCCCAAGGTCACTTGCAAAATTTGCAATAAACACGGACACACAGAGTCCGACTGTTTCCATAAAAAGAAGCCTGCATCGTCATCTGCTAATTCTTACTCACATTCACACTCATCTTTTCAAGGTCCAAAGATAAATAACATCCCGACATGCTCGTATTGCAAAAACAAAGGTCATGTTATCTCAGAGTGTCGTAAACGACAATATAATAATAGCAACAAGAATAAACACTTTGAGCAAAGCAAGCATGTCGAAGAAACTGCTGACGAATGTGAAGAGCAACTTTGCGAAGATTGCCTCCCACATGTGTCAAACGAATCTTTAAACTGAATTGTCAGGTGCCGAATTCGTGTCGTCGGCAACCTGAAGTTTCAGGCACGAAGCTCCGGCCCAATGCTAAATCATCACTGAATCCTAAACCGGGCTGTAGCTTTGATCCTTCTATATCTTTACCAAGTCGTGAGGCGGAACATCAATCCATTTCTATATCTGCCAAATCCTCTCTGAATCTTAAAAACGTGGATTGTAATTCCGACCTTTACAAGAAAAGTTCTAAATCTAAACCAGAGGCACTACTAGAGTTTTCCAAATCCTCCTCTGACTCAAGTAACCTCTTGGAAAATACTAAATCATTACTAAATCCTAAAGCTGAAGGTCAGCCTGAATTTTCTATGTCCTTTTCTGATTCAAGCTGCCTTCCTAAAACCACTCTGAATCAAGGCCAAAACGAGCCAAATTACCAATCCGAAATATTCGACGAAATTCTCATAAAATTCAATGATAATTCGGACTCTAAAGTCTATGACGTCACATCCTCTAAAAGTCCAAAGCTTCCTTTCATCGAAGTCAAGTCCTCCCACACGGACAAGCCAATTCGTCTCTTAGTTGACACCGGAAGTTCAATTTGCCTTATAAAAAAATCGTCTTCCGGCATTAGAAAATGACATTATAAAATTCAAAGGCATTAACGACGTGGGCTCTCACTCTGAAACAATTGGAAAATTCTCACTCTCATTAATCCTAAATGAAAAATTAAAGTTCCCGTACTATTTTCACGTCGTTGACAACGTCAACCTTGACTATGACGGTATACTGGGAAACAATTTTCTGAACGCGTATAGAGCGTCTATCAAATATACCGACTCACTCCTCGTCATGTTGGACGACCCTTCCCAGTGTTTTCAGCTTAAATCGCGTCTGCCTACATACGTCATCCCTCCTCGGAGCGAGATGTTTATCGAATGTCACGTCACCAACCCAGAAGTCGAAGAAGGGTTAATTCTTCAAAACACCCTAAATCAATACCCCAACGTGTATTTTTCAAAGTGCCTCGTTCGTGTTCAACCTAATCAAAAGGTCACTGTATCTGTGTTAAACACATCTCATAAAAACGTCAAGCTAGATAACGTCCAATTCACATTAGAACCCGTTTCCTATATCTTAGAAAGTGACGTCACCGACTCCGCTCAAAGCGATAACGAAGTCTCCTATTTCACTACCAGTAGTTCAAATCGCAATGCTCGGGTACAAAATGCATTAAGGTGCGAGCACATGAATCACGAAGAAGAAGTGATGTTACGTGACTTGTGCACCGAGTTCAATGACATCTTCCATCTCGACGGAGATCTCTTAACTACTACAAAAACCATTCAACATAAAATTCAGACGACCTCGCAAAATCCAATTCACGCAAAAACATACCGTTTCCCCGAATTCCACAAGAATGAGGTCGCGAAACAAGTTAAATCTATGCTAGATCAAGACATTATTCGTCCTTCGATGTCTCCATGGTCAGCCCCTATATGGGTCGTGCCCAAAAAAGAGGATGCATCAGGTAAAAAAAAATGGCGTATAGTCGTTGACTATAGGAAGCTTAACGAAATTACTGTAGGTGACGCCTACCCCATCCCGAATATTACTGATATCCTTGACCAGCTAGGTCACAGTAAATATTTCACGACTCTTGACCTTGCGTCGTCCTTCCATCAAATCGAAATGTCAAAAGATGATGCTCCTAAAACAGCCTTCAGTGTGCCTGGTACCTTAGCCGGCCACTACGAGTTCACTAGGATGCCTTTCGGGTTGCGAAATGCTCCGTCCACATTTCAACGACTTATGAATGTCGTACTTACTGGCTTACAGGGTGTTCATTGCTTTACATACATGGATGACGTAGTCATTTTCGGCCACAATTTAAAAGATCATATCCACCGACTACGCCTTGTATTCTCAAAGTTACGCGAGCACAATCTTAAACTCCAACCTGATAAGAGCGAATTCCTCCGTAAGGAAGTCCAGTACTTAGGACATATTATCTCCGAGCACGGGGTGAAACCGGACCCCAAAAAGGTTAAATGCGTCACTGATTTTCCAGTTCCTAAATCTCCAAAAGAAATTAAGTCCTTTCTGGGCCTTGTGGGCTACTATCGTCGCTTCATAGACCATTTTTCTCATATTACCAAGCCTCTCACGAGCCTTTTAAAAAAAGACGCTATATTCCTATGGTCGGCAGCGCAGCAAGCAGCCTTCGATACTCTAAAAGAGAAAATCACAACTGCGCCTATCCTGCAATATCCTGATTTTACTAAGCCCTTTATTCTGACAACTGATGCATCCAATTTCGCTGTCTCTGCCATCTTATCTCAAGGTGAAGTCGGAAAAGACTTGCCAATCGCTTATGCCTCAAGAACGCTGAATAAAGCTGAGGGTAATTACTCTGTAACCGAAAAAGAATTCCTCGCCGTCGTATTCGGTACTAAGGTTTTTAGACCCTATCTTTTCGGTTACCATTTCAAAATCATTACGGACCACAAACCACTATTGTGGATCCTTACGGGCAGTGGCACCGACCACAGCTCCAAACTCGTACGTTGGCGACTCAAACTCGCCGATTTCGACTATACTCCCGAATATAAAAAAGGTCGCATGAACTGCAATGCTGACGCACTATCGCGGATCCCAGTCATGCCCGTTGACCTCTCTCCAAGCCCTAGCGCTGTTGAAACGTATGAGCGGTACCTACAAACAAGCCGCCAACCCTCTGTATCATATGACACAGTCATACAAGAGCATAATGACTCATTGCTAAAGACAAAATGTAAATTAGTTGTTTACCCCACTGCGATTGATTTAGATCCGTCAATCCCATACTGTTCAGACATAATAGAAATGTCAAACAGTGATCCTGACATTCGCTGTATCGAACGCGAGCTACTAAGTAGCTTCACGACATCTAATGCAAACCACATGTATACACATCTATTTCTACGCGTTCACCATTACGACGAGTATAGCTACAAGGATATTTTTGATGTCCTTCGTAACTATAGAGATATGATCATCGTATGGTATCAGGAAGAAAAAGAAATTGCCATCTCAGACTTTAAAGATCCTTTTAACAAAATCTCCTACACCAAGCTATATAACATGCTAGCCTTTCTATTTCGTAATACCGGAATCAAAGTTAATATCTACAAAAACAGCATCATATTTCCTACACCTTCAGAGGTGAAGCGAATCTTAAAAGAAAACCACGACTCACCCTCTGCGGGTCATCCTGGTATATCTCGTATGTACGACAGGATAAAGTCTATGTATTGGTGGAAGAATATGCGCCAAGACATCGAAGCTTATATTAAAAGCTGCAGATCGTGCCAAGTCAACAAGCCGCTTCGCCAAATGAACCGAGCTCCTATGATTATTACGTCTACTGCCACTAGGCCTAATGAAAAAGTATTCCTCGACCTTGTAGGTCCTCTTCCAGAAACCTCTGAACACAAATACAAATTTATATTAACCTTACAAGACGATCTTACGAAATATTCTCAGGCCTATCCCATGGTCGCCTGCTCCGCCGAAGAAACGGCTAAACGTCTCGTCCATTATATATCTCACATGGGTATTCCTAAATTAATCGTCTCTGATCAAGGCACAAATTTCTGCTCGGATGTTTTCAAGCAATTGGAACAGCTGTTCGGTATCAAACATTTATTCGCATCACCTTACCATCCGCAGACATGCGGTGCCCTTGAAAGGAGCCACTCCACCCTAAAAGAATATTTGAAATCCTATGTGGATGAAAATAGAGAGTGGGACCTGTACCTTAACACAGCAATGATAGCCTATAATTCCAACGTCCATTCAACCACAGGGTTTTCACCCCTCGAACTCCTTTTCGGGTATAAACCCTATATTCCCCAGAGTATCGACTCTATTGATAACAATACCTATGGTGACTACGTCAGAGCTCTCAACTATAGACTCTATTACAGTCGTCAAAAGGCTCGAGATAACATTGACGCTTCTAAAGAAAAGTCTAAGAAATATTATGACTCACACTCAAAGCCCATCACCTACAAGACAGGTGATATGGTTTATTTACGATGCCACCACAAACAAAACAAAGCCTTATCACCGGTGTGGAAAGGCCCATTTAAGATTGTTAAGATAAACGGCAATCACACCGCCACGCTGCTCATTAACCGAAAGCATATTCGTCATCATTATGATCAGTTGAAACTTGATACCACACCGTCTCCAAATTAGATTATACTTTTATTTCAGGGCAGTCACAGGACTATGCCAAGGCCGCTTTGTTACGCAAATCCACGGGAGCCCTGGGTTGTACTTCGACGAACTCCGGCCTCTCAAATTCTCGAACGATGTCTGGAACGTCGTCACATATGTCGACATAAGTCACATTCAACCCCATATAGATAAAATTGATTTTACCTTCGAAAAGGTCATTATATTCTGCGATACCTACCCTCCTTCTAAAATGCAAGTCGACTGTAAAAACAGCGTTGCATCTCTCAAGGGTCAACATATTAATAATGTTAAAAAGTTCTCTTCAGTTTCATATCTTATCCAAGGTCAGCAAATCAAACGCACAAAACGCGGCCTTATCAATGCAGGCGGCTCCCTACTAAAAATGTTCTTCGGAACACTTGATTCTGATGACGCCGCCAAATTCACCGACGCAATTAACGTAGTACAGTCAGACGAAACAAAATTGACACGTTTACTGAGGGACAATATTCACGTAATCAAGTCGACTATCTCAACCTTCAATAATACTATGTCCAAGGTCAATGAGAACGAAGCACATCTTAACCATAATTTGGGCATAATCGAAAAATCCCTCCAAGGACTCTCCGATACTACTGATAAGCTCGATTTAACGGTTAAACTCAACTCATTATTAACTTCTCTCCAAAGTATTATTATAGCCCTTTCGTTCGATATAGATGATCTAAATAACGCCATCCTGTTTAGTAAAATGAATATTCTGCACCCCACTGTACTTAGCCCTTATCAGCTGTATATGGAACTCGAAAAAAATAAAAATAGCCTGCCTAAACATTCGGAACTGCCTGTTCCCTTATCCCTTCAAAACATACATGAGATAATAGATATGTCTAGTTTAGTTAGTTACTACAATTATAATAAGTTAGTTTTAGTTCTTAGGATTCCGCTCGTCCTGCCACAGACATACAGTCTGTTCCATGTAATTCCGCTGCCTGTGCCGTATGACGTCTCGAAACCTGACACTTTCGCACTTGTCGCACCGACCAAACCGTATCTCGCCATGACGCCCGATAGAATGTTTTACTCATTAATCGATAACGTTGAGCAGTGTAAGTTAGTGGGTAATCAGTGTTACGTGTGCAAACCCGATAGTGTGTTTTCGGCTATCGCTAATCCCACGTGTGAGACTATTTTATTAAGTGAATTAGTTACTAAGTTACCTTCTAGCTGTGAAACCAAACTGTTACACGGTTCAGTAGATTTATTTCACAAAATTAGTAATAACAGATGGATTTTTGTACAATCCAACCCTGGAAAGTGTCATGTCAGCTGTGAAGGTGAACCAGGCAATCACGATGAAATAATATTTGGTTCGGGTATTTTGACCTTGCCAAAACCATGTAAAGCTTTCTTTAAAACATTACAGTTTATTCCTAGCGATAGTTTAGTTAGCAATGTTACTACTTATATGTCTAACTTCAATCTTATAGATGATGACTGTTGTGAGAGGACTAGAGTTAACAAAACTTTAGAACACTTACCGCTCTTAAAGCTATCTAATGTGAATAATTTAAATTCCTTGTTACATGCCAGCGTTCATCTTAAGGATTTCGAAGAAGAGCTGAATAAGCTCGAGAACCCCTCTCATCTACAGAAATACAGCAGTCATTATCTATCGGTTACATATGTACTTACCGTATTAGTGTTTACTTATATGCTCTTAAGTTCAAAGAAACTATGTTCCAGAACAGCTTCTAATTATTGTGTACAAATCTATAATCAGTGTCACAACAAAAGGTCCACAACTTCACGACAGTCTGTAACATTGGAATCTACTCAGGATACAGAATCTGACTCTCCTCAAGAGGATGATTGTCCTAGAGCTTTGCCAGTGCCCCTAAGGCGAAACATAGTTAAGTAACTGATAGCATAGATAGATAAGTATATTCAACCCTTAGCCTTTGTGAGCCGATAGGGACAAGCAAAATTTTCAAATTTCCCATCACCTCGATCGTGATGTTCAATTTTAACCGGGGGGCTGTTACAACCCCTATTCACACGGTGATAGTGCTGGGTAAAGCTACAACAGTCAGCATGTGAACGTCTTCCAATTTCATGAACCGTGGGACCGATGGTCCACGTGTATGACGTCAATGTGAGCGCTGCCCAGTACTTTCAGTCGGTTGCTGATCAGACCGGTTTTGCTAGTCCCAGAGGACGCATCGCGCGCGTATTGTATCTCTATTATTTCCAATAAATATTTACGTGTATTAAAAATTTGTTTTTTAAAAACTAACTCTCGAACCCACTCGTAATAGCACCCCGCAGTACAATTCCACCAAACTGCGATCCCCAACCCGCATGCCCAGCCTGGGGTTAATGGGCACTACCCCACAATGATGGCACAACCTTGCGCTATGGCGCTATGTCCAGCAAGGAACTAATATAGCCTGAAGAAGAAGAAACATTTTTCATTTTCAATTATTTATTAGGTAAAAAATAATTAATAAACCACCTTTTGGATTCCTCAAGTTCCACTTGTAAAAACAAAAATAACGATAAAACTAAAGAAATATACATAATTCAAGAAGTTACGACAAAAATAGCATCTGTAAAAAGCAAATCACTGAATAAAATATAAACTGGGCTTTAGCGACAAATTAATTGTCTTGCCTTGTTTGACTAGTTGTCTTATCTCAGATAATAAGTGCAAATAATAATAAGATCCAATTAATTCAATTAAGTCAATTATTCACTAAGCTTAATGACCTCGAGACATACCTAATACTTGTATTATTTTTTAGAAATTCTTAGACGGATTACTTGGTTGTTCTTTTATCTCAAAGGCACCTTTACGTCCACAAAAATCTCATTGAATCAGTGAAGTAATGCTATCTGAAAATTCACCATAACGTCGTGAGGCATTTTTCGTCAACAACCCATTATGCCCCCACCGAGGGGCACGCGTAGGTTGATGGTTGAGGATGCCTGAGGAAGGTTTAGGCCATACTCCACCACGTGAGCCAGTGGCTGGTGTTACTGTCAGAAGTTTTCTTCCGTCCTAAGGCCTCTGACTTGGCGTAACGACTGCCATCTATCGACGGCAGCCGGCACCTACTGCTTAATTGCCTTGCGAAGCATGGAACCGCTCGGAAAAATGGCGCTAGCATTAGTCATAGACGCTCACCCATCCATACACTGGACGCGCCCTATGTTGCTTTACCTTCGTGATCGTTTAACATCACTTACGCAGCCTTACGTATGAGCCAAGAGACGTAAGAACAGCCACTAGTCTTGCAAGCCTCCACCAATCCGGACTCGGCCCACGTGGTGGAGTATAGCCTATACCTTCATCAGGAACGAGAGCCGTGCCCCTCGGTGGGAATATAATGGTTTGGTGATGATGATGAACTTACATCTTTGTTTTAAGTGGTTATTTTGGGGTGTATACTCCCTGCCCGGCAAATCCGACGTTAGCCTGTTTCACATTTGACAATAACCGTTACTGCACGTGGTTGGATTAGTATTCATACAACGTTCACATATTGTCCTCGTCATAGTACGATACTACAAGTCCGATGATGTCATACAGCTACTGATAACGTTCAATGTGGCACAAGCCGTCATTGGATATAAAAATAGTTTCAAATAATTGTTCAGAAACAAAGAAACAAATTTCAGTAAAAATCTAAGCTCCCAACTTCGTGAAAACTGAGTACACAATAGGCATGACGACAATATCAAATGATCAATAATTTAACAATATAAAAGGAAAGTACATATTGAACGGATTTAAAACACTCATGTTCGCGCGAGAATCGATCGCGCGACCTAATCATGAATCTGTGGTCATTCATTCATTAGTCTGTCGTTCCGGTGCCGTCGCTCGTGCCGCTCGCTCGCTTCTAATTTATCCAGCCATCTGCATACACATTCGCACGGTGACATACGCGTGTGATAAGTGCTCGAATTCTCGTGAAGTGATAGACATTTGGTGACCAAGAAACTTTATCAGCTCAAAGAACAATATATTGACAATATTAGACTATAAGTGAACAGTGCAGGAGTATTCTCCGTACGCTGTACGCATCAGCTCATCCATCACCGCTCATCATCCGCCCATCAGCTAAAGCGAGCCATCATCCACCATCACCAAGTAAGTCCATTCACTTCACCTCCCATTTCGCTCTCTCAACCAGCCCATCGTGAGGTAGACCTAGCCGACACTGGCTAACTACCAACTGATTTCGTTTTATAAAAAAAGGAGACTTTTAATAAAATAAAAGATTATAATACTGCTTCAGCACTTTTCAATGAAACAGCAATCACACCGCGTGACGCCACGTTTGAGTAAACTTCACCCGTGCTTTGTTTGACGTTTGATGTTACTTTACCTGGGCGTGACGTCAGATTCAACGCCATGACACTGCGAGCTATTTTCCCACAGATTTAGAAATAATTTTAGAAAAAGGGCTTTAACCTTCGTTAAGCTTAATTTAATTTCCTTAATTCGGACACTTAATTTCGAAATCAGAACTCGATTATCAGTACGAAAACCGGCGAAAATTGGCGAAAACCAAAGCCTACTCTAGAGCCGAAGGTATATTCTAAAAGTTAAGAGACTATACATCATTGGTATATCCATTGTGTTCGCTGCCTAGTTTTATTCGCCGATTGGACCGTGGACCCAGTAAACTCTAGCTATGCAGTCTGGTTCACCTTCCGGTCCGAGGAAATTTTGATATACTAGCACTAGGGGGCGTTACGAGAGTTGTTTTCTTCACGCTCTGGCATTTCTCCGGTCCTTCAATAAAAGTAAGGGGCGCGGACGTGAACAGAATGAACTGCCGGGACGCAGGCAAAGGTCTTGCCGGGGTAAGGTCACGAAATACTGGGAACAAAAAAGAATAAAATGAACTTTATTCAAAAGTAACAAAAGTCAAGTCAAAATAATTTACCTATAATATAAAAATGAATCGCTGAATGTGTTTGTCAGCGCAACTCTCGAGAGCAGCTGAACCGATTTCGCTAATTCTTTTTTTAAAGTATTCCTTGAAATACGAGGATAGTTCTTACGGAGAGAAAAAAAAATAAAGAATCGATGGTAGGCAGTACGAAGTTCGCTGGGTCAGCCAGTCTATAATATAAAAATGAATCGCTGAATGTGTTTGTAAACGCCAATCTCGGGAGCAGCTGAACCGATTTCGCTAAATCTTTTTTAGAATATTCCTTGAAGTACGAGCATGGTTCTTAAGGAGAGAAAAAATATAAAGAATCGATGTAGGCGGTACGAAGTTCGCTGGGTCAGCTAGTCTATAGTATAAAAATGAATCGCTGAATGTGTTGGTAAGCGCAACTCACGAGAGCAGCTGAACCGATTTCGCTAATTCTTTTTTAAAATATTTCTTGAAGTATGAGGATGGTTTTCACGGAGAGAAAAAAAATAAAGAATCGATGGTAGGCAGTACGAAGTTCGCTGGGTCAGCTAGTCTATAATATAGAAATGAATCACTGAATGTGTTGGTAAGCGCAACTCTCGAGAGCAGCTGAACCGATTTCGCTAATTCTTTTTTTTAAATATTCCTTGAAGAACGAGGATGGTTCTTACGGAGAGAAAAAAAAAATAAAGAATCGATGGTAGGCAGTACGAAGTTCGCTGGGTCAGCTAGTCTATAAATAAAAAGGAATCGCTGAATGTGTTGGTAAGCGCAACTCTCGAGAGCAGCTAAACCGATTTAGCTAATTCTTTTTTTTAAATATTCCTTGAAGTACGAGGATGGTTCTTACGGAGAGAAAAAAAAAAGAATCGATTGTAGGCAGTACGAAGTTCGCTGGGTCAGCTAGTCTATAATAAAAAAAATGAGTCGCTGAATGTGTTGGTAAGCGCAACTCTCGAGAGCAGCTGAACCGATTTCACTAATTCTTTTTTTTAAATATTCCTTGAAGTACGAGGATGGTTCTTACGGAGAGAAAAAAAAAGAATCGATGGTAGGCAGTACGAAGTTCGCTGGGTCAGCTAGTCTATAATATAAAAATGAATAGCTGAATGTGTTGGTAAGCGCAACTCTCGAGAGCAGCAGAACCGATTTCGCTAATTCTTTTTTTTTTAAATATTCCTTGAAGTACGAGGATGGTTCTTACGGAGAGAAAAAAAATAAAGAATCGATGGTAGGCAGTCCGAAGTTCGCTGGTTCAGCTAGTCTTTAATATAAAAATGAATGTGTTGGTCAGCGCAACTCTCGAGAGCAGCTGAACCGATTTCGCTTATTCTTTTTTTAAAATATTCCTTGAAGTACGAGGATGGTTCTTACGGAGAAAAAAAAAACAAAGAATCGATGGTAGGCAGAACGAAGTTCGCTGGGTCGGCTAGTCTATAATATAAAAATGAATCGCTGAATGTGTTGGTAAGCGCAACTCTCGAGAGCAGCTGAACCGATTTCGCTAATTCGTTTTTTAGAATATTCTTTAAAGTACGAGGATGATTTTACGGTGAGAAAATAAAAAAAAAAAAATAATCGACTGTTAGGCGGTGCGAAGTTCGCTGGGTCAGCTAGTTCATTATAACAACAAAATGTTTACGTCTGCTCAATGAACGTTAAAGTTGTTAGTTTCACAATTAATAGATAATGTAGAGAAAAAACTTACAAAGAAACTCCACATATATTTTTTTCTTGGTTTTAACTTGTTTCTGATACACCTATGTTAGTAAAAAGTTTTTTTATTGTTCTTTTTTAATTATTTATATTGTGTTTTAAGATTTTATGTTGTAACGTTGTAAACGAATGTGTGCATGTTTATTGTTAATATTATTACTACTCCAACAGTATTTTCACATTTAATTTAAAAACGACTTATTCTAATGTACAATTCAGTGAGAAACACCTTTATAGGAATAAACAACTTTTAAAATTGTTATTAAAATAAATGGTATCTTCGTCTTACTACAAATTCTATGTGATCAAAGTTTCGGATAAAGCTAGTATATCGGTGCAGTTTATTTCTCTTCCTAAAGAGGTTTTCCGCCTATTTCGTGGCCACACTTTCAAGAACCATCCATTAGTCGGTGGATATATTTTTCGATTTGTCATCTCGGTTGATTTTATACTTCAATGAGTCTTGGAACCTGCTGGCTGGATGGATTTCTTATAATATCTCTTCTGTAACAAAGTTACGAAACTATGGACTTAAAAGTGTACTCTCATCTATCACAGTTCTTTTACTGAATATGGTTGAAAGCTTTTTGGCGGTTTCAACGATCTTTTTAAGTCATCAAATTGGATGGACTTTAAGTGAGACAGTTCTTGTAGCTTTCTACCATGCCAGGGTATTAGATGCCGTGATCAAGAGTGGCAGGGAGACTGGGTACAAGCCGCTTCTGTACGCTTAGCGTGGTCCGCTCGAGAAACGCCCTTTTCTATGCAAAAATGTCATCTCTATCGAGTTCGAGATGTGCCCGAGATGTCTCGACTTTAGCATGGCCATCGCGATCGAGATAGAGAAGACCGAGACATGTCTACAAGCAGTAGCATGGTGACGCTGCCGAGATAATTTTGGTCGAGATAGACACTAATTTTGACATATGCGACCGACACATGTCTGGTACCCACGGAGGTGAAGACAAGACCTCGAGAGCATATATTTGATAGAAAAATTACAAATTCTTTAAATGTTTTTTTTTCTGTAATAGATATATTTTGTGTTGATAATGGATTGTTGACTTGAATAAATAAGACTTGGGTCATCAATAGTCATCATGCCTAGAGGGTGGCGCAATCATTTGCTCTTCAATTCTTTTCTATGGCACCCCTTAATATGTTTTTCACGAAAGTAAAAATTAAAATTGACGCGCTGTAACGAAAATGACGTGAACGCGTTTTGTTACTATTATTGAATCGCGGGCACACGAAAAAAATTAATGGTTCCGATTAGATGCTTGCGTCGGATCGAAACGCGGTTCTTAACTTTCTAGTGATATTCGGCTATCGGTAAAAACCGATAGGCAAAAAAACAACACTCTTATTTAATATGGCAATAATAACTTTTTGATAGACAAGACCGCACTCTTCGGGCTATCTCGAGCGATCTCGAGTCTCGGTTGCCATGTTGGGACTTTAGACTTGGCAAGTCTCTCACTCGACATCGAGAGAGAGTCAAAACGTCCATGCTAACCGAACTGGTCTGGACCGGTTGGAAATCCATGAAGGAGGCCTATGTCCAGCAGTGGAATTGTAGTTGAACGATAATGATGATCGAGAATGACTTACTTGATATAGGTGTATCATGAATTAAAATAACAAAAAATCTTTAGATAAGGATATGGCAATGAAATTGTTTGGTTTGGTCATACTTGTATTTGAGAAAAACTTAATAAAAAGGAAATTATAATAAGACTGTTGTGCACGTGCATAGACCCGTTTCACATCCCCACTCGGATTCCCCAAGGTTTGCTGGAAGAAATCTCTTACAGAGATAAGCTCGCCTTTGTACATGTATTTTCTTTAATTGTATTTATTTTTTTGTGTTTTTCGTTTACAAGTATAAACTAAACTAAGACTTTTCATCATTATGGACCATTAACGGTGGTGATACAATTACATAATCGGTTCGATATTAACCCTTGTATGTCCGAGGAACCGAGTGATTGGAATCAATCACTTGAGTTAAGCAACAACAGGCGCGTTCAGGTGCAGGACGGGTGCCAGTCCCGTGACTAACGCTAGTGGCATTTTTTCCGAGCGCTTCCGTGCTTTGCAAGGCACGTCAAGCCGTTGGTGCTGGCTGTCGTGTGATGGCAGTTGTTAAGCCATGTCAGAGGTCTTATGGGCGGCTTGATAACTTCTAACAGTAAGGTCCGCCAGTGTCTTACAATCGTCCATCAATCACGTAAAAATTTAAATAATTAGTTGATCATGTTAAATTGTCATTGAACTGTTTACATGTTTGTGATGTAACTGTTTCTGGTTCTACACGGGGTATCCTAGTGTGGGGCCAGAAGCAATGTATGCTCCTGTATGTAAATGTTATGTTATGCTATACACGAGCGCTTCCATTGATCTTCCAATTAAAAAAAGTCATTCGTGTTTAGGAAATTACTGAGTCGATGGTGGTTTAGGCGCTCTAGGACTTTAGAAAGGAATGGAAGAGTTCAGCATCCATACACAATACAGCGCTTGAATTAGCTAATACATTGTGGGCACGAGTCGCGATTAACCCTAGACACCTAACCTTCATCGTTTCGACGAATACGCGACAGAAAAATTGTTGTATCTTTTTGGTGCGTGTGCGGATAACCGTGGTGTCCTTGTCAACTCGGTGTTCGTCGCGGGTTGGCGAGAGGCAATAAATTCCGGCTGCCAAGTACCATGTTTTTTCGAAATTTTACAAAAATACGAACAAAATCGCAATTTGTCGCGAATATAAATTTTATTTTTGTACTGAATGGGCGTAAAAAAGAACATTTTTATTTTTCTAATGTCTACAGTTTAAGTTTTCCCTTAAAATAAACAACTACTTTTTTTTAATTTCGGTTGTAATTAAATTTTTCATAAAAATGTCGGGTTTTATCTGTAGAAACGCGTGCCATTTTAAACAGAAAGGAAAATAAGTAAGAGTATGTGATAAATAACAACAAATTATTTTATTAAACAATATAAAGTATTTAAAAACCTATTTAGAGGCTAAAAATTTCACCCATGCCGGGATTCGAACCCGCAACCTCTGGCTATCCGTACCAGCGCTCTACCAATTGAGCCAATGGGCGACTCACGACATCAGTGAAATTTCGAACCTCTTTACAATATTCTCTGTATTACGTACAGGCAGCGACATCTGACTTAAGCAAATTGCATTACTTACAGCCCCGACTACCTACTTTGCAGTTAGGTTTAACATCGGAACGATATCACTGTACCCACATGATTACACCATTTTTATTTTTAATGCACTAACCCGTGCTAAGGAACAAATTTAAAAACCTATTTAGAGGCTAAAAATTTCACCCATGCCGGGATTCGAACCCGCAACCTCTGGCTATCCGTACCAGCGCTCTACCAATTGAGCCAATGGGCGACTCACGACATCAGTGAAATTTCGAACCTCTTTACAATATTCTCTGTATTACGTACAGGCAGCGACATCTGACTTAAGCAAATTGCATTACTTACAGCCCCGACTACCTACTTTGCAGTTAGGTTTAACATCGGAACGATATCACTGTACCCACATGATTACACCATTTTTATTTTTAATGCACTAATGGTACGGATAGCCAGAGGTTGCGGGTTCGAATCCCGGCATGGGTGAAATTTTTAGCCTCTAAATAGGTTTTTAAATTTGTTCCTTAGCACGGGTTAGTGCATTAAAAATAAAAATGGTGTAATATAAAGTATGCTTGAAATCTCAGTGCAATAAACGTACCAAAAACAACAAATTTTTATTTAAAACTTAACACTTCAAAAAATGGTCGTCGAATTGACGAATGGTTAGGTTTAATGAGCTATGTGAGAAGGTTAGGTGTCTAGGGTTAAAAACCCATAATTTCTCCTAAAGAAAGCCTATGCCCTACGCTGGGACGTGATAATGATTGGCCATTTTGCATCTACGATGATTTATACAGCGTTCAGTGGTATCCTCACTCACTCACGCAAGCTTACACCATCTATAAAACCATGTCCCAGGCACTACAGCTGGGACGTAGGCTACATTATTATATTCTTTATTTTAATGCACTAACCCGTGCTAAGGACAATTTTTATAAACCTATTTAGAGGCTAAAAATTCCACCCATGCCGCGACTCGAACCCGCGACCTCTGGCTAACCGTGCCAGCGCTCTGCCAACTGAGCTAATGGGCGACTCACCGCCATCAGTCTAATTTCGAACCTCTTTACAATACTCTCTGTATTACGTACAGGCAGCAACACGTAGGCTACATTGTTAAATTTTCGCAAGTCCTAACGAATATATGTATCACTTTAATGATAAATTAATTGCAGCATTCCGCTCGGCATAGCTCTAGCGTCAGCCTAGCTACAAAGGGTCCACCAAAAAGGTTTCGTTTAATATGAAAAGCGTTCAGGAGTTCAGCGTAAAAAATGTTGATGGAATTCCCACCTCAGTCCCGCTTGTATTGAGCGAAGGCAACGTGTATGAAATGATACATTTAGAAGAAAGCCCTCCCTAAGAGCCCTGCACACTTAGCTGCCTACTTCAGATTTGACACTTGACGAAAATGTCCGTAAAGTCTTTGAGGGCCGTTTTCTGTATTGGGAATTTCACTAAGTTAATATTTAAGTATCGTTCTGTCACGCTCTTTCGAAGTCGAAGCGCCCGTGGTCTAGTCGGGCCGAGTGATTGGAATCAATCACTTGTGCTGGCGGGCAGGCGGGCAGGCGGGCAGGCGGGCAGGCGGGCAGGCGGGCAGGCGGGCAGGCGGGCAGGCGGGCAGGCGGGCAGGCGGGCAGGCGGGCAGGCGGGCAGGCGGGCAGGCGGGCAGGCGGGCAGGCGGGCAGGCGGGCATGCGGGCAGGCGGGTAGGTCGGTCGCAACTCAGCATGTGTCGTAGAACGCTGATATTCTGTCGCGGCCATACTGCGGTTAGTCGTGTTTGTTGAAAAAAAGAAGTAAAGAATTTTTAATTTGGAAGATGGGTGCCCAATTAACTCGAGTGCAAAATGTGTCTGTGTGTGTAGAGGTGTAGTGTAATGTCTGTAAAGTCAGTGAGTTGTGCAAAATATAACTGTGTACCGGTGTGTTAACAAACTTATTAAATATATATCGAAGGGAAGTGCCTCACGGTCGGTGTTTTGCCCGTGAAATGTGCGGCACAGCTGAGAGCTATCTACCCACTAAGATGCAATAAGGTCTGAGGAACCAGCACGGCTTAAAGGTACGCATACGACAGTACTATTTTTAGATATTTGCGCCTGCAACAGATGTGCTTTAAAGTATGTTTATTAATGCCAGGATGCCAGCTTTTTCTGAGCCAATTTTTTTAAATCGCTCCAGCCGTTTAGACGTGAAGAAGTAACAAACAAACACACTCACAATCTTTCGCCTTTATAATATTAGAGTGATGTTGTGTGATATAATATATAACTTTGTACCACCACATAATCCGTTTACATGAATCTTGTTGCTATGGAAACGCAATAACGAAAAATCTTAGAGTTTGGGTTGGTAAAAGCATAAGCTTTACAATAAGGTAATAATAAAATATCATCCTACGGAAACTCATTAGCAGAAGAACACATGAAGTAGGTATCTTATGTCTCAATTCAGATCTTTATCCGTCTGTACACCAAGTTTCATGTAAAACCGTTCGGCCGCTATTGCGTGATTGCGTAACAAACATCCAAACGTGTTCACAAACTTTGACGTTTATAATATTTGGATTCTAATGACAGGTACTAAAAAACGGGTAAGCACAAGTACGGTACCATCGATGCCCGAGTTATACTCGCTAGTTGTGACTATGTAAGTAAAAAATGTTACATTCATTAAATAATAAATAAATAGTCACGGACATATTACACAGATCTCGTTAGCCCTATACTAAGTACAACTAAATGACTTATGTTATAGGTGCTAACTCAACGATAAATTTAATACAATAAATACAGAACCAGAGACAAACTAGAAAATTTCATTTCCAAGTTTGACCCGGCTGGGGATCGAACCAGAGACCTTCCGTTTTTTTATTATTATTAATACTTTATTGCACCATAAAACTGTACAATGCGGCGAACTTAATGCCATAAGCATTACAGTCAGCGTGCTAAACAGCTGCGCCACCGATGCCGACCGAGACCAAGGAATTTGATCTATGTAGTTATTCAAGCTTTTAACTTGTTGCTGAGTAACACTTTATCATCATTATCAACCCCTTATATCCCCACCGAGGGGCACGGTCCCTACCCTAAGGAAGTTATTGGCCATATTCCACTACGGGGGCCAGTGGCTGGTCTTACTGTCAGAGTTTTTCAAGCCTCAAGCCACCCTAGGGCCTCTGATTTGGCTTAAAGACTGCCGTCTATCTATGGCAACCGGCACCAACTACTTAAAGTGCCTTGCGAGCATGGAACCGCTCGGAAAAATGCCACTAGCGTTAGTCATAGACGGTGGCCCATCCATGCACTGAGCACATGTTTTAAAAACCTATTTAGAGGCTAATAATTCCACCCATGCCGGGATTCGAACCCTCGACCTCTGGCTATCCGCTCTTCCAAACTGAGTTAATGGGCGACTCACCGGCATCAGTGAAATTTCGAACCTTTTTACAATACTCTCTGTATTACGTACAGGCAGCGACATCTGGCTGAAGTAATTTGCATCACTTGCAGCCCCGAGTACCTACTTTGCAGTTAGGTTTTTACATCGGAATGATATCGCTGTACCCACAAGACAAACCTTCGTGATCGCTAAAGATCACTCAGACAGCCGGGGCTACGCAGAAAACTCGACCCGAAACAAAAAACTTGACAGCCTCGAAACATTGTTGCGAGGTCCTCTTCATTGTACAGTGCCCCTAACCCGATGTCCCTTTTAATGTACGTTTTATATCCCAGCGGCGACCCTCCGCGCAAAAAGTCACATTATCGCATCAGCGACGCCTCCATGTATTAGAGCCGGCGGTCTTACCGCCACTTCCACGGTTGGCTTTATGGTTTGAAGGTCCTTTTTCGGTGCTTATGTGGACACATGAGATTTTTTAAGGTGGTTCCGGGTGCTATGTAGCGCCACCAATGGAATAAAAATCATATTATAATACGTTTTTACCTAAAAGTAAGCATGAGAAATCTTAAAACATGTGACAACTATTTTTAGAACCTGCAGTCTTGAACCTAGGTTCAACAATCTTGGACTATGATTGATTTCCGTCAAAAACGGCCGTTTTCAGTAGACATCAATTAAAGCCCTAGGATATTAATATTACATTCTAGGTTTTATGTTCTAAAAATAATTATCACGGATATTAGGATTTTTGATAACCTGTATTACGTACAGGCAGTGACAGATACAGAGAATGTTGTAATGAGGTTCGAAATTTCACTGATGCCGGTGAGTCGCCCATTAGCTCAGTTGGTAAGAGCGCTGGCACGGATAGCCAGAGGTCGCGGGTTCGAATCCCGGCATGGGTGGAATTTTTAGCCTCTAAATGGGTTTTTGATAACCTATTTAGAGGCTAAATAGCATTTTATAAAATTTGTCCTTAGCACGGGTTAGTGCATTAAAAAGAAAAATTGTATAAGGATTTTAGATGTTTACATTTTGAAAAAAAAAAAACATATTTAAAACAAGTTATGCATTTTTCAACTCAGTTGCTCATAAAGTGGCTCTATGGTCACCGCAATTAGGCACAAAATGACACCCATAATCAAATTGTGACTTTTTCATTGCTATAACTCACTAGTTAGTTATAATATTTATTTTATTGGTTGAGTTGATTTGTTCTTAAAAAAGTCTTTATTAAAAAAAAAGATCGTGTTCAATAGAACAAATAAACAAATGTTTCTATTGCTTGCTAAGTTCATGCTACTTCTTATTTAAATAGATAATTTTAACTCATACGTCTTTAATAAATAAAACTTTCACTCAAATATAACTTTTGTTTTCTCTGTAATAAAAGAAAACTTTAAATTCCCTATTTTGTACGCGGCAGAATAGGCGCAAATCCTATGCGCCGAAAATAAAAAAATCTCATTCCTTTAGTCTGTGGCGGATCGCAATGCGCGCGCATAGCTAAACTGATTAATTTTTCCCGCCATAGCGAAACATTTTTCACAACTCGCTTTCACTATTGAAAATGAGTTTGTATTGTTATTTTATTCACAAGTGTGTTGAAAAACGTCGTATGATACACGTGTGTATTGATGATTACCGCCCTTGGCTCTCTCAATGGCGCCTCGGCGGTAAACACCAATGTTACACAATAGTACAGTGCTACACAAGAAATAAGTCTAGCGGATGTATCTGCGCAGATGACCAAGTTTTGGATGTGCGGCAAGTTGATCGACCAATCAGATAGTTTCATTTTATGGCAGGCCGCGCGCCTTTGTTGCTATTGGTTGATTCAACGTCATCGATGCAGGTGACTATTAGTTCGGCAATATTAGCGTGAGCGAAATAGGTAGCGCTACTGCGCCAATCAATTCTGCACCTTAACCGTATCGGTTAAAGATCATGTTGAATGTACTTATAGCTTCGGGTAATTTCGTTACACTTCTGCCTAGTCTGCGCGAACGTAGATTCCCGAAGGGACTTTTATGATGTGTAGTACTGTACCAAAATGTACTATTATTCGATTGGTAGCGCTAGTTAGCGCTCCTAAGCACCTAAAGAATTCTTCTTTGAATGATCGTTTTCGGTGTTTAATACATGAGATTTTTTTTTATTTAGATGATCACACTGCATCGCCCTGCTTATGGCATTTTTTTTTGTTAAAGTAAAAAATATATATTCACTATATAAACAAAATGTTTCCTTAATGAACGTTAAAGTTGTTAGTTTCACAATTAATAGACCGTGTGGAGAACAAACTAACAGAAGAAACTCCACTAATATTAAAAAAAATATATATACATTTAATTTACGGACAAACATGCTCCAGTGTTTCGTAAGTGGCAATAAATAACTTAGCCTATGGTTAGTATTTAACATGTAACTGTAGGAATTACATAACAGACTTAAAAAATAACAGTACAGTGCAAGTGGCGGCCTTATTACTAAAACTCATTTCTTCCAGACAACCTTTGACGGAGAAAAAAAGGGCAACTGAAAGACGGGTAGTCGGCTGGCTCAGTGAGTTGGTTATAATCTTTTTTTTTAATGCACTAACCCGTGCTAAGGACAATTTCAAAAACCTATTTAGAGGCTAAAAAGTCAGTGACTTGGTTTAATTTAATTAACAGAGTTTTCGACTTAAAAATTATTACTCACGAATGAGTTGAACACTAGTTATGCGCCATTTTGTTTTCAAAACTTGCAATTATCTTTCTATATCGTATTAGAACCTCCTCTTATAAAAACGTCGAACAAATCGCACCCTCAGAACGAAAGAGGCCTTAGTCAAAAAATAGTGAAATTGAGTTACAATCATAGAGTCATAAAAAGTTATGCCGTGGACGGAAGATTCGCTATGCTCTTATTTTACAATAAGTGCCTTTGTTTTACTATTAATCGTATAGATCATACCTTTTTATGTCTCTCTATGATTGTTAGATACTCAATTTTTTGAGTATTTAAACTATTTTTTGACTTAGGCCTCTTTCGTTCTGAGGGTGCGAAATTTTATTCTAAGTCCCTGTGTTGTCTAGCCGCTCGCTACATAATGTCGTTTTAAAGGAACACTGTGTGGAGTATCAGACGCTTCTAGTGGCGACACGCCTTCCTGAGTAGTTCTGTGAAAAATCACCGGCCCGTGAGAGACAAACTAAGCAGCATTATAAGCAACGTACATGCCAGAGTGACTCGATAGGCCGTTACCAGCATGAAATCAACTCAGGGTTACTAAGGCCTGAGATTTCCGCTCTCAGCCTCATAGTTGGGGTCATTAGACGTAGACAGCGGCGAGCAAGGAAACATTTTAATATAATTTAATATAATCACTAATTTAATACAATCATAAGTAAAATATTGTCATGCATAAGTATTCTTACTTACTCGTTTGTTCACGTAAGTAAAAGTAAGTGTAAGCGGAGTGGAATGATTGTCAAATTCATCTTTAATATCAATCAACCTCTGGAAGTACTACAATTTTATGTAGAAGATTTTTAGCTTCCAGATCTTATTTCAGGCTCGCCTATACATAAGTATTATTGGAATACGCAGCTTTATCAAGCCTACAATTGACTGGTTATTCAATCAACGTTTTCCTAGTGGCCATTTTCCATCGTTTATCGTCAATGGGTAGCGGTTCTGGCGACAGATTTGTGCAATGGTGTGATGGAGCATCTGGTTTTGTACCCTTGTGTACCTTTCAACGGCCAAGTCACACAACATTAACATAATAATAAAGAAATCGCAGTAAGGAACCTTAGACTTGGCACCACTTTCTCTAGATTTCATTACTTTCCAGAGATAAACGAGCAGCTCCATCGAGACTTGGCTAGTTTTTACAGAATGTTTTTGGTGAGATTAGAGTACACTATTTTTATTTTTAATGCACTAACCCGTGCTAAGGAACAAATTTAAAAACCTATTTAGAGGCTAAAAATTTCACCCATGCCGGGACTCGAACCCGCAACCTCTGGCTATACGTACCAGCGCTCTACCAATTGAGCCAATGGGCGACTCACGGCATCAGTGAAATTTCGAACCTCTTTTTACAATATTCTCTGTATCTGTCACTGCCTGTACGTAATACAGGTTATCAAAAATCCTAATATCCGTTATAATTATTTTTAGAACATAAAGCCTAGAATGTAATATTAACCGACTACCTACTTTGCAGTTAGGTTTAACATCGGAACGATATCACTGTACCCACATGATTACACTATTTTTATTTTTAATGCACTAACCCGTGCTAAGGAAAAAATTTAAAAACCTATTTAGAGGCTAAAATTAAAGAGATTAGAGTATTACAGTACCATATCACGTATAGAATACAGAGTTTATGAGTGGTTTGAAAGCCATAGCAAAATGAAAGTGCCTTAATAAAAGCTATCAAATACACCATTTATTTGTTTAAAAAAAGTATGATATATGATATCACTGCTGGGGCACGGGTCTCTTCCTGCATCGCAGGAGGTTCAGGCTATACTCCACCACGGGAGTCAAGTCCGGCTTTCTGGAAGATTGTAAGACAGTGGTGGAACTTAATGTCAGAAGTTATCAAGCCGCCCATAAGGCCTCCGACATGGCTTAACAATTGCCATTACATGACATCCGGCACAATTTGCAGTGTCTTGCAAAGCACGTAAAGTACTTTGGAAAAAATCTCGACGTTAACTCGATTCTATGAGATGCATTAGTAGCCAGCCAGGTGTGTGCGTGACACGGGTTATTGCTCTGTTAGACGTAGAGGCTGTACTAATTGCAACAAAGCAAATTGTTTGAAACAAGTTTTCTCAACTCGTAATAAAATTTCTGAACTATTTTTTTAGTTCGCGACTATTCTAAAAATAATAATCTAAATACATTGCGAGAGAGTTCCGTAGAAGGGTAGAAAGGTGGGTTATTTTTGTCGCTTTATAGAACTAACAACTTAATAAAGGTAATTTTCAATGGAATTAGTACGGAGTTTTTCTTTGATAATTAAGTTGGTCGCCTACTACTCGTTAACTTGCAAAACCAATTACACTATTTTTATTTTTAATGCACTAACCCGTGCTAAGGAACAAATTTAAAAACCTATTTAGAGGCTAAAAATTTTCACCCATGCCGGGATTCGAACCCGCAACCTCTGGCTATCCGTACCAGCGCTCTACCAATTGAGCCAATGGGCGACTCACGGCATCAGTGAAATTTTGAACCTCTTTACAATATTCTCTGTATTACGTACAGGCAGCGACATCTGACTTAAGCAAATTGCATTACTTACAGCCCCAACTACCTACTTTGCAGTTAGGTTTAACATCGGAACGATATCACTGTACCCACATGATTACACTATTTTTATTTTTAATGCACTAACCCGTGCTAAGGAACAAATTTAAAAACCTATTTAGAGGCTAAAAATTTCACCCATGCCGGGATTCGAACCCGCAACCTCTGGCTATCCGTACCAGCGCTCTACCAATTGAGCCAATGGGCGACTCACGGCATCAGTGAAATTTCGAACCTCTTTACAATATTCTCTGTATTACGTACAGGCAGCGACATCTGACTTAAGCAAATGTTGCGGGTTCGAATCCCGGCATGGGTGAAATTTTTAGCCTCTAAATAGGTTTTTAAATTTGCAAAACCAACTTAGAGTAATGGGAAGTAATGGTTTTGTTTCATGATTGTTACACGTTTCTACAATCAACCGGAGAAGCTACTTTAACAAATAATTGCGCTTTAAAGCTTATTCGCAAGTTTATCTTATATGTTCCCTAAATCGAAGAACAGTTTTGCTACATTTGCAATATTTTCAAACGACAATCAAGCGGTACTCCACAATATGGTGATGGCGAAAAAACAGGTTTGTCAGCTTGATTGATTTTTATATCTACGATTAACAGAATAAAAAGGAAGGGTAGAAAAAAAAATTGTTCAGGAGAGTAACTTGAAGATTGAAATTTCAAACAAATGGACGCATTTTTATAATGTTTTGATTACCTTCAAAACTCATTTTTGGCCAAAATGACGCTTATGCCCTATTACCTTTTAATCGTCGGTATCTGTGCCAAATTTCAGCTTTCTAGTACTTGTCGTCTCTGTGCTATGCAGCGGACAGACGGAATAACGGAGAGACATTGCCTAAAGACGTTCATGCAGTTTTCATTTGTCAAAAGAGAAGTTGAAAGTCTATGTCATGGAAGTCTTTGTTTGTACAAGAATATATAATAATAAGTAAACATAACATAACCTCACTGGGTAGGATGCCACTTGCACGATGCTGACAGAACTGTTTGTTTGTTGAACTGTCCATTAGTCGTTGCATGCACGCACGCTGGTTCTGGGTACTTTTTATCTTCTCCTTTGCTATTTAATACATCCTCTATTTGGTTGAAGCGTGTATAACAATAAATGCAGCCTATAAACTCTCCACCGTATGACACAGGCCTTCTCGCAGAAAGAGAGACTAGATTTCAAGATTGCTTCAGTGGAATTATTTATGGCTTGTCCCACCGATGTAGCGACGGTGTCGCGACGTTTATTAAACCCACCGAGGCGGTTGCGGGACAAAACTGAGTTTAAGGACCGAGCCCTTAAGTACATCTGTGAGCATTCCCTTAGCGACTTAATTAAAAATACCTCGCGGGAGGCCGCGCACAGAATTGGAAGGGGTGAAGGACTGATTTTAGTATCGCTAAGAAGCAGTGAGTGAGTGAGTGAGTGAGTGAGTGAGTGAGTGAGTGAGTGAGTGAGTGAGTGAGTGAGTGAGTGAGTGAGTGAGTGAGTGAGTGAGTGAGTGAGTGAGTGAGTGAGTGAGTGAACGAACGAACGAACGAACGAACGAACGAACGAACGAACGAACGAACGAACGAACGAACGAACGAACGAACGAACGAACGAACGAACGAACGAACGAACGAACGAACGAACGAACGAACGAACGAACGAACGAACGAACGAACGAACGAACGAACGAACGAACGAACGAACGAACGAACGAACGAACGAACGAACGAACGAACGAACGAACAAACGAACGAACGAATTAATTAATTAATTGACGAATGAATGAATTGATGTATGAACGAATGAATGAGAACAAAATTGGTATTATTGATGTATGGTATTGCCACTCGAAATTGGATTGGTGTATGATGTTGTTATTACAAATTAGCAGATTTTAGTAACTTTGAAAATAAACAAAGTCGTAGGTATGGAACTGGGAATGGAACCTACGTCTTATTAAATTCAACAGACAGTATCTACGATAATGAATTGATTTCGTTCTTATTGTTTTACTCCTTGTTGTTATTATTTTTTTATTATGACAAAAATGGGATAATTACTACCCAAAACATCAGTTACTTATTCTGCTGACTCAGCGACTGATCCAGAACCTGACCAATCTTTTTAGCGTCATGGCCACTCATTACATTAGTCGTTGCCCGCACACATAACGGGTACTTTTTATTTTGCCCTTTGTTAATGCATAATCAGTGATTTGGCCTAACAATTTTCAGGGAAAGCCGATTCGATTGATATCAACACTTGTATGTCCCCACTGTTGGGGTACAAGTCTCTTCCTGCATCACAGGAAGCTTAGGCCATACACCACCACGGCGGCCAAGTCCGGTTTGGTTGGAGGATTGTTTCTATTTTTATTTATTGAAAGAAAACAAACAATTGTACAAGATAGTAACTTCTGACAGTGAGGCTCGCTAGTTTCTTAATATCCTCTACCAAGCCGACTTGGTTCCCGTGGTGGAGTATGGCCTAACCTTCCTGCGATGCATGAAAAAACGCATGCCCCTGCAGTGGGAAGATACTAAGGGTTGGTATCGATCGATCGAGATATTTGAATAGGTACTTTAGTTCGGGTTTCATCACGATATTTTCCTTCACAGTAAGTAAGTGGCATACGAAAAACAATGAGGATGTAAAACACAACGGGGTTGTAACTAAAGCGGAAGACGAATTTGAGCGATTTTGGGACAATACTACTGCGAGGTATATTTTGTTACAAAAAAACTGTAGAGTCTATTCCGCAGACTTTTCGTGCATTACAACTTTGTGGCGAAAGGCTCGAGAGATCAGAATAAACTTTGAATTAGTGGAGTCTGCATATTTTCAAAAGCCGATTGTTATGGAATTTCTTTATTGAGTGTTCTTAATTATGAAAAGCCGAACAGCCTCTTGAATCTCTGAATACATTATAATCGACTTATGTGAGGCAATATGAATAGCTGTGATAACATAACATTTACATACAGGCACATACATCGCTTTTGGCCCCACACTAGGACATACCTCACATACCTTAGCACTTATGTATGTCAGTCATAGCGCTTTGCGTCCGTCGCGACGATTAAAAAAATGGTTTGACACTTTTTGAGTGACTAAAAAGTCCGTATCGAGAGCGGCAGGCTCTCGGGTCGGTTGTACTGCTATAGGAGAAATCTTGTTTTTGTGAACTGAATAAATTTCTATTATTAGCGAATAAAGTGAGCTGGCAGGACAACCTAGACTCTGAAATCTTATGTGTTTCGAATCGGCACGCGCTCCAGGTGAAGAAAAACGGAAGCATGAGATTTCCCGAGTAGAGGGGAGTGGCCTACTATTTTGTGTGGAAAAGCAATGCCCTAAACGATGCCCAGGAAACCAGAACTAGCCAATCCACTAACAATCGAAGATCCTTGGCCCATAAATAGTTAAATTTGCAAATGAAGGATCAAAAAGATCGTGAGGAAATCCGAGTGTCTGGCATTCCTTGGCGTTTGAGATAATTATTATTATTTAATAATTATATTATTATTATTATTATTATTATTATTATTATTATTATTATTATTATTATTATTATTATTATTATTATTATTATTATTATTATTATTATTATTATTATTATTATTATTATTATTATTATTATTATTATTATTATTATTATTATTATTATTATTATTATTATTATTATTATTATTATTATAATACCATGATGTATCAAGATTGTTTACATATTTTTAAGTACATAAACAAATGGACTATAGTACTACAATCAGATTTTATTTTACTTGGAACAAACACCAACCAGTACAATATTACATTGGTGATTAAACTGAACACTTAACGAATTATGATGGAAGATGGAAGCCCCTTTGTCGCCAAATATTTAAGTTGGGAACTCTCCAGTACCTTCGCATTTCGCCTGATAAAGGAGTGCCGCCAAATTGAAAAATAATCCTTAATTTCTTTGCACGTAATCCGTGGACAAGGAAATTGAGTGAGACTAATTGAAACGTCACTCGGTGAGTTACGCGAAGACGCGGTCGCGAAAGCTCTACTGATTTTGTATTTCTTACTTATTCGCGATACTTAGTTATACATTAAACTACTCTAATCTCGATTATTTACTAGGTAAAACGTAATTACCTTATTTCCCGACGTTTCAGCAGCGTTACAGTTGCTGTGGTCACGGGTAGACTAAAGTGGCTGCACTGGCCACTTCAGTCTACCCGTGACCAATTATTATTGCGGGTAGCATTGGCCAATTATTGTGGGTAGCATTTTCTTCCAGCTTACCAAGGGTTGTGTGAAAGTATAGTTATAGGTATTCACATAATGAAACTGAAGAAAACGGGCATCTTAATCGTGAAGTCGTGGTTCGAACCCTGGCGAATGTGCTTAATTATCACGCGTGCCCACCGTGGATAGGCAATTTCAACGGCTGATATTTATGAACACTTCAGACACTCGGGTTTGCTTACGATGTTTTCATTCATAGTGAGTAAGGCTGAGTTTAAAGATAGCGATAGCGAGTGGTGTTGCTATTATAATTTCACAAATGGACGCAACTTGCAAAACAAAGTATCATATTCATATATTTTGTTTATTGTTATCATGTGTATATCCATATCCATAAATATTATTAGGGTAGTATAAAAATAGACTAGGTCTTAGTGGTTTTAAGGGTTCCGTAAATTAAATCGCGGAACCTTACTTTACTTTAACTTGCTTTGTTTGGTTTTTATTATTTTAATCTGGTGTTTCTCTTGGCTGTTATTCTTTATTTCCTTCTAGTCCTCGAAATCCCAAAACTCGGAATCCAAAAGTCCGTTTCACTGGTTTCCTTCTCACAGGGTATCCTAGCGAGGGGACCAGGGTTGCACCTACCGATTACGGGTTGAACTTAGTAGGCCACTAACTCAAGGAATCTTCTTCTTGTATTTCCAGTTTCTCGTACATAATAAAAGGCAAATAAATGAATAAATAAAAAAAGTCATTGGTAGGTGCCGGGGTCGGAACTCACGACCTACCGATTGGAAGCCGGCGTTCTACCCCACTGGCAACTAGTACTTTGAAATCTTTCTGGTGAAATGCCTATTCGAAACGCATAAAGTCGCACTGAAAGAGCTTTATTATTTTCTAACTATCAACAAGCCCCAACTTGAGACTAAGCTAACATCAACATTGCTACTTGCGTTTTGAAAATCTCATCGGATTAAATTGCTTTTAAGTCTGTTTTACTTTTGGGCGGTCGGAGGGCTTATTACTTAGTTGTATTTTGTTTACATTTGTTACAAAATATTAATAAAATGAAAAGGTTTTCTTCAAAGTAGCGCAGATACTGCGGCTCAATGAACGTTACAAGTCAAATTAGGTGTCCATTTCAAAATCTGGATCATTTTGGAGAAAAAATTGACAAAAAAACTCCAACCTTCGTCTTTTCAAATTCCTTAATTAACAGAATTTACACAGATTCTACAAAACTCGTGCATTTTACATGCTTGAATTCCAGACATCATTGTCATCTAAATAGACCTTAATATTATAGTAGCTCTTTTGGCACAAAGTGTACTTTACACATTTTTTGAACCGCGCTTCACTCAAACTTAATATATCTTCAGATAATTTGATAGGAGATTTAGATACACTCGGTATCAATCAAGAGAAACTTTAGCAATTACGTTTGCTGATCAACATCGCATCAAGTGTACTGTAGTCGGGTTCCTAAGCCCAAGCTATTAGCCATCTAATATAAATAAGAATAGGTACCTACATCACCAGCAAACCATAATCCCACAATGAAGTTTCACAATTTTATTCTGAAACTACAACAAAAGTGAATAGAATAGCTAAGAGTAAATTATTAATTAATCCTTACCAATATTACAATTGTGAATGTGTGATTGTTTTTTACCCGACTGTGGTGAAGCCCAAAAGGAAGGGTAATATGTTTGGGTATGTGTGTGTGTATGCATGTATGTATGTATGTATGTATGTATGTATGTATGTATGTATGTATGTATGTATGTATGTATGTATGTATGTATGTATGTATGTATGTATGTATGTATGTATGTATGTATGTATGTATGTATGTATGTATGTATGTATGTATGTATGTATGTATGTATGTATGTATGTATGTATGTATGTATGTATGTATGTATGTATGTATGTATGTATGTATGTATGTATGTATGTATGTATGTATGTATGTATGTATGTATGTATGTATGTATGTATGTATGTATGTATGTATGTATGTATGTCTTCGCGGCTTTAACATTGTGCGGTCTTAAGTTAGTCAAAAACCCTCAATGTGCGGTCGGACCTCATTGTGCGGACGTCCGCACAATATTTTGAGGAAGCTTCAAATATAGCTATCGAATTCTCGCGTTCTGATTGTTCGACTGGCGAAGTATGAGCAAATTTTCGGGGAGGACCTCATATTCGGTATTTTTGTCGAGTTGAGTTAACACAAACCAAAAAATAGTTCAGGTGTGTACCACCACGTGGCGCCACCAGTCCCCAATGTGTATATAAGCACAAAATGTGATAAAATGCGGACCTGTAAAAAGGACCGCACTTTATAAGAGAAATTAGACTCATTAGAACCACCACGTGGCGCCTCCAGTTCCCATTGTGTGTATAAGCACAAAATGAGTACCTGTAAAAAGGACCGCACTTTATACGAGAAATTAGACTCATGCTAAGTATGTATGTTCAATAATAGAGAGCATCACAGAGTTAAAGCACTTATCAGTGCCACTATAGCAAAGACAAAACACATCGTAGGTACTATACATTGCGTTACGCAAAGATCCTGTTATCATTGAAGGGCTTAGGTTAGGTTGGGTTTGCATGGTTCTTAAGATTATTAGGTTTGTAGGTTAATAATAATAATATTGGCTTTTTTGCATCTACTGAATGAGATTATTTATACAGCGTCCAGTGGTATCTTCACTCACACTAGATGGGTGAAGGGACCACTCCGACGCTAACAGTGAAGGAAAACATCGTAAGGAAACCCGCGGCATAGTTGACTCCGCACGTATTGACTAGTCTTTCCTGTGGGCTAGGCCGACTAAGCTGTCAGGATGGTATATGTGCTGGGCAAGCCTACACCATCTATAGAACCATGTCCCAGGCACTACAGCGTCGGAGGGTTAATAACAAATAATAGTAAAAAAACAAGAAAACATTGTTCCAACCAAATCACTGCTCTAGATCCTTTGTTAGGACCCTTTCGGATTTTTTAATGACATTTTAAAAATATTTTTTTACATCTGTCCAAGTTCTTCTGTTCAGGTCAGTTCTTGGCTTAGGCATTACTCACACTTTTTCTTGTTGGGTATTTTCTTCCTTAGCCAGTTAAGATCTTATTCAGGTATACACATTCTGTGAAAATTTCAAGTGTCTACCTATTACGGTTCAAAAGATAGATCTCTGTGATAGAATAGAACTTTTATTCTTAAAAAATCGTCGCAATTATATTTAAAGATAAGGTTAAACAGACAGCGAAGTATTGTCAAGTAATAGGGTCTCGATTTGCACCCATTGGGTACGACACCCTAAAACGAGAGGAGACAAGAATCGTCGTAGTCTAGAGTAGTCATCACGAGTCGTGAACCAATGACCTTGAGTGCGGACGGATCCTTGGAAGAAGGTGAAATGTTTCTAAAACTTATGACATCATTATGTGGAAGGAAGTATTCAAAGAGCTGATATAAATAGAACTAAATCTTCAGGGTCAGAGGTCAGGATAGGAGTGCCACAGGATCGATTTTGGGGCCGTTTCTTTTCCTCGTATATGTAAATGATTTTCCTTTCATGGTTCAAAATATGTCAGAGATAGTATTATTTGCAGATGACACGTCACTTATTTTCAAAATAAAAAGACAAGAGAATGATCTTGCCAGTACAAATAATTCTCTCCCTCAGGTACTAAACTGGTTTAAGTCTAATAACTTATTGTTAAATTAAAAAAAAAAAAAACAATATGTATAAAGTTCACTCTACCAATGTCAAAGTAGTTGACAGCAAAGTTATATTGGGAAAGGACAAACTAGACTTTGTCAAAGAAACTGTATTTCTAGGTATCACAATTGATGCAAAGCTTCAATGGGGTCCTCAAATAAAATTGGCAAATAAGCTTTGCTCTGCAGCATATGCTGTTAAAAGAATTAGGGAACGCGGCGCAGCGGAACAAGCAATCGCGCGTGGCTTTTTAAAATTTTTACAGATTAAGATAGTTTGAAAACGCATTCACAAAGGAATATTATGAGGACTGCAGGTTAATGTGACTACCTAAATACTAGAAAAGGGAGAGGTGATTACTCAATCACCTCTCCCTTTTCTAGTATTTAGGTAGGTACCTAATTAATGCGTCTTCGCAATTTTTTAATACGCACTAAGTCACATTAACCTGCAGTCCTCATAATATTCCTTCGTGAATGCGTTGTTGCATACTCATGCAACAACATCAAAATGCGGTCCGTGTGTAACTTCTCTCAAACGGCACTAAAGTGGGGACAGGTGTAAATGCATTTGTACTCAGCATAAAATGCGGTCGGTGTGTAACTTCTCTCAAACGGCACTAAAGTGGGGACAGTGTGTAAATGCATTTGTACTTAGCATAAAATGCGGTCGGTGTGTAACTTCTCTCAAACGGCACTAAAGTGGGGACAGTGTGTAAATGCGTTTGTATTTTGCATAAAATGCGGTCGGTGTGTTTTTTCGCACGCGTATGTTCGAAAGTGCGGTCCGACCGCATAATAAATTGGGACCGCACAAGCCCGATTTTTGACACAAATTATGAAGGGCTCTATCTCTGTCTCAGTCGTGTGTATGGAAACTTCAAATAAAAGTTCATGCCAGAACGAGATAGCTCCAGATTGTAGACAGATTTACACACTGCTAAGTCAACGGGAAAGGTAGGACCGCATAATGGGGAATTCTGACAAGGTCCTCACAATATATGAGCCGCGAACAAGGGTGTATGTATGTATGTATGTATGTATGTATGTATGTATGTATGTATGTAATTATGTATATACTCTCTCTTTCTGACACGCTGCATTATAAGTAGGTACCTACTTTAAAGAAATATAAAAATAATTAAATCATCAAAGTGTTACGCAAACTAAAACTAATCCTTTTATATTACTATTCAAACAAACAGAATTAACAACCACAATTTAAAATTAACAACAGTTTTAAAAGTCAGTAATAATATTATTTTTTATTGCTCATTTGAATTTCGTTTTTTTTTGGGGACTTTTCAAACCTGCAAAAAGGTTTTTAGGATTAAGTCCTTGCAACTTCGCTAAAACTAAATTTTAAAGCACGTCCCCGTTGCTCCTTAATCCCTACCAACCACGTATTAGGTACCGAAAGCTTCTCCCAAAACCCTCTAACCGATATATTTATCCAACAAACCTGCAAGGCAAAGCCGTAACAACAGCCATCACGATCTACAACTCTGGTTCTCGCTCTGGTTCTCGGCTTCCCGTACTGACAGTATGGAATGCAAGGTCACCGGTGGATCTTATCTGGATGAGCACCGTAGTACTACGCCGTAGTAAGACTTCTAAGCGTGGGCGTAGCACGCTACGCGAGGGCAATGACCGTGCGTAGTTACTATTATAACTAGTATTACACATTTTGGTATTAAAATAATGTTAACGGGGACGATTAAGTTTAGTGTAATGTAAGTTTACGTTGAAAACTCTGTTAAGATAAAATCTGTTTTGGAAAGAATAAATGTGGAGTTTTTTTCTTAGTTTCTTCTCCAAATAATCTTTTAATTGTGAAACTAACAGCTTTGACGTTCATCAAGTAAAAAAAATGTTTTTATAGTGAATAAAATTATTTTGTTTTTGACTTTGACTTTGTATAGGATGCAGAATTAATAATTCACAGCAAATATCAACCCTTGTATCAATAACATCAACCCCACTGCTGGGACACGGGTCTCTTGCTGAATCGCAGAAAGGCTTGGCCATACTCTACCACGGGGGCCAAGCCCGGGTAAGACAGTGGCGGGCCTTACTGGCAAAAGTTATCAAGCCCTTTGACATGGCGTAAGAGCTGCCATTACATGACAGCCGGCACCAACGGCTTAGCGAGCCTTGTGAAGCACGGAAGCGCTCTGAAAAATGGCGCCAGCGGTAGTCACGGGATCCTGCACCTGATACGCCTGTTGTTGCTTAACTCAAGTGATTGATTCCAATCACTCGGTTCGTCTAGGCCACGAGCGCTTCTCATTCTGTTCGTATATATAATTATTTATTTACACCTCTATACCGGAGGGGTAGGCGGATATAAGGGTTTATCACTTGCTACAATTCTGATAAACCTGACAAAGAAAACTGGCCAAGTGCGTGTCGGGCCGCACGCATTGTAGGGTTCCGTAGAAAGTATGGGTAATATTTGTATGCCTAGAAAGGGCAAAACATGCAGAACCTTCTTAAACTCATGTTTGACAAATAAATATCTTTACCTGCTTTACAGTACTAACAACGTCATGAAAGTCTGGAATTAAGGTAATTACGTTTTAATAAATAATCGCGATTTGACTCGTTTAGTATATAACTATGTATGGGCATCGCGAGCCATTAAGAAATACAACATCGTGAAAGTAATTATTGATAGATTTTGTACGAAGCTTTCCTTTTAAAAGTTTGTCGGCGAGTAACAGTCGAAAGAAAGGATAAAGCCCTTTAACGTGTTAGTTAACTTTTGATATGTTTTACTATCCTGAAAATTTTCACATTTCTATAATAATAATTTAGGCGTAACCACTTGCTTACGGAGAAGGAAAACATCGTGGGGAAACGTGAATGTCTAAATTGTTCAAATATCTCTTGATGTGCTTGAAAACGCCAATACAGGGTGGGCACGCGTGGAATTAAGCCCATACTCTCTCTCTCTCTCTCTTTCTGTCTCTCTTAGTGAAGGCATGTGCCTTGCAGTGGGAAATTTATAGGCTTAAAAAAGGTGTAAGTGACTGACATTTATTCAATTTTTTCCACCGATTTGTCGGCGTGATTAGTATATGTCTATGCCAAACTTCTGCTTTCTCGTACGTGTCTGAGCAGACAGAGAACGACGGTCATACATGGCGAAACTATAAGGGGTCCTTGTAAACTACAGAACCCTGGAAACCAAAACCAATAGTAGTATATATGTCACCGGAAAATAACAAGATCCGCCAGTTTATAAATTTCCTAAGAAAATTATAAACTTTCGTAGGATTGTAAACGAGAGATATATTGTATTATCTTACACCCACATTTTCGAAAATTTATAAACTTGCCAAATTCAAGCGTAAAATAATAAGTAAGCCTTAACGAAACGCCACATGCACTCTGATTGGTTCAATAAGTCACGTGTTCCTGCACCATCTAGAAATATCGTTGATGAAGTATGATGAAGATGAATACGTCATCAATAAGCTCGTATTCATCCATGGGTGTACATAGCCCTCCACCAAGGTAGGTACGTCACTGTTTTCCATCCTCGGGCAGAAGGACATAATATATTTGTCACTTAAACTGTCTAAACTGCACCGTTTAAGAGTTTTGACTCTGACAATATTATACACAGTAAAAAATTCTTCTTCACTTCTATATTCGTTGTTAAAGTCAGGCTATACTAGTCCACTGCTGTGTAAAAGTATGGGTGTGGCTGACTCAAACGACGGCATGATTGAGACTGATTATGATATAATACGACATGCTGGTCATAGCCCTCCCCTCGGGAGCGCCACGTTGTGCTATCATAGGGGTAATGCCCATAATCCCCACGCTGGGCATGCGGGTTGGAATTATTATTTATACATTTATTAATTATTTCTTGTATTCGTTACATTGAAATGTCATTCATATTAATCGACAATTCCCACGTCATCACAGAAGATTGTAGAAATTAGTCTTGAACGACATTGGAAAAAGAAAGATAGATAAATAAAATATTTATTTCCATAAGACACACACATGTACCTATATAAATATATCATCACATATTACATCAAAAAGTAAGAGTACAGAGTAGACATAGACAAAACGTAAGCATACAGAATATAAACATACAAACATACAAATAGAAATATAGAATACAAAATAGAAACATACAAACATAACTCAACCATTTGTGCGGTACGGTAAGTACCTATTGGTGAGATGGGGACGAATGCTGAAAATGTTTCGAAAAAAGACAAGTTGTTTCCAATTAATTTATCAAGGGAATCGAGAAAGAATTTTCCACTCCATTTCTTAAGCCGATTTTACATTTATATTAGCAATGGCTTCTCAAACCAGTAGTTGAAGCGTTGTTTGAAAAATATATCATGACTTCAATAGCCTAGAAACAGGCAGATGAAGACAAAAAAGAAGCATTTTAAAGGTTATTTTTTTCGTACTTTGTTTTTCAATTTTTTGCAAAATTCAGTAATTTACTACATTAATATTAAAAGCACGTCTATTTATTGGACAGTGAATAATCATCTTTAATTTATTACTATTTAAATGTTTTATAAATAATGGTAGTAAGCTGAAGATGCTTGTTTATAGATAAGCAATTTTTTTATTGTATAGCGGAAAGATAGTTATAGAAATATTAGTTACAAAACATACAATTAGCGGCCTTGTTGCTAATGAATATACCCTGCTCGTATGTGCTTTATAAATAAAAAATAAAGTATGTATATAAAGGATTATTTAGATGACAATGATGTCTGGAATTGAAGCTAGTACACTTTCTATGTTCTATAATATGTGTTAACTCTATTAAGTAAGGACTTTGAAAAGACTAAGTTTGTAGTTTCTTGATCCATTTTTTCTCCAAAATGATCTAGATTTTAAATTGGACACCTTGTTTGTGTTAAGTAAAGGACCCAATTAAAAACTAATACTAAAAACTAATGTCTTACAGTCTGTCCGCGTCGACGCCTCTCGATTTGGCCGCCGGCGCCGCCCGGGGTGGGTGCACTGAGGTTTGGGGATCCCTAGACGTCCCCGTCTAACCCCAAGAGCTCTTTCCCCAGAAAGCTACCTGCAGTGCACTTTTACGACACCGCGTTTCACCACAATATATTTGTTCACTATTTTGGGCGATCCGTCGGCGTCGCCCAACAACAAAACTGTTACTATTGGGATCCTTCCCTGAGCTTATCTCACACTTCACACGAAGATACAAGCCCGGCTATCTAATTGCCACACCAATTTGGGCCAACAAACGCTCCACACGCTTTCCAACCAAAAAAACAAGAGGTCAAAGTGTGCACAGACTCATCCGACAACTGTCAACTCTGTCAAGTAGTCTGCGTTCCAAAATCAAACTTCTATTCAAAACAGTTTGAGTTGTAACGTTCATTATGCCGCAGTTTCTGTGCTTCTTTGAATAAAACCTTTGAAAGAGTTTGTTCCTTTCCTATTATTACTATTTATTATACTTTTATACAGGGCCAGCTTATCTCTGTAAGAGATTTCTTCCAGCAAACCAGAGGTTTCTTTCTTCTCCACTACAGAATGGATACGGTTGCAGCTCAGAAATTTAACGCTGAAATAAATTTCTAAAAAGTGTATTAATTTTCGCGATTCCGTACAATATTACCAGACCTCAACGGAAACACGGTGATGAACGCCCATGTCAATCAGTGTGCACTGAATATTCATTCGAATATTTTTTCTCGTAAAAATATCCATATCTATATTAATTGACTCGGTCTCGTTTGAGTCAAACCTTCACTGAAGCGCGAGAGATAGCGGTAGGGGATGCGCCAGGGATGTATCTAGGGACTGAAAATTTTATGGACAACGTAATATGTTTATTTATGTAAGAATCATAGCGATGAAAAATCAACTGTTATACACTAATTGGGAATTACGTCAAAAATTAAGTCCTGTAGAATTTTTGCGGCAAGAGTCTGACAAAATATAACCTAATAAACCTAACTTATAAAATATAATTTTCACGGTCTAAACTCAATAGGTGCAAATAGGTTATTCAAAATCTTATTAGATTTAGTATTTTCTCTAAATTCTTAATTTATTCTGCTAAGTAGACTCGTAAAAATGTATTTTTACGAGATAACTTTATGTTTTGACATCATAATTTGTTTGACCGTGTTGTTTGGCGCTATTTATTGTTGACTAATATAGAACTCTTTTGTGACATATTTTTTATAAAAAGTATCACAGATAATAAATTACCACGATTATTTTTAAGTACTTTCTCCATAGCAGAACAGCTTTATGTCGTTTATCGGAAACCTCTTGGAAATTGTTTTGTTGTTCTTTATTATCGTAATTTATAAAAACCTATTAAGATTCTAAAAATTCCGCCCATACCGGGACTCGACCCCGCGAACTGTGGCTAACCGTGCCAGGGCTCTCCCAACTGAGCTAATGGGTAAGTGCCGGCATCAGCGAAATTTCGAACGTCTTCACAATATTCTCTGTATTATTTACAGACAGCGACATCTGGCTGAAGTAATTTGCATCACTTGCAGCCCCGAGTACCTATTTTGCAGTTTTAAATCGGAATGATATCGCTGTACCCACATGATTATATTCTAAAATTGTCCTCAGCACGGGTTAGTGCAACAAAAAGAATAATATTATTGTAATTATTGGTTTGAAACCGGATAAACTTATTTGACTTTTTGTTACAACCTTGACCTGGTCGGTCTCTTCAAACAAAAACTCAAGTAGGTTTATGCGGGTGCTAATCAATAACGTGTAGTGCTAACGTAAGTTTTAGTTCAAAAATTATTTCTGTATTTATTATGGTTATTAGATAGATAGCAATCAAATAAACGACAAAACTCGACACAGAATAAGATAACGGATTATTAAATTTATATTAAATAAGTAAATAAATATTAACATAGATATGTCGCCGCCAACTGGTTATACTAGATAGATAGAACATTCTTTATTGTGCACAGAAATAACAGTAGTTATATAAAAATATAGTTCAAATGGCGGCCTTACTACTAAAAGCAATTTATTCCAGGCAACCATAGACGTAGACAAGAAAGAAATTAGAGACGGGAGTCGGTGCAAAATAGAAATATTGAATTTAGGAACTATTTTTATTTTTTCTATTAGGTCTACCAACACTTTTTGTATCTTAACATGCGTAACAAGTAACTTAAGTCTAGGCTGAGTCTTGATACAAAAACCAATTAAAGGTAAACACCACATGCGTTACTTTTTATATCTTAAAATAGTATATATAAAAATAAAATAATAATAAAAACAAAAAGGCACGTTATTACACTATTTTTATTTTTAATGCACTAACCCGTGCTAAGGAACAAATTTAAAAACCTATTTAGAGGCTAAAAATTTCACCCATGCCGGGATTCGAACCCGCAACCTCTGGCTATCCGTACCGTTTCGAATCCCGGCATGGGTGAAATTTTTAGCCTCTAAATAGGTTTTTAAAAAGGCACGTATTGTATATGAAGCTTAGGGATCTCCAACCAAGTGGTCGCAAAATATATTCTTTTTTAATTTCCAATCTAATTTCCAATATAATTTTCTGCAAATTATTGCAGAAAAATACGTTTTGCAACCACTGTTGAATTTATTCACTCAGAGCTCCACCAACACGCCTGTTAATTCACAGCTGCAAGCAGCAAGCGGAACTAGCCGTCGAACCAACTGCCTATATATATTTATTTGCATGCATAAGTGGTAAGTACATAAGTGGTTTTGTACCTCTGTGAAAGTTGCAGAAGTTTTATGCTTTTATGCGACTGTTCTAATCTACCGAACCAAAATAAATAAATTTATTATTGTGATGTCCTGAGCTATCAACATAAGACATTAAGTTAAGCAGGTCATTAACCACAATACTTTTATAGAAGTCACGTGAAAAATGTAGTCATCTGTGCTAATGTAGCCCCGAGTCCACCCTGAATACATCCCTGTGCCACATGGTTTCACAACGAATGCTAATCTCGCTTTTGTACCGAAAGGGTTGAGAGGCACGCAAAAAAAGTTCGGATGGTTTTTCAGAGAAGTTTTTCCGACAGTCAACTGAAATGGCGTTTTTAAGCTGTTAATCACTTTATGGAGGTATGGCGGAAGGGTGTACCCGTTTGAACCACGTTGAACCAATTCATAACTTCTAAGTCATCGATATCAACCCCACTGCTGGGGCAGGGGTCTCTTACATCGCAGGAAAGTTAGGCCATTGTCCACCACGGGGGCCAAGTCCGGGTAGGTGGAGGATTGTAAGACAGTGGTGGGCCTTACTGTCAGAAGTTACCATGCCGCCCATAAGGCCTCTGACATGGCTTGAAGACTGTAATAAAAAAGTAACAAACATAGATACGTACAAACTTTCGCCTTTCTAATATTAGTGTATAGTGTGATTTCTTTGCAATTAAAACAACTTCAAATTCACTTTTAGTCTTGTCGGTTATAAATAGGAGTGGGTCGTTGTCCGATTTTTCGACGACGAAACGCAACCGTTTTTTCTGGAACGAAAACAGGTCCTCGAAACGGTCCTCGTTCGCAACTGGTTTCATTGTATGCGAACGAGCAAGGCGCAGAGGACGGTCAAACGAGTGCGAACGAAACGAAATCACGAAACATCGGAAAAAATAAGTTGTTTTACACGATATTCGACTGTATACTCATAAACATAAAGATTACTTTATTGTATCACAGACCAAAACGAACGGAACGAGCAAGGAGTCGACGACGACGTCGCAATGATCTCATTACGTTCTAGGCTCTATTAATATAGCACTAAAGGACATATCCGCGTCAAACAATCTAAGGACTGGTCTCGCGACGAACAAACGCTGGCACTGCTTTAGAGTCGCTGGCACTGCTTTAGAGTCGCTGGCACTGCTTTAGAATGAAACGTAAAACGGTTCTATCGTCGCGGAACACAAAACGGTCTTATAAAACGGTTCGTCTTTGCAACGATCACGCCTAGTTATAAAGGAGGAGTCATAGTAAAAAAAAAGTTAAAAGCAAAAAAATATTTATTTAAAATGACACACTTAAATTACAAAATTTCATGCACAGAATGATTGTTCATGGCTTGATTAATATTTAAGTTTCGATGACAGCCCCCAAACTAGGCAAAGCCTGTACCTTGGGGGCTCTTATTTTCGTTTATCATAATTATATTAATTTAAACAACGACTATTACGAGGGCTGCTACTTATGTATGCGGAATAGAAAAAAATAAACAAATGTATATGGCTAAATATGCTTTTATTGTTTTTCAAAGTACTCTCCACTATGATCGATGCACTTTTGCATTCGATGAAACCAATTTGTAAACACTTTTTCCACTCTGATTGAGGTATCTCCAAAACGTGCTGTTTGAACGCATCTACGGCATCTTCACGGGTCGAAAATCTTTATGACCACGTAATTTATTCTTTACATTTGGGAATAAATAGAAATCATTGGGAGCCAAATCAGGGCTGTACGGTGGATGACCCATCAATTCTATTTTTTGACCATCCAAAAATGTAGTTGTTTCCTGAGATGTATGACAGCTGGCATTGTCATGGTGAAGTATGATTCTGCGTCGCTGGTTGTTTTGGCGTATTTCTTCAAATACTTCCGGCAAACAAATGGTCGTGTACCACTCCGAATTAACCGTTCTGCGATTCTCCAGTGGTATTATAGCCACATGGCCATTAATACCAAAAAAGCAGGCCACCGTTTGCTTTACAGTGCTTTTTGCACGAGCCACTTTCGTAGGGTTCGGCTTATTTTGAAACACCCAAACTGTTGATTGTTGTTTAGTTTCGGGATTGTACGCGTAGATCCAGGATTCGTCACCTGTGTCGATATTATAAACAGATTTTGAGTAGCCTCCGTTGAATTTTTTTAAGGTTTTCTTGCACCATTCGACGCGAGAATCTTTTTACCCGACTGCAGCGAAGCCCAAAAGGAGGGTAATGTGTTTAGTGCGTATGTATGTATGTATATATGTAAGTATGTCCGATTCTATGTTCCCTCATAACTCCTTAACCAATGGTCAGATTTTGTTAAACAAGGTGTCATTCGATTCGGCATCCTTGCGCGGATGTCATAGGCTATATAAAATCATAATTATGCGATCAGAACCGTGACGAAAAATAAAATTCGTTAAAAAGCTTCGTTAAAGTACAGCTAGGAGCCACTAGATGGCGCTGTTATATTTAGTTTATTGAATTCGAATACTAATTTTATTGAACTACCCCTAACAGGTGTGAAATATTTAAAATAGAATTTTGCGGATGACGTAGGTTACATAAAATCAGCATTAATAGAGAACCAACGGAACAAAAAATAACATTTACTTCTAAGCAATTAAAGTTCCACTTTTAGCCACTTTGCTATATTTTATTTATTCTAATACATGTGTATACATAATTTCGGCTTTGGTCTACATGTAAACAAACCATTTATAGAATCGGTACAAATGCGGAAAGAAATAATTCCTATAAAGTGGTTTGATACTTCTAGATCATTCATTTAATTAAAAAATATAATTTTGTTTAACTACGCCTAATACGCGCAAAGTATTTAAAAGAGAATTTTGCGGGTGTCGTTGATTACATAAAATCAGCATTAATAATAGAGAACAAACGCAACACAAATAATATTCACTTCTAAGTAATTAAAGTACTGTAGCATTAGTTCCTCTACCCAACCACAGATGGCGCTGTTTGTGTTCTAAATTGCGGTATGGTTTTGTCCGAAGGCCCTACATAATATTAAACAAAATTAGACAGTACTTGAGCACTCGACCAATCACTACGACCTATACCGACTGTCCACTAGTAATTGGCACGACTAGTGACGTTGGTAATATGGGTCCATATTGGCTCAACTAAAGTCTAACTTCCGAAAATGGTCTTACTTACGATTTGTACTCCGAATGATCACTTTTCCGAAAATTTTGGTTCCTAATTTTTTCGTTCATACAATTTATAGTACTACCGACGAAGATCATAACACTCTGGTTTCCGATTTTTTTATTACTAATATTACTACTAAACTAATCTAAACTCCTAAGTGTTTTTTACCATAATGTTGTGATTCATAAACATGTTTTTCATAATATTGTTACTCATATTATCGATAAGTTATAATTCTTATTTGTATGTATGGTATGTATTTACAGACTTTGATATCTTTGTTCATTTGTTTTGCCCAGATGTCTATTTCGGTAGCAACACTGACCAAAAAGTACCATAATTTGACTTTGGTTGGTATTCATCTTAACGAATTTTATCTCGTTTCCTCCGAAAATAAGATTATGATTTTGTGTTAGGTTTCCTGTTCACTTGTGAGACCAGAGATTGCTTATCTACACCTAAATATTCAGTAAAATTTTTCAATGCTTTAGGGGGCCACCTCAAGATGAATTTGTTATAGTTTCATTTTAATACCGGTAATATTGTGGCATTCAGAAAACCAAGACTTTGTATGTCTGCACGCCCATGCCACAACTCTAAATAACTACGCCAGGCCCCACCATGCGGGTGCGAGGAAACTTGCCGCGACGAGGTTGAAGGCCGAGCTCAATACAGGTCGCGGCACGGCCGAAGGCTGTGAAGCGGGCTAGAGGAATACTCCCACGGCGATTCCGAATGCTGAGCTCTATTTACGCTGATGCCAAATGGAGAGACTATTAGCGCGGCCGAAGGCCGCGACAGTTACTTAAAGTTGCTGTTAGGAGGAAACCTGTCGCGCCTTTGTACAGGCCGCGGCTGAAGGCTCAGACCATTTATGTTCCCATTCACAAGTCCTTATTCTAAGTAATTAGCGAGACCGAAGACTGGGCCCAGCAATGCAAGCACGAAGAATTCTACCCTGGAGATGTCGAAAGCTGAGCGCCGTTCAGGTCGAAGAGATAATTCGTGACTATTCCAGTCCCCACCTACAATCGTTAACATTAAATAACTAGGTGCAGTGGAGCGTTTTTAGGCTACATAAAAAACAGACAATTTATGTAAGGATAATAAAGAATAAAATCTGTCGTTTCCTTTGCAAATATTCTAGATAGTTTAACACCATTAGACCATATTAATTATACTAGCTAAAAATATCGTACGACATAAATTTTTAATGCAGGCAGGTGGTACCTATGACTTGTAGGGGATTTCAGGTGCAGGGTGGCATAGCAGGTCCAGTGAAAAACACGATGATGTCGATTTCAGACGTATATTGGCACACGGTATACGGTATACAAGAGTGTTGAAGAGCGCGGCGGTAGAACGACTGACTGAAAATATTTTTTTTTTTTTTTTTTTTTTTTTTTTTAACCCTATAAAGGGCACCCTCCGGAGGACACGGGGGAGGGAGGTGGTGAATGCTCATGCATAACAGCACGGACCCGGCCGTGCTGCCAATGTGGGACTCACAAGAAGTGCGCCTACCCACTAAACACCACCTTGGGGCTAGTTTTGGTCCTAAGGACCCCTAAACCGACATCGGAGCGACCCCCTCGAGGCCGAGGACGGGTGCGCAGCGGAGCTCCCTAAATGAAGCGTCCGCTTAGAAGGTTAGCTACAGCTGCTAGGAGAGAATAGTGTCACCACAAGCGGGGACACTAGCGGGCGGGGGCTGTGTCTGCCTGGGACCGAGCCTCTAGTAGGTGGTCCAGTTCAGAACAGAGTTCATCGTGAGGGAGAATACAATAAAGAGAGGGACCGGGGAGTACGAAATAGTTTAATTAAACGAGACTAGAGAGCATATCGCTATGCTCGGCAAGAGCGATAAGACGCTCAGCGGGGGAGGTGGCGGCGCGCAGCTTGCCCGCCAGTTTAGAGATCTCCGCCAGATCAATATTATTGATGGCAGCACTGATCAGCCTAAGGTCGTCAGCTGTCTGAGACCTATCTGAGGGGGGATTTGCCTGAGTGGCCGCTACGGGCTCGGCTGTAGCGGGGGGACTAGGTCGGGGGCCCCATGCGGGGGTCGGTGGGGGGCTAGGTTTGGCACTGGGGCGGCCTAGGGGTGGGAATGCAGGGGTATTCAGTGCGGGAACTGATTTCCTCTGAGCGAAGGGGGCCTTGGGAGCCTTAGCGGCGGAGGGGCGGGGGGCACGCGGGCACCCCCGGTAATTGGCCGTATGGCCGGACTGATTGCACAGTACGCAAGCCGGAGGAACTTCCGAGTCGCGAGTGCGCAAGCACTCCGCAGTGGCGTGAGGCTCTAGGCACTTCACGCATCTGGGAGGAGCGGAGCAGTTTGCCGCCGCGTGGCCATAAAGCTGGCAGCGGTGGCATTGGCCGGGGTGGCCCCGCCTATGGGGCTTCTCGACTTTAATATTCGAGAGGCCACAAACTGTGGGAACTCCCGAGAAGATGGAGCGGGCTTGGGGGGAATTGGTGAGTACCACCAAGGCCAGGGGGAAGGACTTCCCGCGGCTGCTGTGCATGGGATACACAGCCTCGACGGGATGACCTTGGGAGATAAGGTCATCCCTGATGGCGTCCTTGGATAGTTCCGTCGGAACGCCACGAAGGACAGCCCGCACCTTGCGCTCCTCGGGAAGCGCATAGGTGTGGTAGGGGATTTTATTGAGGGTAAGGAGCTTAGTAAGACTCCTGAAGTTGTCGGTGGTGGCGGTCTCGATGACGATGCTATCGCCAACATTCCGGGCCTTGGTAGTATGGACATTATTGTCCTTACAAAGTTTGGAAAGATTGGTCCATGCGGACTTGTCCCGTAGGTACACGGGAGGTGGGGACTTTGCCTTCGGAGGCTGGGGGGAAGACCGTGCGAACGATCCTGTCGGTACGGGGACGTCGATATCCATGAGGGGGGGTATCGTAGCGGGGGAGGGGGGCGTGGAAGCCGCGGGGGAGGGGGGCGCGGGAGCCGCGGGGGAGGAGGGGGCGGCAGAGAAAGCCGCAAGGGAAGGGGGCGCGGAAGCCGCGGGAGAGGAAGGGGCGGAGGCCGCGGGGGAGGCTGCAATCTCAGAGGACGGGCAGGGAGTCCTTTTAGAAGTGGCAAGCTTACGCTGCCTCTTCTTGCGGCGAGAGACCGAAGTAAAAGCATCGGTGAGGGTGCTAGTCTCGGAGTAGGGAGAGCTCCCTGAGAGGTCGGACCGCGATTTAGAACGCTTCCGTGCGTGGGAGGCGGGGGAGTCCGAGACAGACTCGGTATCCAAAAGGGAAGGGGCGTGGGTCTCGGGAGAGACCGGAATAATGACGGGGGCAGGGGGAGACTCAGGAGAGTCCGGGATCGCAACAGGGGCGGGGGACTCAGGGGAGTCCTTCAAGAAGTTTTCGAGGAACAATTTATAGTCGTCCCAAAGGCCACGACTTGTCATGAAATCGACGTACACCGAGAGGCTATGTTGGGGTTCCATAGTGGCAGACGGGGCTGCCGGTTCCCCTGCCAGTGGCAGGGGAGCGGGAGAAAAAGAAAGTTTAGACGTAATGCCTAGCAATTACGTGACAAGAAAATAGAAAAACAATAGAAGCAAAGCGGGGAGTAATACCTAGTATAAACCTAGGCACTTACTTGACCAATCCGGCAGGACGGAGCACTCGAACTCTGAAAAAGATAGAAGAGTGTATTAGTATACAGTACGCAAAACTCGCCGGCAATGCACGGGCGCACTGTGCACGCGAGCGAGTGGCCGACAGCGGAGAGGGACGCGCGATGCGACCGCTCTCGACGCTGGTAAACGAACTGTGTGTGACTGAAAATAAAAAAATGCGCTCAATTTATGCAGAAAAATACAATCGTAGCTTGGTGTTGTTGTAACGAGATGAACATAATAGGTGTGGCTCACAAAAACGCGAGAGCGAGATAGCGCTGCCGCACCGTTCTAACTATTCAATACAAAGTTTGAATTTACATCATTTAGATTTCTTTGATTAAAAGTATGCAATTCGAAAGAAAATTTGTTCACAATTCCAATGGTGTAAGTTTCATTACGCTAACTTTAACAGTTTGGGAGTTATTGAGCAAAATGTACTACGAACTTTCAACACTACTTTTTTTTTTTTTCCATGAAATACATAAAAAAATAACATTATACCTATTTACATTTGTTTGTTTTCATGAACTCTTCAGTATAAAACCATTTATTTGCATTTTCCAATTATAACTTTGAAGATATTAGGCTTTAAACATTGCAAACTTTGAACAGCTTTAATTGGTAGAAAAATGTAACAATTTTCAGTTATTTTTAGCTTATTCACTAGATATTAACATTCTTTACGTAAACAACGTACATTTTTGTAAAATTTTCCAAATTAAAGTGCTGAAATAAGCCTCTAAAGTTTCTCCATACAAACTTTAACATCGATTTTCTCCTAGTAAACGTAGGCCGATCATCATCAAATTTTACAAATATACTAAACAAAACACGCTTAATCAAACTACGTTCTTAAATTTTAATTTACGTGCAAATTTTAAACGTAGAAGACTTACTCAAGGGATTTGCATAAAAGTCGAAGCGCCAGCCCGCGCGCGCCACTCAGCGATCGACCGGCATTGGAAGCAGACGCGTCCATGCGGCCGTTTTCAATACTTGTTATCGCTGGGTCAGACTTGTCCCAAGTCTTTAAACTATGGGAGCACCGGCCGGTCTGCGAGACAAACAGCTCTTTTCAGAGCTATGGTACTTCGAGTTTCTTTTATTGGTTGGACGTCAATAAATGCTGCATAAGGAATCCCAGGTACACGTCGACGGCGTGGGATGACTTATGCATACTTGTTTTGTTTATTCCCTCATATAAATATTATATTTACTTATCTATATGGGCCCTGGGTACTTTAAGGCTGCTTTGCTTACAAATTATCTTAGGATTAAGAATAAAATACAATGAATTTTTCCTAGTTGTAAGTTTGATCGGCTTTCTAGGCTTAAGTTTTATGCATTAAGTGCTTTTAGATTTAAGGCTTTCATTTATGCATGTATTTATTTAACTCTTTATTTATTAGCGCACCCTATTTTTATTATTGCTTCTATCTAAACCTATATATATCTAGATTTTAAGGCTTGCATGGTACTAACGCTTGTGAATTGTAGACACAATGTTTTGCAAACTAGGTCTTGGATATGCTTTATCTATGTATGCATCTATTAACCTACTGCAGGACCTAGATTAGAGTAGGCTTCGTCGAGGTTAGGCTTTCAAAAACTTGACAAAATACCTAGATGACTCTAGGCGCACGCGTCGCTGGTGGCCGCTCACATCTGTGTGCGTGAGTCACCACGTCAGTGTATGCGTTTATTGCCTTTACTGCGCGCCGCCACGCGTTTATGGCAGAGAGTTGTAAAAGCCCAAAACTAGACAATGGGCCTCGCACCGAATGTTCGTCTAAATGCAAACAAAAGAAATCGAGCAAAACAAGGTCATAAATCTTTTAAAGCAAATTAACTTTTGTAAAATCCAAGGCAAAAATAAAAACCTATTTACCCTAACACACATAATACCTAACTACATAATACTACTCTTACCTAAAGTACATACTAACATCAAACTGGCGTTGCTCGATAACATTTCCGCCCCCTAGTTGAGGATTCAAACCGATAACTCAATCTGTTGGGAGCAAGGCCAGTTTGGTAACAGGGCGTTGTAATATCTTACCACTAGCAAACTTAACACTAACGATACGTACTTGTCCATCTGCACCCGGGTGCACTTCACTTACTATGCCACGGGGCCACGTATTTCGCGGTAACGTTCCATCAACCACAATCACTAAGTCACCGACCTTAAGCGGGTTTACACTATTTGTCCATTTATGTCGTTGTTGTAAAGTTGGTAGGTACTCTCGAGTCCATCTGCGCCAGAACATCTCAGCCAGGGCGTTGACACGGCGCCACTGACTACGTATATCGACGTCTGCCGGATTGTACCTTGTTACTCGCGTGTCCCCGGCGGCAGTGCCGAGTAGCAGGTGATTGGGTGTGATGACCGTAGGCTCGTCGGGGTCCGCAGTCACGTAGCTCAAGGGCCGGCTGTTGATGACCAGCTCAGCCTCCAACAGAAGCGTGTGAAGGACCTCTTCACGTGGAGCTCGTGAGTGCAGAGTAGTATGCAGGGCGGTCTTCACCGAACGAACAAGACGCTCCCAGCAGCCACCCATGTGTGGCGCGAGCGGTGGGTTGAAGCGCCACTCGATGCCGCGCGACGTTGCCTCGTTTTGTAGACGCTGTCCGTCGAGACAGCGCAAGGCAGCCCGCAGCTCGGCGTCAGCACCGACGAAGTTGGTGCCCCGGTCGGACAGGATTACGGCCGGTTGGCCGCGACGCGCTATCAAGCGCCGCAGGGCGAGGATGGCTGAGTCAGCACTCAGCGAGGCGGCGAGCTCGAGATGGACGGCGCGTGTGGCGAGGCATGTGAACAACACGCCCCACCGTTTCTCTCGGCGCCTTCCGATGGCCACCTCCATGGGGCCGAAGTAGTCGACGCCCACGTGCACGAAGGCTCGCCTCGTGGTGGTGAGGCGAACGGCGGGCAGATCGCCCATCTTAGGCGCGCGCGGTTGAGCCCGCTGCACGCGACAGTGTTGGCAGCTGGCAGCCACTGCTTTGACGGTTGGCCGGAGCTTGGTCACCCAGAAGCGCTCACGGATGCGGTTGATGACGGCCTCGTGGTTGGCGTGTAAAGCTCTGGAATGATAGTCCCGCACCATGAGTCTCGTAAGTGGATGGTGACCGTCTAGGATCACAGGGTGACGCTCGTCGAAGGACAGTTCTGTGGCAGCACTAAGTCGACCTCGAACACGTAGTAACCCATCTTCAAAAAGCATGGGATCGAGGCTTCTCAGATGACTGCTGGATGGCAGTGGTTGACCAGCACGCAGGGCATCTACATCAGCTTGAAATGACTGGGTTTGAATAAATCGGAACAATACAACCTCAGCCTCTTGTAGTCGCTCAGTCGTAAGAGTGGAGGGCTTCTTCGCCTTACATGCCCTCACGAAGACCAGTACCCACGCCATGACGCGCAGCGCGCGTTGCCAACTGGAATGGCGTGTCGGGTCGATGAGCGGCGGCTGCCCCGGTGCCACGAGGAGCGCGCGATGTCGCAGCTCGATGTCGACATCGCCATGGCAGCTCCCAGCGCCCCAGCGAGGTGTAGGCCATTGATCACTGGAATTGCAGAGAAAAGAGGGACCAGAAAGCCATTTACTTAATTTGCCGTGGGGCCAGCCCAACTTGGTTGCTTCGTCGGCGGGATTATCCTCAGAGGGAACCCAGCGCCAGTCACTTCTCTTAGAAGTTTCATCAATTTCAGCTAGTCTGGTAGCTACATACTTTTGATAGTCGCGAGCGTCCGCAAAAATCCAATGAAGGACAGTACGTGAGTCTGTCCACATGTGAACACTCGCAACTTCCAGTCCCAGTTCCTTCTCAACAGTACGAGCCAGCCGGCACGCCAGTACCGCAGCCTGTAACTCGAGACGGGGAATCGACGTTATCTTAACAGGGGCTACTCGTGCTTTTCCAGCGACGATAGCGCAGTGTCGATTTCCATCTGAGTTAAAACCAACAATATAGGCTACAGCAGCGTAAGCCAGTTCACTAGCATCGGCAAAAACATGAAGTTCAATAGGGCCTGAGACTATGTTGTACCAGCGAGGAACTTTAACTTCTTTTATTACTTTTAAATTGTTAAGCCATTTAAACCATAACTCGGCCTCAGTATCTCGAATCTTTTGTTCCCATTCTATACTAGACATCCAAATACGTTGCATGATTATTCTTGATTGAATAATGCAAGGGTATAGAAGGCCAAGAGGGTCGAAAATACTCATAATAAAACTCAGAAATTGTCTTTTAGTGGGAACTACTGTACCATCAGCCAAACTAGGAGGTAATCTTTTAAAAGACAAATCAAATTCGAATGTATCGGAATCAGTTGACCAAATCATTCCAAGTGTTCTATGGTCACTATTGGGAGATTTCTCAATGGGAATTCTAGTTCTTTCGTCAATTGGAAAAGATTCGCGTAGAGCAGGCGAGTTCGTAACCCATCCTCTAATATGAAAATTGCCAGCTTTGTGGATGTGAGTTACATCATCTACCAATTTTCGCGCCTCCTCTAGCGATCCTACACTATCTAAATAATCGTCCATGTAATGCTTCTCCTTTATCGCCTTCACTGCAGCCGGATGTGAATCTGAAAACTCAGCGGCATTCTTATTGAGATCATAGATGGCAGTTGTAGGCGATGAAGTTGCTCCAAAAATCAATGACTTCATTACATAGGTGTCAGGTTCTCGATCTCTGTCATCTCCTCGCCAAAGGAAAAGCTGTGCGCCTTGGTCTGCTTGCCTAATCTTAACACGTAGGAACATATCGGCAATGTCTGCAGTAAATCCAATTGGACCTTGCCGAAATCTAATTAGGACACCAAGTAAAGACGTAAGTAGATCAGGACCTGTTAGAAGATAATCATTAAGAGAACGACCGTTAACACTAGCAGCAGCATCAAACACCAAACGCAGTTTTCCAGGCTTATTGGGATTCAATACGCCAAAGTGAGGCAAAAACCAATTGGAATCCCACTGCATTTGCTGCGATACTTTTTCGGCGTAGTTCTCAGACACCAAGCGGTCGATTTGAGCTGAATAGCTTGCTTTGTATGATGGATCGCGGTCGCACTTTTTCTCTACACTGCGCAGTCGAGACTTAGCCATACTTTTGCTATTGGGAAAATCGTTGAAATCACGACGCCATAGTAGACCGACTTCCCAGCCACCTTCTACACGTCTACATGTTCGATCTAGAATATCCAGCGCGCGCTCGGATTCCACATTCTTTCTGGTCAAGTTAGAAACACCAATAGCCTCCATCTCGAACTGCTCCTTTACAAGATCATGAAGGTCAGGCTGCGACACGGACATGCAATTGACTGACTCTGCACTGCTAAGGGAGCCTATGGGTCCATGCACCACCCAGCCTAACTTAGTTAGAGAAGCGACCGGTCGGCCGGACTTACCCCTTCGGATTTCCTCGCCGACGATGAGCTCGAAGTTGTCCTGGCCAAGCAACAGCAGTGGTTTCGCATCTCTCAATTCGCTGCAATTCAGATCTCTCAGGTGTACATTCTCACTGAGAGCACTCGCGGGAACAGTTTGTGTCGGCAAATCGAGGCCTTGCCACGTGCGAACAATCACTTTATGAGTCTTTCCATTTACACCACGAATTGTGACCGAGATAGGCCGAGAATGTCTATCAGCTAAACACTGTCCGCCGGCGGTTACTAGTCTTAGCGGAGCTGGGATCATATTTTTAACGTATTGACTTACAATACTATTGTCCACTAACGAAACTGTCGCACCATCGTCCAGTAACGCGTACGTATCCCGCTCTACGCCATCACTCAACACAATTGTCACTGGAGTCACTTTCAACCATGTACCGAGCGAACACTTATTGTCTATTGCAGTTACTAACTCGGTCACTGTGGGTTGTCACGCGTTGTTTTTACTGTCGTCGTGAAGCAAGACGTGGTGATGAGCGTTGCAACGTGGACAACGTTTAGCCCGGCATAAGAACCGATGATGCGGGCGTGCTAGACACTTGCCACACAAACGCCATTTCTTTATTGAGTCCCATTTCTCACTTAGCGAAAGTTCTTTGAATTTGGCACAGTCTTTCAGTTTATGCTCGGTACTTTCACACATTTTACAAGGTTCGGGCGGTGTGTCGGTATTTACTTTTTCAGGCAGCTCCGCTGTTACAAAAGCACGCTGAGGCCTACTAGGCGCGTAAGGACGCGACTGTGGTGCTTGTGGAGGCCTTTGTTGCGGTCGTGGCGGGTCCCGTTGCTGAGTAGTTGTTCGTGGCGGCACCGGCGCTGCGCGTGGTCGTGCAGATGTATGACGCATGCCCGCCGAGCAGCTGGCCAACAATGCAGCGCTTTTGGCTTGAGTGGCGAGAAACTCCGTCAACACTTTCAGGCTCGGTGAAACTCTCAGTAACTCGTGCTCGGGTCCCATGTCTGTGAGGTACCGGTCATAGGCTTGCATCAAGTGTTGCGGGAATCGCAGTAAAACTTCGCGGGTCAGCCACAGGTCATGTAGGTGAAGTTGGCCGCCCCCGTACTCGAGCAAGAAAACGCAGTTTCGCAGTTCAGCAGCAAAGTCCGTCACTTCGCGCAAATTTTCACTGATGAACGGCAATTTCGACACTCTGTCCGTCACTTCATTTATTGTTGCCAGAGGGTCCTCGTATAAATCACTTAAATGGTCCATAATAACGCGCGGTGAGTCACCTCTGACTAACATATCTTCAACGCGCCGTCTCGCATCGCCCCGCACTGCCGATTGTAGTCTACAGAGATTTTCATAGTCGTCGAAACCGTATTTTCGCGTTGTTTCTTCGAATTTTCGTTTGAACGAAATCCACGCGCCTACTGAGCCTGTGAAAGGCGGAAGTTCGTAAAATTCTTTAGGCACATTTCTCAGCGATTCGCGGTTTTTAGGCGCGGCACTCTCGACAGTAACAGTTTTCGTTCGCGGTAGCGGGCGCGGGGTAACTTCTTTGTAGTCCGTCGACTGCGACTGAATCCACTCTTCTACGCGCACTGTAGGATCCATTGGGGTGCGTTTGACGTCGCTGTCGGCGTTGTCGCTGTCGGCTTCTTCGGCTATCGAGATGTCGTAGGCGAGTTTCTTCTCCACCGCTGCTTTGCGAAGCTCTCTCGTGCGCTCGAGGTCGCGTAGACGTTCCTCTTCAAAAGCGAGACGCTGGGCCCGCAAGTTAGCGCGATCTCGTTGATTTTCCTCCTCGATTGAGATGCGTAGTGCCCGGGCGCGGTGTTTATCTTGAGCGGCGGCTTCTTCAAGGCGTGCTAGCTCTTCTTGGGCCTCTGCTTCGGCTTGAAGTCGCAGTGTTTTGCTCCGTCTGCTGGAGGACGATGCTTGACTCGCCGGGCGGCGAATCGTGCTTGTGGTGACGTCGGTCATAGTGAGCGACGTATGAAGGTTCGTAGGTCGTCTGTCGCTCGCAACAGCAGCTCCCGCTGCCGCCGGCGTGGACGATCCCAGAGCAGTTGATGACGGCGTCGTCGCCATCTGAACAATATTGACGCCGGAGTCGTCCGCCGTGCTCTTCCTTGCTGCTGTCTTGCTCCTAGTTTCCATAGCACGGTGGTCTGGTCGACGTGACTGGAGGCCTGCCCTGAAGATCCGGCTCGAAGGACCAAACTCTGTAGGGGATTTCAGGTGCAGGGTGGCATAGCAGGTCCAGTGAAAAACACGATGATGTCGATTTCAGACGTATATTGGCACACGGTATACGGTATACAAGAGTGTTGAAGAGCGCGGCGGTAGAACGACTGACTGAAAATAAAAAAATGCGCTCAATTTATGCAGAAAAATACAATCGTAGCTTGGTGTTGTTGTAACGAGATGAACATAATAGGTGTGGCTCACAAAAACGCGAGAGCGAGATAGCGCTGCCGCACCGTTCTAACTATTCAATACAAAGTTTGAATTTACATCATTTAGATTTCTTTGATTAAAAGTATGCAATTCGAAAGAAAATTTGTTCACAATTCCAATGGTGTAAGTTTCATTACGCTAACTTTAACAGTTTGGGAGTTATTGAGCAAAATGTACTACGAACTTTCAACACTACTTTTTTTTTTTTTCCATGAAATACATAAAAAATTAACATTATACCTATTTACATTTGTTTGTTTTCATGAACTCTTCAGTATAAAACCATTTATTTGCATTTTCCAATTATAACTTTGAAGATATTAGGCTTTAAACATTGCAAACTTTGAACAGCTTTAATTGGTAGAAAAATGTAACTATTTTCAGTTATTTTTAGCTTATTCACTAGATATTAACATTCTTTACGTAAACAACGTACATTTTTGTAAAATTTTCCAAATTAAAGTGCTGAATTAAGCCTCTAAAGTTTCTCCATACAAACTTTAACATCGATTTTCTCCTAGTAAACGTAGGCCGATCATCATCAAATTTTACAAATATACTAAACAAAACACGCTTAATCAAACTACGTTCTTAAATTTTAATTTACGTGCAAATTTTAAACGTAGAAGACTTACTCAAGGGATTTGCATAAAAGTCGAAGCGCCAGCCCGCGCGCGCCGCACAGTTCGTTTACCAGCGTCGAGAGCGGTCGCATCGCGCGTCCCTCTCCGCTGTCGGCCACTCGCTCGCGTGCACAGTGCGCCCGTGCATTGCCGGCGAGTTTTGCGTACTGTATACTAATACACTCTTCTATCTTTTTCAGAGTTCGAGTGCTCCGTCCTGCCGGATTGGCCAAGTAAGTGCCTAGGTTTATACTAGGTATTACTCCCCGCTTTGTTTCTATTGTTTTTCTATTTTCTTGTCACGTAATTGCTAGGCATTACGTCTAAACTTTCTTTTTCTCCCGCTCCCCTGCCACTGGCAGGGGAACCGGCAGCCCCGTCTGCCACTATGGAACCCCAACATAGCCTCTCGGTGTACGTCGATTTCATGACAAGTCGTGGCCTTTGGGACGACTATAAATTGTTTCTCGAAAACTTCTTGAAGGACTCCCCTGAGTCCCCCGCCCCTGTTGCGATCCCGGACTCTCCTGAGTCTCCCCCTGCCCCCGTCATTATTCCGGTCTCTCCCGAGACCCACGCCCCTTCCCTTATGGATACCGAGTCTGTCTCGGACTCCCCCGCCTCCCACGCACGGAAGCGTTCTAAATCGCGGTCCGACCTCTCAGGGAGCTCTCCCTACTCCGAGACTAGCACCCTCACCGATGCTTTTACTTCGGTCTCTCGCCGCAAGAAGAGGCAGCGTAAGCTTGCCACTTCTAAAAGGACTCCCTGCCCGTCCTCTGAGATTTCAGCCTCCCCCGCGGCCTCCGCCCCTTCCTCTCCCGCGGCTTCCGCGCCCCCTTCCCTTGCGGCTTTCTCTGCCGCCCCCCCCCTCCCCCGCGGCTCCCGCGCCCCCCTCCCCCGCGGCTTCCACGCCCCCCTCCCCCGCTACGATACCCCCCCTCATGGATATCGACGTCCCCGTACCGACAGGATCGTTCGCACGGTCTTCCCCCCAGCCTCCGAAGGCAAAGTCCCCACCTCCCGTGTACCTACGGGACAAGTCCGCATGGACCAATCTTTCCAAACTTTGTAAGGACAATAATGTCCATACTACCAAGGCCCGGAATGTTGGCGATAGCATCGTCATCGAGACCGCCACCACCGACAACTTCAGGAGTCTTACTAAGCTCCTTACCCTCAATAAAATCCCCTACCACACCTATGCGCTTCCCGAGGAGCGCAAGGTGCGGGCTGTCCTTCGTGGCGTTCCGACGGAACTATCCAAGGACGCCATCAGGGATGACCTTATCTCCCAAGGTCATCCCGTCGAGGCTGTGTATCCCATGCACAGCAGCCGCGGGAAGTCCTTCCCCCTGGCCTTGGTGGTACTCACCAATTCCCCCCAAGCCCGCTCCATCTTCTCGGGAGTTCCCACAGTTTGTGGCCTCTCGAATATTAAAGTCGAGAAGCCCCATAGGCGGGGCCACCCCGGCCAATGCCACCGCTGCCAGCTTTATGGCCACGCGGCGGCAAACTGCTCCGCTCCTCCCAGATGCGTGAAGTGCCTAGAGCCTCACGCCACTGCGGAGTGCTTGCGCACTCGCGACTCGGAAGTTCCTCCGGCTTGCGTACTGTGCAATCAGTCCGGCCATACGGCCAATTACCGGGGGTGCCCGCGTGCCCCCCGCCCCTCCGCCGCTAAGGCTCCCAAGGCCCCCTTCGCTCAGAGGAAATCAGTTCCCGCACTGAATACCCCTGCATTCCCACCCCTAGGCCGCCCCAGTGCCAAACCTAGCCCCCCACCGACCCCCGCATGGGGCCCCCGACCTAGTCCCCCCGCTACAGCCGAGCCCGTAGCGGCCACTCAGGCAAATCCCCCCTCAGATAGGTCTCAGACAGCTGACGACCTTAGGCTGATCAGTGCTGCCATCAATAATATTGATCTGGCGGAGATCTCTAAACTGGCGGGCAAGCTGCGCGCCGCCACCTCCCCCGCTGAGCGTCTTATCGCTCTTGCCGAGCATAGCGATATGCTCTCTAGTCTCGTTTAATTAAACTATTTCGTACTCCCCGGTCCCTCTCTTTATTGTATTCTCCCTCACGATGAACTCTGTTCTGAACTGGACCACCTACTAGAGGCTCGGTCCCAGGCAGACACAGCCCCCGCCCGCTAGTGTCCCCGCTTGTGGTGACACTATTCTCTCCTAGCAGCTGTAGCTAACCTTCTAAGCGGACGCTTCATTTAGGGAGCTCCGCTGCGCACCCGTCCTCGGCCTCGAGGGGGTCGCTCCGATGTCGGTTTAGGGGTCCTTAGGACCAAAACTAGCCCCAAGGTGGTGTTTAGTGGGTAGGCGCACTTCTTGTGAGTCCCACATTGGCAGCACGGCCGGGTCCGTGCTGTTATGCATGAGCATTCACCACCTCCCTCCCCCGTGTCCTCCGGAGGGTGCCCTTTATAGGGTTAAAAAAAAAAAAAAAAAAACCGCGCGCGCCACTCAGCGATCGACCGGCATTGGAAGCAGACGCGTCCATGCGGCCGTTTTCAATACTTGTTATCGCTGGGTCAGACTTGTCCCAAGTCTTTAAACTATGGGAGCACCGGCCGGTCTGCGAGACAAACAGCTCTTTTCAGAGCTATGGTACTTCGAGTTTCTTTTATTGGTTGGACGTCAATAAATGCTGCATAAGGAATCCCAGGTACACGTCGACGGCGTGGGATGACTTATGCATACTTGTTTTGTTTATTCCCTCATATAAATATTATATTTACTTATCTATATGGGCCCTGGGTACTTTAAGGCTGCTTTGCTTACAAATTATCTTAGGATTAAGAATAAAATACAATGAATTTTTCCTAGTTGTAAGTTTGATCGGCTTTCTAGGCTTAAGTTTTATGCATTAAGTGCTTTTAGATTTAAGGCTTTCATTTATGCATGTATTTATTTAACTCTTTATTTATTAGCGCACCCTATTTTTATTATTGCTTCTATCTAAACCTATATATATCTAGATTTTAAGGCTTGCATGGTACTAACGCTTGTGAATTGTAGACACAATGTTTTGCAAACTAGGTCTTGGATATGCTTTATCTATGTATGCATCTATTAACCTACTGCAGGATCTAGATTAGAGTAGGCTTCGTCGAGGTTAGGCTTTCAAAAACTTGACAAAATACCTAGATGACTCTAGGCGCACGCGTCGCTGGTGGCCGCTCACATCTGTGTGCGTGAGTCACCACGTCAGTGTATGCGTTTATTGCCTTTACTGCGCGCCGCCACGCGTTTATGGCAGAGAGTTGTAAAAGCCCAAAACTAGACAATGGGCCTCGCACCGAATGTTCGTCTAAATGCAAACAAAAGAAATCGAGCAAAACAAGGTCATAAATCTTTTAAAGCAAATTAACTTTTGTAAAATCCAAGGCAAAAATAAAAACCTATTTACCCTAACACACATAATACCTAACTACATAATACTACTCTTACCTAAAGTACATACTAACATCAAACTGGCGTTGCTCGATAACATGACTATATCAAACAAGTATATCAGTAAAAATATTTATGATTTGCCGAGACATGTCCATTGTCGAACAAAAGAAAATAAAGCAATAAACTAACATTCATTTAGGAAATAAAATAATATAACGATTTAAAGCATGTAAGCAGAACAGATGGACCTTTAAATGTTATCGTTTTACTGAGTCACTAAAAGGTCAAAAATAAAAAAAAATATTTAAAAAAATAAAAGAACCCGACTGCAGTGATAAATCAACTGAAAGGGAAAAAATAAGATAATTTTATTTTCAAATGCTAATGTCGAATCAGAAGAGTTCATGCTGCTTTACTTGAGGGACCAAATAATATAACTTTATAAGCATTATTTGCTCAAACTGTTGCATTTATTATTTTATATAAAATGATGCAGTCGGGACCCATTAGAGGACTTTAAACAAACAGTAATGGGTCCCGACTGCAACATTTTATATAAAATAATAAATGCAACAGTTTGAGCAAATAATGCTTATAAAGTTATATTATTTGGTCCCTCAAGTAAAGCAGCATGAACTCTTCTGATTCGACATTAGCATTTGAAAATAAAATTATCTTATTTTTTCCCTTTCAGTTGATTTATCACTGCAGTCGGGTTCTTTTATTTTTTTTAATATTTTTTTTTTTGATCCTGAGTTAAGTTGTGCCGGATCCAACGCGAACAATTTTTTTTACAGACAAATGTTCATGTAGTATCCTATAAATGCTCGTCATACATATGCCCAGAATAGCCTCTATCTCTCGATACGTAAGATGGCGGTCTTGCATTATTAGTTTTCGCACAGCTTCAATATTTTGTGCCACAATCACCGATTTCGGGCGACCTTCTTTAACTTCGTCCGTGAGCTTTCTGCGCCCGCGATTAAACTCACTAAATCAGTGATACACAGTCGTTTTTGATGGAGCTTCACCACCAAAAGTCGAAGTTAATTGATCTACGCACTGTTGTTGCGTTAAACCACGTCGAAAATCGTAATAAATCATAGCACGAATATTTTCACGAGTGACTTCAATTTTTTCAGCGATATGACTTTTTAAACCAACAAAGACAAAAACTAACGTAGGGTAGTTTAGCCGGTTTTCGGCCATTTAAGGACATTTTCATATTCAGAGCGATTTTTTTCAATGACAGAGTAAACAAAAATGGACAAATAAAATACTTTTGAATCATAAAACTATTGCAATTTCCATTTTTCAAACCTTCATCTAAGGAAACATTATCGTATAATTACAAAAAATAAAAATATCGTGAAGTGTGGATTTTGCCCTTTCCCGGCCACCTATTTCAGTTTACGGCCACTTGTTTTGTTAGTTTTCGGCCAATTTTAGTTTTTTCTAATAACTCTTATTTTTATGGTGGTGAATCGTTTTTAAATAACAATAAAATGAGTAAAAATCAAAGAGCTTTTAATATTGTTTACTTAAAACTAAAACATTAACCAATTTCCAATAAATCTCAATAAATCATGGCCGATAAACAAAATTGGTCAACCCGGGTTTCGGCCACCTTGCATAAAATGGCCGACAACCTAATTTGAAGGAGTTAACTTTCGGCCGCCAATGTCAATATTATAGTTAAACTCTTTCGAACAAATCAAGGATGAAAGAGTTCTCTTAGATCAGGATCTTAGTTAATATAAGAGAAACTTATTGGAATAAATAGATTTACTAGTATTTATCACCGCTTTTTTAAATGACCGAAAAATAACCTAAATATCCTTAATTCTCGGTCATTTTATTACACTTAGGCCGAAAAGTGGATTTACGAAGTCCCTCTCCCGGCCACCGTTATACAAAACAATTAAAATGGATTTTAAGCACGAATGCAATTAGTAAACATGCGGCCGAAATCTAACTGCATAAAACAGGATAATTTTTAAATTATATCTTAACAATATGATTTGGAAAAAGTGATTATTCAATGGTAAGGTAATGAATTTATAATCGTAGGATCGGCGTCAGATTTCGGCCAGGCGGCCGAGAATCAACTGGCTCGTCAAAATTGAACTTAGTTATCCGTCCACCTAATATTTACTAAAAGTACTAAGTATTATAGACATTTTCATCAAAATAACATCAGTTTAACATATTAACTGTGCATTTTAGTAATATTTTGTTGGATAAATCAATACACAATGTCGTAACTTACCATGCAAATAATTGGCGCGCACTATTTTTTTCTCTGCTTTCGACACACACTCACACTGCTTGAACCGCGAGGGCAAATTGACGAAACAAATGAAACGCTACTAAGATACTTAACTATGTAGGCAAAGATATCATTAAAATCTATGCGGTAACAATAGATTTTTTACTCGGGCGTATTTTATTTTCTTATTATTTCGTAAAAACTGCGTGATGGCCGAAAACTGAAGGTGGCCGGCAAACCGACTAAGTTACCCTATATAAGAGAAAAATAATAGCGGCCAGTATTTAAAAAAAGAACGAGTTTGACCATGGAGGTCAGACATTGCGTTTAAAATTATTGGAATCCCAGATTCCGCATACATAAGTAGCAGCCTATGTATGAGCACATCAAAGCGTACAATGTATTACAAAATGATTAATAAAGCATGCACTAAAACTATAATTTTAAGCAAACACTTATATTTTTTCGAGTGGTGGTAGCGGAGCGATAGCACGCCGCCTTCTCATTCGGGAGCTCGTCAGTTGTCTGGGCGAAATTGCTGCAAGCAATAATGCCGCCAATAGTACTGTATCTTTGTTAATATTTCACGTTTGTTTTCCCGGTGTACAATAAGGAATATTCTTATCTTTAAATTATGCTACTAAGATTAGTAATTGAAGCGTCAACATTATTAATCTTAAATTAGGTACAGAAAACAAATATGTACCTTAGTATGCGCAACCTTAAGCCCCATCAAGTAAACAAAAGTATTTGTGGGTGTATCATTAAAAAAGTACAATGTGCGAGCAAAACAGCTGCCTGCCGTAACACAGCCCGACGTACCACGTGACACAGCCTTAACAAAGCAACCTCCTTTTGCGTTCCATAAATAAAACCTCCTAATTTTGTTATAGCAACCGTTGCCATGACAACCGAATTTGGCTGCGTAATCCGTACCCGCTGACGAGAAGTAGCTCGGCGAGACGCGAAAGTTATCGGATGCTCGCCTACTCTATTGTATCGAGCCGCCATTGTTTTACTGGCATAACAACGACGATCCCGATCGCCAATTTACTGCTGAAATAACAATTTAATATCGAAGACAGTAACTAACTACTTAACAATCACTATTAAAGCCTGCCTAGCTGCACACTATAGACCTGCCATTTATCATTCGCGTAGCTTTACCGACTATAGTCATTGCAGTTCACGTAACGCCTTTCTTTCTAACAGCAAAACGTAGACCTATTTCTAGTCCTTGGCAACTGTTTTACTTAGTCATTCCTACGCAGGATGAACTGTTTAAGCTACGTAGGCAACGCTGCCTACGTAGCTTAAGCAGTTCATCAAAGACGGTCCTCTGTAGCTTTTACCGGGGGTTCAGGGACTGTGTTCGGAGTTCTAATTCTAGTCTTTACAAACTGGTGAATCTTGGGTAGTTCATCAAAGAGGTTATCTAACCTGCTTTGTATTTTTAGGGTTCCGTAGTCAACAAGGAACTGGTCTGTCTGTCCGCGGCTTAAAACATGTACTATAAGTACTAGAAAGCTGAAATTTGGCATGGAATACATATTTATCATGTCGACATAACAGTTGCAATAAGTCTCAATAAACTTAGTGCGGTAACGTTTTTATTATCAACGTAGTCTTTTCAATCCTTGTCTAAGAAATTGCTATAATAATTATTATATTTTTAGATCTACTTAAGAAAACTCACTCGTGGCCTAGTCGAACCGAGTGATAGGAATCAATCATTTGAGTTAAGCAATAACAGGCTCAGTCAGGTGCAGGATGGGTACCTGACTGAGCTACTTCTAGTTGCATTTTTCTAAGCGCTTTTTCGTAAGACACGTTAAGTCACTGGTGCCGGTCATGTAATGGTAGTCGTTAAGCCATGTCAGAGGCCTTATGGGCGGCTCGATAACTTCCTGTGGTGCAGGAATAGACCCGTGCCCCAGCAGTGGGGTCATACAAGGGTTGATATCGTAAGCAAACTTGGCCGACCCAAGCGGAGATGGCGGTAAGAGCTCACGACCCCTTTGCCAGGCTGGCAGGAGTTGGTCATGAGCAGGGAGGAATGGAAAGCATCAGGGGAGGCGTTTGCCCAGCAGTGGGAGGCAACAATTGAGGCTGCATAAAAAAGATCTACTTAAATATTCAATTCAAATTGTTTCAACGTAAAGATTTTAGCTAAGAATGTAAAAGTACAATGTAACATGAAAATGAAAGCCGCTGCCTTCGAGCCATAGTGTAGTGGAAAAAAAGGCAGCGGGAAAAAAAATCCACTCTGACCATCTTTTTTCGAGTCATCTTAAATCTGATACATCAGTACCTATTCGTATGATAAGATTCCAAAATTGCCATTAGCTTTAAATGACAAACATAAGTTAATTGTTTTACATAGGTCGTGAAAACATAACAAGTGCAGCAGCCAGACACATGAACAGCACTCGTTCACGAGCATAAGGCAGAGGTCAGCCATCATCAGTCTCAACCATTTTTGAGAGAGATAGATGATCCGGCCACCACGCCACCATTCGAATGACCTATAGCAAATTTGCAGATTAACTTCTTGTCAGTTATAGAACGTATGATATATTTACTAATATGCAATCATGTCGTACAAAGTACAAACTTAAAAATGACATAACTAACACTGAGGATTGCAGTGATTCGGTTGCTACTTATAAAATATTTATTTAATAACTATGATTGACTCGTTGTGGAATTGGTCTAAACCCAAGGGCTTACATAATTTATAAAGTCATCTATTCAGGCATTACATCGCCTTTTTAATGATTTTTTAATTTATTTTCAGACAGGGATAGAATACGTTCTGGAATTTTATTGTAAAATCGTACGCTTTGTCCCTGTCCTGTAAATAATAAAGTAAGTTCAGAGGCTACAGAGAGCTATTATTGTATGTAAATGTTATGTTATTACTTAGAGTTAAATATACTTTTATCCAGAAACAGATCCTGTACGTTAAAACGTACCCGTGCAGGATTTACAGAGGTTTCTAGAGCCTTCAGTGTTTCTAGTCTTCACTTCGGCGTAGCTTAGACAGTTAATCGAAGACATACCCCGGAACAGGTTTTAACGTAGGGAATAAAGGTTTACCTTAGATTATGTTGGGTAATAATTAATTAGAATTATGTTTACGTTTTACCTGATGAATAATCGCGCTTAATGTGTAACTATGCATGAGCATCGCGAGTAACTAAGAAATAATTTAGGGAATTTTCTCAGGCATTCGGACTCTAACTCAAATCTTCAATTCGGTGTAGCTTGGGCGGTTAATCTAAGACGAGGCGCCGCCGGGATTAGCGAGGCTCCTAGGGCGAGCGTTCGGGAAAGGCTGGAGCGCCGCGCGGGGGCCGAGGCGCCGGGGGCGGGTCAGCCTCCGCCCAGACTGCCGCCTACGCTTTGCGCCGCGCGACGTGCCGCGCGCTGCGAGCCTCCAGCTCAGTCCCACAGCGGTCGGGCGCGCGCCCGCCGCGCCGCCGCGCGTTACAAAAAAATACATAAAATTCGAATTTCAAAAAGCAGCAACATTTAATTTCTCTCTCTAATGTGAACGTTTCGCTTGGATTTTTTTCTTTTTCGTTTTTCGGCATCTTTCGTTCCGGCCCTGTGTCACTGTGCCAAGTGACACATTCATGGGTGAGTTGTCGGTTTTTTTTAAATATTCGCCTCGGAAAGTCGGTGGGACGGTAATTTGATTAAAATTCTTTGAACTTTTGTCACTGAAAATTCCTACGGCGTGAACATCGCCTATTAGCGTGCCGCTAACTTCACGCCGGCAAACTTTGAGACTTGTTATTTTTACTTAGGTATGGACAACCTGCGTAGCCTGCTGGAAAAACGAGTTCTACAAGGTGTTACAGAAAAGTCTTGTAACTATTTAAATGTACTATATAGCTATTTAAAGGTGTAACTATTTATTGTACTTTTATTATGTGATCAAACTTCTGTTTCTTACATTGGCTAGAAGCTAAGGATAGGCAGCCAAAATGTCCCACTACAGGCAAGTTGTGGCTAACGACAGAGTATCTACTGGCCTTCTCTCAGAGAAAAAGAAATAAATAAAGGGACTTTGTACCTACTGTAAATTGAGAATTTCAAGCTTATAAAATAAATAAATGTAAATGAGTTATGAATATTCGTTAGAACAAGCATAAAAATTTGGTACGGCACGCCTGATTTTTATGGTGGAATTTTTAGCCTCTAAATAGGTTTTTGAAAACGCCTGATTTTTTTGGGTCATTAGTAGCATAAGGTACGTTCGCCCTTAGGTTCTACTGAAGCTTCTGGGGCCCCGATTAAAAAAAAGGATATCTAGTGGAAGCTGATCTGCTCTCAAGCTTATTAACCGTTTTATGCACGCGCGCCGGTTTCTGGTACTTTTTATCTAGCTAATAGAAGAAATTTAAACAAAATAGTTACTTTTCTCCATCTCCGTTTCATCGTTAGAAAATTGTTGGAGCAGTAAACCGTACTTCATTTGTATATATATGTATAATTGTACAATTTGATGTGCAATACTACTGCTACTCCTTCTATGTCTATCCTTCCATTATATCACTCGAGATCGCTTCATTATATTGTGTTGTATAATATTACTATGCCGTATTGTGCTGTGCTGTGTAGTATTATATTGTATTGTATCGTATCGTATCGTATCGTATCATATCGTATCGTATCGTATCGTATCGAATCGTATCGTATCGTATCGTATCGTATCGTATCGTATCGTAACGTAACGTAACGTAACGTAACGTAACGTAACGTAACGTAACGTAACGTAACGTAACGTAACGTAACGTAACGTATCGTATCGTATCGTATCGTATCGTATCGTATCGTATCGTATCGTATCGTAACGTAACGTAACGTATCGTATCGTATCGTATCGTATCGTATCGTATCGTATCGTATCGTATCGTATCGTATCGTATCGTATCGTATCGTATCGTATCGTATCGTATCGTATCGTATCGTACGTATCGTATCGTATCGTATCGTATCGTCACGTATCGTATCGTATCGTATCGTATCGTATCGTATCGTATCGTATCGTATCGTATCGTATCGTATCGTATCGTATCGTATCGTATCGTAACGTACGTCGTGGGTCTCGATGCGACTTTCCGTGAGTCACTGTCACCAGGCACTTGCTGAAAATCAGTGCTGTGGGCAAAAAACCTGCAGCAAGTACTGAGCCTGAGGCCGTTTTACCGCCGCATGAACATGGCCCGTATCCGCTTGCTGTGTTTTGTCGTATTTGTTTGTTTTTATTACTTTTTTTTATATTTTGTCTCTATTCTACGATTTGTATATGTCTGTGTGGCGATAAATAAATGTATTTCTTCTTCTTCAATAATAATGTTAATAATGATCGACATCGGCTGATTATGATGAAGCAGCCAATTTCAGTCCACTGCTGGACATAGGCCGCTCTGAAGACACGCCACTGAGCCCATGGCGTGTTAATATTAATAATAATATAAAAAAAAAATCATACCTAAGTCCCCCATCTGAGCTACAGTTTGGAGATCGCTGGCACGGTTAGCCATAGCGGGTTCGAGTCCCGGTGGAATTTTAAGCCTCTAAATAGGTTTTTAAAATTGTCCTTAGCACGGGTTAGTGCGTTAAAAAGAATATTATCATGTGGGTACAGCGATATCATTCCGATGTAAAACCTAACTGCAAAGTAGGTACTCGGGGCTGCAAGTGATGCAAATCACTTCAGCGAGATGATGCTTCCTGTACGTAATACAAAGAGTATTGTATAGAGCTTCGAAATTTCACTGCTGCCAGTAAGTCGCCCATTAGCTCAGTTGGGAGATCACTGGCACGGTTAGCCAGAGGTCGCGGGTTCGAGTACCGGCATGGGTGGAAGAATTTAGCCTCTAAATAGGTTCTTAAAATTATCATACCTCTTGAAGTTTTTAAATATTTACTAACCCTTTGTTGCTCGTTCGTTAACAAATATACTAGTACGTCAAAGAATAATTGAGTACGATTTTTAGGGTTCCCTAGTGACCAAAAAACAATTATGTTTCACCACGTCCATCCACACCCCACTACAAAGTCACTTGTGATGGTCCCAAGCTAGCTTTCCATGTTCTATGGTTACCAGGCAATCAAATAAATCATAAGGCCTATTGTGAAAATCAAGTACCTCGCCCTCCATAGGGGCACGACCTCTGTGTCAATAGTAAAGCATATAAGCGTGTTAAGCCAACGAAGCAGTCAATTTCGCGCAAAGTTCTCAACAACATTTTGCTCTAATCGAGTTCGGATTACAGAGGATCGGGAAATTGCTTGGACAGACTACTTCAAATATTGGAATACACGTTAATGGACCCGTAAACTAGTTTTATACGTACACAACGATATAGGGGATGTAATAGCAGAGGAAAGATAAAAAGTACATGGAACCGGCGTGCGTGCATGCAACGACTAATAAACGTTGATGAAGTGAAGGTGATCTGTCAGGATCGTGGCAATGGCAGTCCCTGATCTGTGCCTACCCCTCTGTGATACAGGCGTGAGGTTTTGTTGTATTGTTATGTGAATTTAGAAAAACTGCATTGTATCTGATATGTTACATACAATTAAAAAAAAAAAGGTTGTACATAAGCCTTTTTTTGGCCTTGTGAACTGTGTCTCTATTATTGTGATCAAATTATATGTTTTCGCTGTTGATGTCATTAATGAAATAAAATAAATAAATGACAAATTGTAAATATACTTAATACTATCTCCTTATTCAAATAGGTAACACCTGATTATAGGGAAGGTTTGGAAGTAAAAAAATAAGTAATAACAAATTTAAAAAACTATTTAGAGGCTAAAAATTTCACCCATGCCGGGATTCGAACCCGCAACCTCAGGCTATCCGTGCCAGCGCTCTACCAATTGAGCCAATGGGCGACTCACGGCATCAGTGAAATTTCGAACCTCTTTACACTATTCTCTGTATTACGTACAAACCACTGATGAAATTTCACTGATGCCGTGAGTCGCCCATTGGCTCAATTGGTAGAGCGCTGGCATGGATAGCCAGAGGTTGCGGGTTCGAATCCCGGCATGGGTGAAATTTTAAGCCTCTAAATAGGTTTTTAAATTTGTTCCTTAGCACGGGTTAGTGCATTAAAAATAAAAAATATAATAAAAAATTTTTTGTTACAAAATATCAGTTGTGTTTAAAAAAATCGTAATTGCTTAATTACGATTTTTTATATTCCTGTATATAGTGTTTCGTAGTTGATGTTTTTTTGATGTTCAGGTGGCTGTATTGAGATATAAAAAATCGTTTACTTTTTCTACGGAACCAAATTACGAGTACCATGTCTGATAAATCCTTGACCCGTTTACAGCGGCATCCTGAAACTTCATGAAATCTCGGCTTAAAACATTTCTTTGTGGTCTAATTCCTCTGTCTAACCAACCGGTAACATGGCAATGAAGAAATATAAGTTATGACAATCATAGAAGGGCTACTGGTTAAGCCGTCTTGAGATGGTGTTTAAGTGGAGTTTAATGGTTTATAGTCACCGTCAACCCATTATTGTCCTCGCTGAGGGGAACGGACCTCTTACCTGAGTAACATATTTGAGAAATAGATGGATTTCATATACCTACATACATTTACAACCAACAAAAGGGAGCATCATAAAGCTATTTATTTACATTGTCACGACCAGTTTTAAGTATTGAGCCACTAAAATGGTCTCGCCTCAGCAGGTGTCATAGGAGTACTTTGATATTATAATACTCACGCACACTCTCGATATGACCGCCCGGGTCCCGGTCCAATCGTCGACTGACTGACACTGATACTGACAGCTCGCCAGCGTGACAGCTGACAGCCTACCCGTGTACGCACGTGACAGAGTATCATATATAACGTCATTCTCTATATTACCCATCCACAAACCAAAGGTAGTCTGAAAGAAAATGCTCCTTTAAGTGCGCATTTGTGCCACATAATTTGTGTTTTGTGCTATTAAGAATTTTAATAACATTACTCCTCTGGTATCTACCTACATACACTATTCGTACCTAACAAATAAAACAGGTGGTTATTCAATAGCGTTTTTTTAATTATTACATAAAATATATCGACGCCTTACTGCTAAAACCGACTATCTGCATGAAATGTTGTTTCGAGAAAACTCGAGTTTAAGGTTCGGATGTCGTTAACTATACTAAAACTTGTTGCCTTACTGCTAAAACCGACTATCTGCATGAAATGTTGTTTCGAGAAAACTCGAGTTTAAGGTTCGGATGTCGTTAACTATACTAAAACTTGTTGCCTTACTGCTAAAACCGACTATCTGCATGAAATGTTGTTTCGAGAAAACTCGAGTTTAAGGTTCGGATGTCGTTAACTATACTAAAACTTGTTGCCTTACTGCTAAAACCGACTATCTGCATGAAATGTTGTTTCGAGAAAACTCGAGTTTAAGGTTCGGATGTCGTTAACTATACTAAAACTTGTTGCCTTACTGCTAAAACCGACTATCTGCATGAAATGTTGTTTCGAGAAAACTCGAGTTTAAGGTTCGGATGTCGTTAACTATACTAAAACTTGTTGCCTTACTGCTAAAACCGACTATCTGCATGAAATGTTATTTCGAGAAAACTCGAGTTTAAGGTTCGGATGTCGTTAACTATACTAAAACTTGTTGCCTTACTGCTAAAACCGACTATCTGCATGAAATGTTGTTTCGAGAAAACTCGAGTTTAAGGTTCGGATGTCGTTAACTATACTAAAACTTGTTGCCTTACTGCTAAAACCGACTATCTGCATGAAATGTTGTTTCGAGAAAACTCGAGTTTAAGGTTCGGATGTCGTTAACTATACTAAAACTTGTTATTGTGTGCATAACAACATTTCATGCAGATAGTCGGTTTTAGCAGTAAGGCGTCGATATGGCTCTTACTTATAAACACCGTATAAGCCGGGTATAGTGACACAGTGTTTTGTTCACGTCATTTAAAGGTAATTTTCAGTTGGAAGAAAAGAGACAAAACACTGCATAGATATACAATACTTACACCAAGTTTATTAGTAAGGCTGTATAAGCTTAACAACTTGTTGGAATTGTTAATAATTCCAATAAGTCGTAACTCTCGCTTACACGGCACTCGGCGTAATATTGCATAATTGAACTGCTGTACGTGAATTGGTAGTAATTCGTTGTCCCGCCATAAAAGTTACAATTAGGCTGACAGGGCCGGCTCGATGGGCGTCGTTTACATAGTTTTTATTTCAGCAGAGGCTTTATGATCCCCGAAGGTTGCGTCACCTATCGTTAAAAACATGATGGACGAACGTTTTAGGTAATTACTGCTACATATTGTTTCATGGTATTGATTTAAGTACGCTGGCTGGTATGCCCGATTTTGAGAGTAGTGATTGAGGTCTTTATAGGCTAACAGCCATTGATATCCACCCTTTATATGTCGCTACTACTCGTACACGGGTCTCTTCTAGTATCGCAGGAAGTTTAGGCTATACTCCACCACGGCGGCCAAATCCGGGTTGCTGGAGAATTGTAAGACAGTGGCGGGCCTTACTATCAGAAGTAGTCTGGCATGGCTTAACGACTGCTATTGAATGACAGCCGGCACCTTTCAATCTTTTTTTGCGCAAGTGCGAAGCGCATTTGACAGGTTCTTATTCATTCCTACACTTGGGATTGTACGATACACCCCAATGTTTTCTCTGAAACTGGCAGCCGATTTCATCCGGCTCAATCCAGTTCTAGTTCCTTTTTCAGACCACGTCAGCGCTCGCAATATCGGTTATCGTAGTAAGATTGGCCGGGTTCCCGGGTCGTGGCTGTAGGTTCAATGTGGGTCAAGTTCAACAAATGAGGTCGGTTCCTATTTGGTTAAAGTTCGACTGCTCCTTTATTGACGACTTGTGTATACACATATATATATATATATATATATATATATATATATATATATATATATATATATATATATATATATATATATATATATATATATACACAAGTCGTCAATCATACCAAAAAGTATGTAGGGGAATTTGTGAAGCAAATTGGGCCCCAGCGAAAGATGTAGGCGATGTATGAATCCACTCACCTGGTCCGCGGCTGCTGCTGTGATCCGGGGCCCCGGTGATGGATCTGAGGTGCTGGTGATGTAGGTGCACTGGCTAGGTTGGGATTCTATTGAATTTTATATTCGGGATGATTTTTATATTCGGAGCAACGGTTTAGCGCGCTTCACGGTCAGCCATAGAGAATGTATATGTATATATGTATATGTATATATATATGTATGTATATATATATATATATACATTTATATATAACCTATATATATATATACTAATAACGTAACGTAACATTTACATTTACATACAGGCACATACATTGCTTCTGGCCCCACACTTTGATACCCTGTGTCGTGGTAACCATAAACAACGATGTCACAAACATGTAAATATCCAAGACCTAGGATTTTTTTTTCCCCAGCCGGAATTCGAACCCGGGACCTCTTGCATGGTAGGCAGATGCGCTACCGCTACGCCACAGAGGTCGGTCGTAATAATAAAGGCCTTTTACATCGGCTACGGATTGTTACAAAGTGATATAGGTAATAAAACGTATTAGAAGATTTATAGTACGTTTAACTTATTGATCGTGAAAGCTTTTACAGCTTTGACGTTCATTTTGTAAACATTTGAAACATTTTGACGACCTCCGTGGGGTAGCGGTAGCGCGTCTGCCTACCATGCAAGAGGTCCCGGGTTCGAATCCCGGCTGGGAACAAAAAAAAAAGACCAGCTCTTGGATGTTTACATGTTTGTGATGTCGTTGTTTCTGGTTCCCACGACACAGGGTATCCTAGTGTGGGGCCAGAAGCAATGTATGTGCTTGTATGTAAATGTTATGTTATTTTGTCTTTATACTGAACTAGCGGTGCCCCGCAGTTTTACCCTGGTTTGTTAGGGAATAGCATATTTTTCCGCAGTATGACGTAGCCAATGTGTTAATCCCAGGCGTCTGCTTACTCCACACCACAAATTGTAATAAAATCACTCCAGTCGTTTAGACGTGGAGTAACAAAAATGCTCACTCATAAATTTTCGCCTTTATAGGTATATTATAAGTGTGATAAATTTCTTTTAACTTTGACTTTTGGCTTTATACTACACGTCCTCTCTACTAAGAATAATAATTATATATTTCTGCAACATAACATATGCAATTGCCGATAGGCCTGGTTGTGCAGTCTGGGCCCACCTAATGCAGCTTCATGGAAGCAAAAACTGCTCACAGACTGTGTAACTTTAGTGTATATAGTAGAAATAAGTTTTGTTGTTTTTGTACTAACATAGGTTAAATTATGTACTAATAAATTTATGGGTGTTTACGCCTGAAATAAATAAATAAATAAATAAAATATTGAGTTCTGTTAATATAAATATGGTGCCCTCAGGTGAATTTCAGGCAGAGACTGTACTGTTTATTCGCGAGTGAACGGAATAAAGTAAAATTAAAGTAAAAATTATTTATTACCAAATTGATTATGCGGGTTGGGGATCGCAGTTTGGTGGAATTGTACTGCAGGGGGCGCTGCTGCCCACCCCCCGGTTTGTGTCCCTTAGTCGCATGCCCAGCGTGGGCATTATGGGCATTACCCCCCAATGATGGCACAACCTTGCGCTATGGCGCTCATTAGGGGAGGGCTACGTCCAGCAGTGGACTAATATAGCCTGAAGAAGAAGAAGAAATTGATTATGTTACATGCATGTGGCTTAATAGTTAAAAGGACATTTCTGTTTATACACAGTTTATTTTCCCTAATAAACAGGGTTAACAGTTAAATTTAAATAAAATTAAGTCGTGGTGACCTTGTCCCCACACTAGGCTGGGCCTGTATCGTGGGCGACGAGATTTTGCACAAAAAGTGTTAACTATTTAGACGTGCAGTGCTGAAGTAGTCCGATTTATTGATTATTCAGCAAATTAAATACATTATAATATTTGTTTTTTTTTAATTGATTCACATTAAGACACCAAGTTAAATCTAACAAAGAAAAGGCAAACAATAGCTGAGACTTTTCGAAACCCCACGACAACGCTAAAATTGTGACCCTTGACCTTTTCTCCTTAACTGGGCTTTCGCGACGTTCGGTCTCCATTTTTTGGGAACCGAGTTATGTACACATTAT